>LPNX010736983.1:1188-87821 GCA_001517045.1 Pseudotsuga menziesii
TGAAAATTGTAAATTTATGAAATTGTAAACTATGAAATTGTAAATTTATGAAATTGTAAACTATGAAATTGTAAATTCATGAATTTATGAAATTGTAAACTATGAATATGAAATTGTAAATTCATGAATATGAAATTTATGAAATTGTAAAGAAAACTATAGGAATTTTTATTTATAACCGTTGTTCTATTTGAATAATTTGATCCAAAATTTATCCATTATGATTGCAATGTGTTCCTATGTATTCAAATACTACATACTACAATCCTTAAGCTATTTATATCATTCATGTTAAAAAAATGATCGCAATTTGATATGTATGAAGCATTGTTCATAAAAATTACAAGTGCATGGGAGTTTTTTAATTTAAAAAAATTGAATGGGTATGAAACAAGCACTTAAAATTGATTAACATAAAGCTACAACATTACCCTTAAATAATGGAATAATTGCAAATAATCATCCTTGAACATTGTACTTCAACATAAGCAACACTTTAAAAAATTGGCATACATGCAAGACTCTCAATTTGATGAAGGTTGCAATATGAAATTATCATAGACAAAAACACTTAACCATAGTTTATGATATGTGAACCTAACCAACCGATTTCAAATATTAGTGTCGACCACGGTAAATTGTAAATTGATGAAATTGTAAATTCATGAAAATTTATCAAATTGTAAATTCATGAATATGAAATTGTAAACTATGAAAATAAAAATTAAATTGTATAACTTTGAAATTTATCAAATTGTAAACTATGAAAATGAAAATCAAATCGCATAACTTTGAAATTATACCTATATCAATGGCATTTGCTTCCTCCATCATAGCTTCATTTGGAATTTCTTCTTCTGTCAAGATTGTTCTTTTTCTCCTCTTCCTTTCTTTATCTTTCTCTCTTTTCTCTTCAATTTGGGTTTGATTTCTTTCATTTTTTCTTCTTCGACGTTGGCTACTTCCCATTGTGATTGATCAACAATCCAAATTGATGTCTACAAAACAATCTACAATGCTAACTTTGTATGACAAAACAATCTACAATGCTAACTTTGTATGACAAACCAAGTTTTTTTCAATGAAATTCTAAGGCAATTTTGAAGGAGACTTAGTTTAGGATGAATTACATGTTTATATAGATTTTTATTAAAAATTTGTGGGAAACACATTAAAATTTGTAGTTGGAGTCTCATTAATGTTTGAACTCACTCGCGGGCTTTAGTTTTAAAGGACCTCGACCGAGCTAATACCTCGGTCTAGGTATTAACAAAACCTCGACCGAGGGTTTGTTAAACCCTCGGTCGAGGGCTTTACAAACCCTCGGTCGAGGGCTTTACAAACCCTCGGTCGAGGTCTTGTTAATACCTCGACCGAGATATTTAAATACCTCGGTCGAGTTTCAGACCTCGGTCAAGGGCTTAAAAAACAGACTTAGCCCACATTCAAACAAATGGAAAATTTCCTGTGCCTTGCAGATGTACCCTGCCATTCCTAGCACATAACTGAGCCGAGTTGATACCGATAGATTCACCAACGAATCTTCTATCCATTGACGTATCATACACGCATTTTGGCATTCATATGATATTTATTTTTTAATTACTTCTAAAACTTATACTTAGAAAACCACACTGCAACTTCGAAGCAGCTCAAAGAAAAATCCGCAGAGTTAAAAATACACAGCCAAAAAATTCTTAAAAATGCACACATCACATATCGACGTGTCCTCTTCAAAAGGGTATCTTTGATTTTTCTATTTTTGAAAAAATAGAAAAAATTCCTTTACGTGGACAAATATGTCTTTAAAACGATGCTGAAATCGAATGTGGTCACTTTCGAAAAATAATAAATAATTGTATAATGCGAAAAAAATTAACAAAAAAATATGAACATCACACTGCATTTTATGTAGATCATGGTCATATATTTATTTTTTTTAAATTATTAATGCAAGATTGAATTACTCTACGTGGGCACGAGCCACTTATTAGCTTCTTCAAATTTTTAAGGTCACACAGTTCATTAAATGCAAAAATTCACACATTAAATGACATCGGAATATTTTAAAAAAAATATCACTATGAAGCCAACATAATATTCTACAATTTGTTTTTTTACTGCAAGTCAAAATTCACATGGCATATATGCGTTTTCAGGGCTTCTCTCTAGTACATGAGTAAAAAATCAGGTTTTCATCGCCAAATTTGGCCAAAAAGTGTTACCCATCTTCATGGAATCACCCCTGATAATTATTATTATAAGCAAATTCTACGAGATGTAAATAATCCTCCCATTTACCTGGCTGGTCTTTCACATACATTCTTAATAGATCTTCCAGTACTTGGTTTACCCTTTCAGTTTGTCCATATATTTGAGGATGGAATGGAGTACTAAAATTTAATGTAGTGTTTAACCCTTTAAACAAAGACTTCCAAAAGTTTCCTGTAAATTTAGGATCTCTATCTGAGATTATGACTTTTAGTACTCCATGCAATCGGAAAATCTGTTTTAGAAAAATATCAGCTACGTTTACAGCTTTATAAGTAGTCTTAACAGGTATAAAGTGAGCTGCTTTTCTTAGCTTATCAACTACCACCATGATAGAATCATTTTTATTCTAATTTCTAGGCAGCCCAATAATTAAATCTAGACTAATTATCTCCCATTTCCATCTAGGAATAGGTAATGGCTGAAGCAATCCAGCTGGGTGTTGATGTTCAATTTTTACCTGTTGAAAATCAAAACACCGAGCAATATATTATGCTACTTTAGTCTTCATAATCGGCCAAAAATACTCTTTTCTTAACATAGTTATAGTCTTTTGATAGCTTGGATGTCTCGAGTATGGAGTTTTATGAATTTCATCCAGAATTAACTGCTTAACTTTAGGTACGTTAGGTACATACATTCTATCTTTATACAATAGAAATTCTTTTGCATTTAAACTATAACCTTTACTTAAGTTTTCTGTTGGATTTTCTTTAGTTTTAGCTTGCAAAATCTAGTAATTTTTATCTTGTT
This sequence comes from Pseudotsuga menziesii, assembly GCA_001517045.1. NCBI lineage: Eukaryota > Viridiplantae > Streptophyta > Pinopsida > Pinales > Pinaceae > Pseudotsuga > Pseudotsuga menziesii. The sequence continues at coordinate 4,213 of LPNX010736983.1, forward strand.
CTATTCCTTCTTTAAGCCGTTCATCCAAATTTGTAGCATAAGTGCTGATGGCTGCTGCAAAATTCAGCCTTGCATTCCTACTTAATGCATCAACAACTTTATTTTCTTTACCTTTTATGTGCTGAATTTCAAAATCATATTCACTTATGAAAGCTAACCACCTAGCTTGTCTGGCATTTAAATTGGGCTGAAAGATACTTCAATCCTTTATTATCAGTCATTAAAAAAAAAATTCTACCAATTACGTAATGTCGCCACATCTTTAAGGCGTGTACAACAGCTGCTAATTCCAGATCATATGTTGCATAATTCTTTTCATTAACTTTTAACTTTCTAGACTCATAGGCAATAACATTCCCTTATTGAGTCATAAAACCGCCTAAACCATCATTACAGGCATCAGTGCACACTACAAATTCCTTATTATGATCAGCTATTCTTAAAATAGGTGCGTTGGTTAATAAAGTTTTTAAATTTTTAAAGCTTTCTTCACATTTAAGATTGCAGTGGAACTTCTTTCCCTTCTTCTGCAAGGAAGTTATCGGATTTGCAATCCTCGAAAACCTTCAATGAACCTCCGGTAGTAACCGGTAATGCCCATGAAAGATCAAACATCCGTCACATCCTTAGGAACTGGCCAATCTTCGATTGCCCTTATCTTTTCAGGATCTACTGAAATCCCTTCCTTGGTCACGACATGACCTAAATACTAAATCTTATCCTTAAAGAAATCACATTTACTAAACTTTGCAAAGAGTTGATGATCTCGCAACTCTTGAAAAATAATTTTTAGATATTCTTTATGTTCTTCTTCAGTTTTTGAATAGATTAGAATGTTGTCGATAAACACGACCACAAACGTATCTAAATATTTAAGCACTTTAAACACATGAAAACAGCTGGGGCATTGGTAAGCCCGAATGGCATTAGGACAAATTTGTAATGACCATATCTAGTTCTGAAAGCTGTCTTAAAGATGTATTCATCTTTAATCCTTACTTGATGATATCCAAACCTTAAATATATTTTTGAAAACACCGTGGCTCCACGTATTTGATCAAAAAGATCATCTATACGGGGCAACGGATATCGATTTTTGATGGTTATCTTATTTAACTGACGGCAATCTATGCAAAGTCGCATGGTTCCGTCCTTTTTCTTAACAAATATGGCAGGTGCCCCCTAGGGAGACACACTAGGTCAAACATACTTTTTATCAATTAGTTCTTTTAATTGAGACTTTAATTCATTAAGTTCCAATATGTTCATTTGATAAGGGGCCTTTGAACTAGGTACAACACCTGGTATTAGTTCAATAGTGAAATCCAATTCCCTTTTCGGGGGTAATCCCGGAATTTCTTTGGGGAATACATCAACATATTCTCTTAAGACTGGTATGTCTTCCACTTTTAACTTATTTGTCTTAATTAGACTCTCTTCATCAATTATTTTTACTGCATAAGCTTTACATTCCTTTCTAACAGCTCTCTTAAGCTGTAGGGAAGAAATCTGTCTTATGGTGGTTTTTCTAGGGATTCCTTTAACACTTACTAGTTTTCCGTCATTGTTTAAACATGTGAAAGTTTTATCATAACAATTTAGAATTACTCTATGTTGTTCTAACCAGTCCATACCAATGAGCAAATCATAAGAACCAAGAGGCAAAATATTAATCTTGACAACAGTTTCAAAATGATCCAAAACTACTGCACATTATTTTACAAAACAAGTTACTTTTCTTTTAGCACCAGTGGCTAACTGAACTAACCAAGAATTCTCAAATTTTTCAATAGATAACTTATATTTTTCTACCATTTTAAGTGCAATATAACTAATACTAGCTTCTAGATCAATCAAAATAGTTACAAGGGTTTGATTTATCATACCTTCTACTTCCACCATGGAAGTCTGATATTCAGCTTGTCGATTCTCCAAGGCTACATTGATTCTGGGCATGATCCTCGCCAGTTCCCCAACGGTCATCTCCTCCTGTATGGTATGAATATTGCTAATAGTCTTCTTCCGATTTGGAGAGAATGAAGCACAGTGTGGGCCATTACACTCCCAGCACTTGATAGGCTCTTTGCACTCAAAGTTCTTGGTAAAATTTCTATGATTATTTGCAAATTCCTTACCTTTAGAATTATTTTGATTGTTGGGTGTATTGTTCTTATTTCCTTGGAAGTTCTTTTTATTAGGATAATTTCTGGCCTTATTGTTCTTAAAATTTCTGTTGGGCACAGAATCCTTCTTCTTTTGTTCATATTGATTATTATTTTTCTTAGCCTTCCAGTTGGCCAAGCTTTCCTTCTTCCGATTCTGCTCAAAACAGAAGTTAGCTTTTCTCATATCTTTTTCCAAGGTCTTTGGGTTATCATATTCAATCCTATCCTTAATATGATAAGGTAGACAGTTGAGGAATCGTTGTACCTTTGGTTTCTCATCTACAAATTATGGTACATACCTAAGTAGACTTAAGAACTTGCTGTTCATATCTTTCATTGTTATTGATCCTAACTTCAGCTCATAAAATTCCTTTGCTCTTTCCTTGTAATATTTCTCAGATAGAAATTTCTTTTTAAAATACCTCTTAAAGGTACTCCAGTTTACATTTTTCTCTTTTATTCCCTTAACTCTTTTCAAGTCCTGCCACCAAATGTCAGCCTTTCCTGAGAGGTTATAAATAGCCATTCTAGCCTTTAACTGGTTAGAATAATTATATATTTGGAAGTCCTTCTTCATCTTAGATAACCAAGATTCATCTTCCTCCCCCTTCTCAGTCTCTCCATTGAAGGTTGGTGGTTTTATCTTCTTGAATTCCACGAAAATCTCATCATAAGGTTTGTATTTCCTCTTTTTAGTGTACTGATTATCATCACTACTGTCACTAGTAGAATGGTAATTTCGTTGTTCACCAAACACCTTAGAAGATGAACTACTATCCGTTTTAGTATGTTTCATCTTTTTAGATTTACGTTGATGACTTGTATCTTCTGATTTTGTTCTTCTACCCCTACACTCAGTTTGAAACATTTCAGTTAGGATCTAATTCCGCTCTTCTTGATCCCTCATAATCCTTTCATTTTCTTGCTTTACAGACTCCATTTCAAATTTTAGGTCTTTGAGAGTTTGTAACAATTCTGAGGAATTGGTAGTTAAATCCTCTGGTATAGGATCTCTTGGTAAATCCGGGTTCAGTAACTGGAGATTCCTCCTCTGCATACTCTTCCATCCTTTCCACACCTGTCTGTTAAACTTTAGAAAACAATTCTCTATTGAATAACATTTAAAAGAAAATACATCAGCATAATAATTCAATTTACTATTTTCTAAAAGCTAGTTGGGCTTCATCAAGGCCTAGTGTTTGAACCTTGTGCTCTGATACCATATGTCAAAACCCTCAAATTTTCATAAAAATTTAAAATTTTGAAATATAAAATGCTGGAGCTGCGGTTTACTAACAGCTAAAGTTTAGCAATAAATGAAACAATTAATAGATTAGTTTTACATAATCTCAGTTATATTATTTCAGCAGTTCCTTTTTGAAACAAGATTTGGTTTAACTTGCGCATTATTTCTACTTTCAGTTTACTGATGAAATTTATTTATGACAAGTAGGTGGAAGCTGTCTTTGAAATCCAGGGCTTACTTAGCGTTTATGCTAACGCAGAAAGCTTACTTGTTCTTACAGGTTTTATAGGTATGATTGAACGACTAACGATTAAAATTTCATAAGTATCCAGCAGCATTTCTTTTTGCAATTACAAGCTTAGTAAATAAGCTGTTATATTTCAAACCACTTCCATGAAGTAAAATAGTTTTGTCTCCTTCATTTATTTTTGTAAACGAAAAGTAGGTAATTGAGTATCTTTCTTTACTGTAAGTAGAAACAGTAAAATACCTTTTTTGTCTTTCATCTTGTGATCTTATCTGCAAGAAACTTCTACTTTAGTGTGCATAGTCTATAATGTTATAATTATTGTTCCATCAATATATATACATTATCAATTTATAATATCAGTATAACCAACTGTTCGACATTTAACTTCTGCAAAGAAGCTTACTGCCTGTAAATTTATTTACATTACGCTGAAACATGTAGTTCTAAATACTTTAGACCCTAGTAGGCTTATTCCCATTCAGTTTCTTATTTTTCTAGAATGATTTTCTTGCATTAAGTTACTACCACAAACAGTTTACTGCAGTGGATGTTTTCGAGAAAGATCGACTTCCCACATCATGCTAAGCACCTGATAAGTTATATAATTCTAGATCCATTTTACTTATTCACAAGACATGTTGAAATAATAGCAATTGCCATGTTGAGAAATAAACCATTATTCTATTAACGTCTTGTTGACCTGAGCTATGTAAAAGAATTTAAACAAAGTGTTCTTATATTATATTTAGCCAAATTCATAGTTTTGCTACCAACTGATTTATTCGTTTCTAAGAGACTTGTATCATGCATAAACTATCTGGTTTATAGACATACAAGTTTATAATTAACTCAAAGTTATGAACAGGAGTAAAATAGAGTTCATGATTCTATTTAATACTATGTTGTGAAATCTTATAAGTGTCACAACTTGAATTGTAGTTAGAAATGAGATAAACTATGCATACACTAAAATGTTTTCTACATATAGAAACTATAGTGGTTAAGTGATTATAACACCTTTTCTATGTGGCATCTCCCATACAACACATGGTTGCTACACGACTCAAGGTCAAAGTTAAGAACAAGGTTTACCAATATCCAAAATGTAATATCAATGCTACGATATAATGAACATATGGTTGATGCTGATATAAATATTTCCATGCATGAATTATCTCGAGGTAACTAAAGTTTTAAAGGTGATACCGGTTGCTAAGTCAACGTATAGTTTTAACATGACTAACTTTGGTACTAAACCATCATACCCTAAATTATATAGTGTAATCGAATGAAAGATAATAAAAAGGTTTTTATGCAACGTGCTCCATGATCCAAATTATTGTTTATCATTGTAATGCAGGTAACTATTGCGTCGACCCACTGCATGGTTTAAAATTTGTAGTGACCACGTGGTCTTCTCCTGGCCCAATGTTGGAATTATGTAAACCATCACAACCCTACTCTTTGTTATTTCCCTCCATATTTCTCGGGCCTTCGGGCCGCTCTGCAACCATTCTCATGGCGGCCCTACTACCTTACTGGTTATTAATGGCGTCCCGAGTCCTGAGTTGAGTTGTTTCAGTCTTCACCATTTGGTCTTGAACTATTTCTGTAATTTGTGAGTCTTGTCTCTATAAGGGTTTTTCTGAGATTCAAAGCTTAAGGCTTGTGTCCTGTGTGTGGTTCCTTGCTTGTCCATTCGTGGCTGGTCATTGCAGAGATAGATTGATGATTTCTTGTTGTTGGTTTAAGCACTACTCTTCGTCATAGGGTTTGAGAGTCTCGTTCTCATGTCTTGCATTATTGGTGACAACTCCGTCTTCGTTGTATAGTTCTTTCTTGGGCGTTGCCCAAACTTCTTCTTGCTGCTGCTAGCAGTGGCTTTTGCATGTGTCTCCATCGTCTCTGTCATTATGAGTATGAAGGTCTGGCTTGTTGTTACGCTGGTGACAGTGCTACTGTTCCTTCATGGCCATATCACCTTCACTTCCAGGTAACATAATTACTTAAAGGTTTAAAAACTAAACCTATTTTCAGTAAATAGTTCTGAAATTCATGTTTTAATTAAACTTAGGTTTTTCTCCCTGCAGGTGACAGTTCTCGTCTCGTGGAAATGATACTTCAAGGAAAAGTTCCGGCACACTGGATATGGGTAAGCCTTGGTTAAAAAATGGCATTCCATGCTTATATAGTCCTTAAGGGATAGTTTTCAGTTGGAAAGTTATGGCCTGCTAGTTATCCTTCATGGGTTACTGTTCTTCAGACTACTAGTTTAGTTTTTGTTAAACACTTGCTTCTAGCAGGGTATTCCGCCTCAAGCCATGACTTTTAAATGTTGTTTACTTGTTTTTTTATACTGTTATGTTAATAGCTCTTGCTGCCTATCAAGCCATACTCTGTTTAGTTCTAAAGCATAGAGATTTTTCTCTTATGAGCTTGAACACAGTTTAATTTTAAGCTCTTAAGGAGATTTTGTAAACCAGGGTTTTTACCCTTATTCGCCTGTGTAAAAGAAAATTTTGCTATATATTAATTATTCCATATTAATAATACTATTAATAGCTTAACCTGTTATTCCATCATGTTATAATTGTTTGAATACCAGCTCAGATATTCGAGCTAGGTTTCCTGTAGGTGACCTGTGTGTGAAATAATTTCTTTAATTCATTCGTTAAGTTTTTTTTTTAGTTTAATAACTAATTGATTTAATTATTGCATAGGTACATAGTGTATTTTATTTCCATATTTATCTTTTCACTGTCCTTAAGGGACTGTAATAATCTACAATAGTTTTGTAGTTTAATAATAATTATTCCAAATACTTGTATTATTGTTTAAATGATTCTTATTTACAATATTATTGTTATTAGGGTTTCGACCCTGTACTTTTTTTTAAAGTAAATTTTGTTTATAAAATTTAAATAAATTTAGTTCTTCTATAAATAACATTTTTCAAATGTTATTACCACCATATCCTAGTTATTTTTATTAAATAGAAATGTAGATAGGTTTATTGTTATTCTTTGTTACAATGTTCTACATTGTTGTTATTAATTTATTTATAGAAAAATAATTATGCTAGTATTACCCTACTTGAAATATGAAAATTTGTGGATATAGTTAGTTATTATGAACAGTAAAATAAACTATGTATCTATGACTTAATTCTTTCCTTCGCAGTATAAAAAGAGTGCTTATCTAAGTTATTTCTTCTGCCTCTGTTATAGGTTAAGAGTATAATTTATAAAATAAAGTACTGCGTAAAAGTAAAAACTTATTTACTTGAATAACTTGTTAATATAATAACCTGCTATCTGTAAGGTATTTGGCTATTTCTTTCCTAACATTCTTACAACAACAATCTAGTCAAACAATAAACTTAACTAATAGGATATTGTTCTTCTCTGATAACAACTAGATATAGAAATAGATTACTGCATAATACATCAGTTCATTTCGGGCTTCTAACGTATCTATAATCTATTAAAAAACATTGCCCGTGATGGAGTACGGTATGGTCCACTCTAGATGTGGAAAAACATAGGTTAGGATTATTTTTAATCAATTTCAGAATCAGTTTTTCAATTAACTAAAATATTACTAACACTATCAATTCACAACTAAACATTTAACATTCAATAACCAGTCTGGCTCACATTTAAACATTTAACATAGTAAAATTAAAAGACTGTAGAACTTGATTAAGCTGGACAACAACAGTGTTGGGAGGCCATTCCTCCCTACCAACTCTTAGAGAGCGCCCAAACAACGTCTCCTCAGGACCCCCGAGCCTATTCCTGGTCTCCTTGGCTGCGAACTAGTGGAACAAGCAAACAAATACTAGTCCAATGAATCAATAATCACTCTACACTCAGCAGTAAGATCCTTTAGCTGAAAAGCTATACTAGATCACTTTCTGCAGTTAACCCCTCAAACACCTTCCACAAATTCCCTTGCCATTGAAATCCTTTGAAGTACATTCACCTGAATGATCCTCCTCTTGGAATGAGCAGCCTCAACTCTCTTCAATGGGAATTTTTATTAAGATTGCCTAGGTCTTTTTGGGTCAGTTGTCATTAATTGAGCCACCTGCTCTGATCCCACTTTCTTAGGGGATCATGACCCCAAATGTAGGGAGGTTGCTACCTGCAACATTGGAAGTGTTTGAGGATGCTGCCACTTGTCTATTTTCTCTCCACCCAATCTCCTCCACCAACTTGACTAGTAAACACTCTTTTATCAGCTCTCCCAAGCTATTGTCTCCACTTTTCTTTATTTATAATTAAAATATTTAGAATTACATTCAACATCCTTGACTCTGCTGAGTCATCAATTACAAATTAACATAAAATTTAACATATTGTCTTGAAATAAAATCAAATATGATAATATTATTTTTGCAAAATTGGGGCATGTGACACACACGCCCTCCTAATCCTTGCACATATCAAAAGAAAACCTCCCACGTCTCTCATCCTAGACGACCTACTGATTCCAGGTATCTTTGTGCCCTATCTTCATCTGGAATATGGTTCGATTTCAGACTACCAGTTATTTCATTCTCCCCTTTTTATGATAGGGGATTCCCTTTCTATTTTTGGCGGCTTTTCTCTATGCTTGAGTTTGGATGGTCTCATTCATAGAACGCAGGTATTAAGTGTTTAGTATTGTACAGTTGGATGATGCTATTGAGGAAGCAGGCAACCTACAGTAATAAAAAATCACTATGTACAATTGGTAAATGAGGGGGTGATTATGTGATAGTGTTGAATATGGTAAAAATGATCTTAACATGGAGAACTGGAAAGAAGGCTTCCTTTCCATAATCAAAATTCCAAAATGAATTATAACGCTTCCTTTTTATCCTAATTCATTGCATTCATGTTAATGTTTGATGTGAATGTTTACCTATGGCTGGTTTGTGGTTTTAATATTTGCTATGAATGTAATTGTTGTGCATATGAACTAATAATTCCATATAACTATAATTGACGTGCATATGAACTAATAATGTCATTCTTACTGGTTTGAAAAAGTATTGGAACGTCTTTCTTTACATGTATTATGAGCTTTATTTGGTAAGGAATATTATGTGAGCCTTTGAGACATGATTAAAAAACTGATAGGTTACGAGAATGCACTTGGAAACTATTGCACTGTTTGTTTTATAAGGATTTTCAACAGATTCATACCTTAGAATATTTTCTTTAAGGATTAACCTTGACTATCTGAGTTACATTTGGGATGTTGTTACATCTAGTGTAAATCTAAATTTTGTTTAGTGAGTTATATTCCATAGAAAAATTCCGGCTAGAAATCCATATTCTATAGAAGTGGTGTTAATGTGGCATTATTGAAATAGATTTAGGCATGCATCCTTTCTTGGAACACTTGAAAGGGAAAATTCAGAAATAAGATTCTAATGGAAATGAGTTTTTTTTACACTTTGACTAGTCTTCTAAATGTAGCTCTAAGCTTAATATATAATTTTTAAATTTGAAGAAACATAACTATTTTCTGGATTTTTCAGTTTTCAACAATTATATTTTTATCCTTGGTTACACATGAATCATTTACCAGGCATATACTCAACTTGGAGGATTCTATAAGTTTGAAATAAGATACTGATGAAAATGATTTTTTTTTACATCTTGACTAGCCTTCTAAACGTAGCTCTAAGCTAGTAGACAATTTTGAAGAAACATAACTATTTTTTAGCTTTTGCAGTTTTCAACAATTATATCTTTATCAAAATTGGTAATACATGAATCAATTGCTAGGAATTTATTCAATTTGTGGGATTCTAGAAGTTTTAGAGGAGTTTGGATATATATATATATATTTTGTTTTAGTTCTAAAATTTATTTGTTACCTTTTGCAAGGATCGATGAAATTATTACAGGTAAATGCGTTTTGTTCAATATGATTAAGGCTGGTTGATTGTTAGCTAGATGTTATTTTTACTTGAAAAGTGTAGGGTGCACATCTTCAACTATCATGGATTTCTACTCATGATGCCTGGAGGGTATTCGAGCCCATCTATATTTAGAAAACACAAGGAACAACATAGGGTAAGGTTTTCTTGAGTTAGAAACAAAATATAAATTTTAAAATGTAGTTTTCCATACAGCATATGTGTTTGAACTTTGAAGGTACTAGAATGATCTATCCTACAAGGAGAGATGTCGTATTTTATAGGTTAAAGGAGTTATTGTAAGGTATATATGCAAGGAAGGTCAGTTAACTACTGAAGAATTTGAAGGGCATAGGATATGGATGTTGTAGGTGGTGATATAAGCCTTGGTTGGGGTTAAATAGCTTAATCTGTAGGAGGAAGATTTTTATGTATTATACTATGTAGCACGAGAACCACTCCCATCTTTTAGGAAACTCGTTCCCAAAGTTCCGATATTCGAAGGAACTTTGGAACTTGTCTAGGAATAAATCATATTATGGGTGACCTTATTTTAGTTTTTTAAATAGACTCTATTCAATTTCCTAGGTTCTGATGTCTTGTGTTTTTATTTATTGTACATTATGCATTTTCATGCATTTGGTTCTTGACAAACATGTCTATATCCACATAGGTCACTGAGGAAAATAAAATCATGTTAACTTTAAAGGTGTGCAATAAGTTTTTTCTGATGGACATTCAAAATTGGGTCCTTGTCAAAATGTTAGGTATACTATTTATATATCACAGTTATTAGAATTAGAACTGGAATCAAACTGGTTGACTGCAAAATCACAAATGTGGGAAAAAAGGTTGACCAAAAAATATATGAAATATTCAAGTTTGATGAACAATATATCAATTTTCACACCGTGGTAAGCAGATTCTGCACTCAAAAGAATAATCCTGAAAACCTGAGGTAACTTTAAGTCTGGAAACCTATTAAAACAACAATCTTCATTTCCTATAATCTACATTGAAACACACACCACAGGAACAAAAAAACAGCAAGTACACAGATATGAGATCTTAACTCTCAATCACATCTATCTTATGTTAAGTATGGAAATAATAAAATGCACTACAATATCTCAAAACCAAAATTCTCTAACACAATAGTGTGTCTATTGTTGTGCATCTCCTTTATTAAATGAGGAAGATACAATGTATCTGGTCACATGCATGAATTCAAGGTGACCCAGTCAAACCCTAATCTAGTATAATCACCGAGTGTGCACTATCTGCAGGGATAAGCATGCCAGGTAAGTGCACCTCAACTGGAAGATGAACTGGAGCAGGAAAGCATGCATTCCCTTGCTCAAGAACGGTGCTCTCTACCTAAACTAGATTCTTATCCATGAAAGCACCTTAGGCAACCACAACCTAGGGATATGTGCCATGTCTAAGAATAAATCATATATGCATTCGAAAACTGAACTAAAGCAAACTGAAAGTTGCTAATTCTGGAACAATAACAAATTGGAATTAACCAAAGGTGGTAAAAGTGGAAATTTACTAAGATTGGTACATGTGTTCTGCGGGCATGCATGTACCCTCTACTCTCCAATATAATTGTGCCTCCCTCACAATCTGCTGCACAGAGGAACCAAGGAAAATTGCTACCATACTACTGTTGTACAGGCCTGCAATAAATTCCCTTACTGTTGTTGTACCTAATTACGTAGTGCACTCTGGTACTATGGAGCTAAACAAGGTAAAAATTCAACACTCCCTCTCTATGAGAAAGTGTTCCCCATCAAACCTAATCTCTTCTTGAACAAATTGAACTTCCCCTTTGGAAGGGTTTTAGTCAAGATATTTGCATCCTTCTGATTTGTTTGAACATACTCTAAAGAAATTGCTCCCTTTTGAACCAGTTCCCAAAAAGAGTGGTATTTGATGTCAATGTGCTTGGAGTGGTTGTGGAATGCTGGATTCTTAGATAGTTTGATACAATGTATGGACATTTGTTGGACATTAATAAAATTATCTTATCTTATCTTATCTCATTGTCATAGTAGACCATAGGATGCTCCACCATCTCACCTATTAGCTTTTCTATCAACTTTCTAAGCCAAATGGATTTACAACTATCAATGCCAGTTGTCATGTACTTTGCTTCTGTTGAACTCAATTCCACTAATGCCGACTTCCTGTTGAACCAAGATATCACTCTTCAACCCAAATTTAAGCAAAAACTTGAAGTACTCTTCCTGTCACCAGCATTGCCTGCCCAGTAAAAATCAATAAATCTGTGCAGCATCAACTTACCATCTCCTGCATACCTCAGACCAAATTGTACTATACCCCAAGTAATGGAGCACATGTTTTGCACCTACCCAGTGAATTTTCCTTTTCTTAAGCATATGTTGGCTCAAGGTGCTTTATGCAAAGCATATATAACGTCCATTATTAAATTTATCTCTCTTAACAAGAAATAAACAGAAAATCCTAAATTCCATTATATATCAAACATAAAGACAATTAATGCAATGCAATAATTGTTTCTACATTCATATAAGAAGAAATCATGGTTTAGAAAACATAGTATGACCATTGAACTGATGATCGTTGAGCATGAAAATGTTGTTGTTATATTAGAGGCTAAAGAAAATATATACATAAAAATCTCTCCCATTATGAACCCCTAATTCCTTCTCAAAGGAAGAGCTCGAAAAAACCCTACCTTATTCCTAAATGAAGATCTATTTTCGTTACATTTCAAATCATTAGTTTTTATAGAGAAAAATCCAAAATATGGATTAATATCCAGTTTTAGGAACATCAACTATTGGAAAACTAATAATGAAATCAAGCCCTAATCTTCTCCAAGAAATTTAGAGTTGGAAGGAATCAAATGTGTAATCTATCATTTTGGAAATATGGAACAAATATTTTTTCCATTGGAGTCCTGCTGACACATTGTTGAATCTAGATCTGCTCAAAATCTTCTTCCTAAAAATCATGCCTTCGAAACTCAACTATTTACTTAGAATTCTAGGTTTAACTTTGACCACATTTGTGACCTATCCTCCATATTTGGGATTTAATAGCAAACTTTATTTGATACTCTGCTCCAAATTTCAACACCCTGAAAGCTAAACTTGCTAGCTGTCCCTTTTGAATTTTCTACAAATTTTAATTTAACAAGTTGTATTATATTTTTCAAGCGTGAATTGAAACTTTGATAGGAATTTTCTCCATGCAATTCCAATCCTTTGAGACCTCCTTGACATCTTTGAATTTGTGATAGACATTCGCACTAGAACCAGTCCCTATTTCAAATTTGTTTCTAAAACTTCCATAAGCAAACATACCATTTTTCATCAATATGTTGGCTTCATCATTGCATTGGGGCATTGCACTGGCACTTACAAGCTTTCTACAACATTCCTAGTGACAGTCGATTCATCAACTGATTGACGTGTTGCTTTTTGATAGCCTGCAATCTCTGCTCTAGGCACTCCATATGAGTGCTTATTCTCTATTTACTATTTGTTGCAAAAATTGTTCAAGGGATGGTCAACACGATGTGCATTATCAATGGATCCATGGGTTCACCCTTGGGAGACCTCCTTTGAATACTAAAAAACCAACTTGGCATCGAGCACTCTTTATTCCTGCTACAAAAGCTTGATAATTGACAGTTGGGGATTTGTTGTTTTTAATATTTATTTGTGTATGGGACATTATCCCACATGCCTTAGAAAGAGGGTATTTCATTTTTTATATTTACATCGGTGCATTTGCAACATGTCATTCTGTAGTGCATATAGATTGGGCTCTATGTCGATGCCTTCCTTGTAACTTGATTCTCAAAACTAGTGGTGTTTGCTTGGCTCTTAGTCGCGAGTAATTGTTTTCACATTGGGATGTTTTGGGATTTTTATTATCAATGTCCAAATAATATTTTATGAAAAAATGACAAAATCAATGGTTCCTGGATAGAATATCGGGATCTATGTAGGCTTGGAATAAAAAATTAGCTTATGTATAGTAATATTTGACTTTGAAAAAATACAAAATACATGGTAAAGATGACTTTGATATTTTAAACAAAGAGATATAGGCCAAAGAGAAACATACAACAGAGATGACCAGAATGGAGATTATGTGGCTGAATGAGATTTCAACAAGGCTTGATGATAGATTTGGAAGCTATTGGAACCCAATTCATAAATTCTATAGCACATTTCTAACAAATGTGATCAATTTCGCTACAAAATTTGAAACCAAGGGAAATTTAAGTTAAGAAGAGAAAGAATTTTGTCAAGGTAGATTTAGTTCTAACATTGGATCCATCTAGGGGTAACACATCCATGTGAGGTGCGAAGAACCATAGACCTATGCCTTTCGTTTTGCTTCTTGAAAACTGCAACTTGTAACCGTGCTCTTAAAACAATCCATCCACTACAAACAAATATGCTCTATATACAAACGAAAAACTGAAACCATTCCACATGCTGAAAATACAAAATGCAAACTGAAAACAACCATGTTGTACAACTAAAATGGATTTGTACCAGTGTCTCCATTGACCTATGTAGTAATTATTTTTTCTTGTCCACTTCTCACCAAACCATATTGAAAACCAAATTCTTGAAGAAGCAAGCTTATTTATGTACATTCCTATACCTATCAGCTCACCATTCTATTTAAACAATACAATTGTTGTCCAAATATTTTCCCTCTTGTTTTTTATTTTCTGCATGGGCTAATCCAAATCAAGGGATATGTATGGAATGTTATCCAGCTGTGTGCTTGAATAAAAAATGACCTATTGGAAATGGTGTGATCAAGCCTTTGTACAACTCTGTTTATTAATTGTTTTGATATTTTTGTTTAAGAAGAGATTTGATCATTTCATTTGGTACCTAGATCGTAAGTATTCAATGAATTATTGAATGTTTGGTAAAATCTATTTGAATTATTATACCATGCCAAGTCCCTTGAACTAGTTGTTGATTCCATTTGGACATTTTGATTTTGAAGAGTCCAATAAGGTAATTTTTTTTAGCTTCAATTAGAATTTTGGTTCTGTAGAATAATTGGGAATTTTTTTCCTTATATTAGCATTTCAATTAGTAAAATATGAGATAATTGATTTTAGTTTCGCATTAGTAAACCAATTGGTAATGGAACATAATAAGTGTTCGTTGTATCACTTTGAAAATTTGATTTGATTTGTACAAAATAACATGATAATTGTTGTTGCATTACTTTGGAAAATTGTTTCATAACAAGTTTTGGGTTCATATTAGGCCAGGAATATGCACAGTTCATGGCTTTCCTCGCTCGAAGAAATTCATTAAGAAGTTTTGTTCTTGGGAATTAATAACCGTGTATTTTCTTGTACGAGAAAGATATTTTCATGGGGTAAACTCATTTCCATAATTTTTGTAAGTAAACCATTAAGAAATTTATTTCGTGGGAAGAAATCGTAGCGCGTAATGCCTACAATACAACCTACCAAACAAGTGATCTCAGGAAGGAAGAAAATTTTCCTGTATTGATGAAGAATGTAGCCTCCCATGCAACCAGTCAAAGTGTTTGAAGAAATGCTTCAACCAACCAACACATTATTGCAAAATGCTTTAGGCATAGAATACAATCCCGTGTTTTCCTTGTGAATGGTGCACTTCCGTTTCCAACATAACTTTGGGTGGGAAATGGTTGTGGGGTTAATTCAAGAATGTTTTGGGCATGGAGTCTCTTGACCTTGGATTTAGTTATCTTTCTTCCTATAGATAATTGTGAAATCAATCCCTTTATATGGGAAAATCACTCCCCACAAAAACTTCAGAACATTGATGGTTATGATCTTATGAAAATGTTTTTGGTTGTGAGATGAAATCAATCTTATTCATATCCTTTCATTGCGAGAAATCTTGCTTATAGTGGCACTGAAATAGTACAAGCATTCCAATATATTCCCCTTGTCTTCTTTGAAGTATTTCTTCTACATTTTTTTTGTTATATATGTTTGATTTGAAAATAGTTATGTTAGTATCATTTGATTTTAAGAAATCTTACTTAGAGTGGCACTCAAATAACAAAAGCATGCCAATATTTTATGTGAGTATTCTTATGTAATTTTTGTATATGTTGGATTTTGGTTGAAACGCATTGTTGGGGACAACTTGGAATTTTAAAAACTTGATCATTGAATGGAGAGTAGCTATAACAATGCAATTAAATTGTTTACTCAAGGGGGAGATTGGATTGTTGAACACACTAATGCTTGGATCAGGTTATCATTGAAAAGATTTGTTTGTGTAGAATGTGATGAATTAACATACAAAATAATTATTATCAATTTACTATAGATACATAATGGCTTACCTTGTAATAGTCCTTCAAGTATTTTAAATGCATTTATTAAGTGCAAAATGACTTAAAGGACTAGTACATGGTAAGCCATTATGGATCTATAATAGCTTGATAATATTCATTACTTTGTATGATTGAATGATCCAAAATTTGTTTGAATATTATCATTATCAAGCAATAACAACTTCTTAAAGGGTTCTAGCTCAATGGTAGAGCACCTGCCTAATTATAGGCAGGAGGGTGGTGGTTCGATTCCTCCGTGCCTTATCATAAATTTGTGTCTACGAAAATGACTAAATTCACATATATACGACTATTAGTAGCTAATTTCTCGTATTTAGTCATATTTAGCTTAGTCTTTAATATTTTATCATCTAGTAGTTTATTTAGTCATATATTTGGTCATTAATTGCTGCAACCAGTGACTAAATCCATGACTAAATCTGTGACTAAAACATTGACTATCAATGAATAAATCAATGACTAATAATTCAAGATATTAATGACTAAGTGAAATACGACTAAGTTAGTCAAGCTATAACATAGTGGAAATTAGCTACTATTAGTCGTCGACTCAAAAATAGTCGTTTATAGATGGATTTTAGTCATTTTTTTAGTCATTAATTTCTCATTTTGTACTATTGTAATGCATATGATTCTATGTGAATTGTTCAACCTATTCTATGATCAAAAGGTTGTCCAATGGTGAAAATGAAGGAGGAGAACTACTACGAATGTTCTCATAGATTTCCTCACCTTTGTCCTCCTATATAACCTCATCTTATTATCCAATCACATCCCCCAAATGTTGGGAAAACATAGGCTCATCACCATGTCCTCTAATTCCTCCACTACTTTAAACCTACTTTTAACTTGACTTCATTGTGGTGGGTCCAACTTGTGTAATTTCTATAACATTAGAACTTATAAAAGTAGCCTTTATCTGTTGATATTTCTCAACTACATCAGAAGGGGGCACTCACATAACTTCATCCTTAACTAGAACTCTTGGAACATGTGGAATAGATGTAGGTGGGTCATCTACAATATTAATAATGGGGAATTGGGACTCAAGTTTTTCATATACACGGGAGGCATTAAGGGTATCTTCATCCAATATTAAATCATGCTTTGCTCCAAAATTTGGGAGCTCCCAAAGGAAGGGATCAATGACCTCTGGGCCCAAGGATGTCTTAACATGGTTATAAAAACTCACTTATCCTCCAAATCTATATTGGGAAACTCATCAAATAATTTTGTGAGATTCAACTAAGTGGTTGGATCGGTCTTCATGATTTGGGGGTACCCCCTTGCAAGGAAGGAATGACCTAACCTAAGCAATCTTTGAGTTCATTTCTTGAATACTAGGTTGTATTGAAGATGAGTCAATATTGTGAGTAGCACCAATGAATCTAAGGATCATCTAGTTTCAATCCTAGATTCCAACTGAGAAGCTAAATGAACCTTTTTGTCCTTATGCTTGTTTGGAAATTTTGATTTGGGGACACATTGCACGGGCTTGGAGATTCTAGTCATAATTCCTGGAAATATATATGTTGTGTTGGTTGCATTCCTGGACTTTTTCATACCAGTCCATGAGCACACTTTCTTGTCAAAATTTTCTTGAGTTAAATAGTAGGGAAAGGTCATGGTTATAAAATTGGTTGGTTCGAACACTCATGGTTGCACAAACGTATTTTTTGTTCATTCCAAATAAAAATGATCTTCAATGTGCATTCAAGGGTGCTTAGGATATTCATAGAATTAGAGTGTTGATTACAACCAATTGGTAATACCACTTAGCAAAGGTGTTATCATTAAAGCATATGTTTTGCACATTCTTCCATCTTTTCCAGGGACCAAATTGTAGCACAAGAATGTGTCAACCGAGAGTAGGATGAGGTTCCCTTCCCTAATAGGTTTTCATTTCTACATCATGAATGAAACCAACAAATTCCCAAAGATAAAATAGTTGGATGATAAGTGAGCATCAACACAGTCTTGGAGCACCTTGTCCATAAAGAATTTGCTTTGACTAAGCTTGATGCCTTGATAAAAAAAATATGAAACTAATAAGGCATTCATGGTTCATTCACCTCTAGTATATTTGTGCCTGAGGTGGCTTGCAATCATTTGGAACGTGAATCAAACATGAGTGTTATTGATTAAGGCTATAAAAACACCGTGTCCCATTATTTGTGTGCCACATCAATAGTACAAGTTATGATCATCTTTATGACAACCATGCTAGCATGTACCCCAAAACACTTGGAAAACATCTCCCCCCTCCATATAAAGATCAATTAGGGCATGCATATCTTAGACATGAGTATGGTATGCTCAATTAATCCACATGGAATACTCAAGGACTCTTGGTGCACCTAATTGCTTCTCTTATGATGCAAAAAATTGGTAAGTGGTGCAATAGTACAAGATGGATATGTGTAAGGGTTTAAAAGTTGGATTCTAGATAATTAATGCAATTTTGTTGGACTCCAATGGGATATGCTCTAGGTATACTTTTGGATTCATGTTTGGAAATAGGTCACCATCCATACCCATATAGTTTTGCTCAACCTTCTCATGCAAATCCTGTAGAACTTTAAGTCATGATTGACAAAATTGAAATGGGATAACTTCCTTTGGTATTATAGCTACAATGTTTCTACCTAACGCCTTTCCCATTTATACAACTTTACTTTGATAAACAAATAAAATAGGTGGCCAATAAAATTAGGGGTTGCAAATAATGCTAAAAAATTCTTTGCTCACTAGGGGTTCTAGCATGACTAGAATTTAACCACTCCAGGTGAATCACTCTTTGTATGGCCTTCCCCTATCCCGCTGCAGACTCCTGATACCCCATGGACCATTTTTTGTCCTTTGATGTTTCCTTGACCATCCCTAAAAACATGTGAAAAATGATACATGCGACTTTTAAACCTATAAGAGCGTATATACATGGGTTTGACCACTAAAACCGTGTACATCAGGATGTGTACAAAATCCAAATCCTTTTGGAGTTTTCTTTGACATGGATCCGACTCATTTGACTGTTGGCCTTCCCTATGCCTTGAGATCGCTCGAATTCGACCTTTCATTACCCCTTTGAAAAGCTATATAAGAAACCCCTTGGTACATTGAAGGCATAAGAGAGAATTGAGAGCAAAGAAACTATAGTCCATTGTTGTCGAAACTTATGCTTGAGTCTGCATCCCTTTGTCCCTTGGAGCACTTTTGTGTTCTTTCCAAGCTTGCCTTTTTCTTGTGAGCTTTCTATGGAGAGATGGAGGATTGAAGTGGTGGAGGCCCAAGTGGGGGATTCAGTTTCTCCGGTTCGTAGACGTGCCGACAGAGGTTGTATCTTGTAATCTTTGATTTATATCAATAGAAATATCTTTTCATGTCCAATAATGTGTGTTTGAATGAATATTTTATCCATTGGATTATGTCAAATGCTTATACATTATTGATTATATATGCTAGAATAGATCTAACACCATGATATATAGAATGCTTGTATTGTTTACTTGTTATTGAGGAAGTAATCTATCAATTCAAGGTGAAGTTGGAAAGCTCAACGGGGATCTACTTCAACCATCCGGAATAAGGTACGAGGTTTGATCCTTTAGTGTTAGACATTTAATTTCTATTGCATATTGGAAAGGATTGATTTCTGGAGTCAAGCTGTCTGTTGTGGTACCCTAAGCCACAGGAATTTCTCTTCGTAACAGAATTGGCGACTCCACTGGGGATGTTCCTTGTTTTTATTTGGGGTTTGCGGGCACAATGGGCTTGATATTATTGACTTGCTCTTTGTTTCTCCTTGTTTCTATGTTGCATTTTATAGTATGTTCATCCATTGACACTCCCCTTTATTGGTTTGACCCTTGGCCTTCTTTTTACCATTGCCTTCTTTGTATACGCAGGTTTTTGGCCAAAAGTCGCATACATATGCGGATTTTTGGCCAAAAGTTACGTATACACGTAGGTTTTTGGCCAAAAGTCACGTATATATGAAGTTGTTCTTTAAACAATTGCATACATCCTCCCTTTTGGTGAGTTTGATGTTGTGGGAAGTTGCTGGGTGGGTTGTGAGTGTGGTTGGGTCTTCCTTGGGTCTGATGTTGTCTGTTGGATGCTTCTTTTGTGACTAGAGACCACTTTTTCATTGATTTTTCTTTGAAAGTAGTTTTATTCATTTATCCTTTTTGTTTTTTCATTAGTGCATTACTCTTTTTGTCTCAGTGTCTTACTGGGATTGTGTTTTATACTTGCTGCAAATACTGAGAGTTTTAGAAGACTTTTATTGCATTTTTCATTCTTTTATATTGAAAAATACAAATTAGTTGCACTCTTAGTTGCATCTTAGAGATGGATTTGAGGAGGTACTTGCATTGGATTGCTTCAATGAGAGTTGTGTTTAGGATTTCATATAGGAAGGATTGCATTGGCATTCGGAAAGGAATATATATTTATGCCTCTCATGTAGTGGCATACCCTATTTTTCATTTAACAAATATTTCACTTAGCATTGTTTGTTATGGTGTGCACTTTTATTTCACTGCTGAGTCTTCATATCACTACTTGCATGGCCATTTCCCTTTGAGTAATTAAAGCCAATCAAAATCAACGCTAAATTAAAATGAATTACACTATTTTTTTTTATAGGGTGCACCAACAAGCTTAGGTTTTAGGGTCTTGGAATAGTTCATTGTAAGTAAATTCTCCAAGACCACTAAACAACAACATGTATGTGTCTGTCCAGGTGAGTGTGTGAAATTCCTTGGTAAAACCAGTGTTTCTTCAGATCCTCCTCTCAAAAGGGAGTTAAGTACAAGGCAGTGTGAGCAGTTATGGATTGGGATGACCCCTAGTTATAACTGAGTAGCACCGGATATATTTCTAGGATTGTATTCGTATCTGGGGGCTCTTTCGAGAGTTTCAGGCTTTGCTACCCTACCCATACAGTCAATCCCACCTATGACTTTCCACCTGAGCATTGATTATATTGAGGTGACCTTAGTTTCCTTACCTAGGTTATCGAGGGGGTACTTGCAGAGGTTATTCTGTGAGTATCCTGGCCAGGTAGAGGTCGGACAGCACAGTCCCTTTATGCGTTGAAGCTGAGGGCCACTATAATTGGTTACATAACTCCGCTTGTAGTGTATAGGAGTTTCAATCCTCTCCTAGGTGAGACATACCTACTGCATTCGGGAGCTCAAATATCCTCCCCTTGGTTTGCTTGTATTTTGGCTGTAGATTTTCTTAGATGTGTGCTCTTTGTGCCCTAGTTGGCCTTTGCGATCACGGTTACTTGAGTATTTATGCTCTCTTGATTTTGGGTCCTTTTATTTTTGGCATGCCTGGTATCCTATCACCCATCCTTGGTCCTAGTACGGACCCTGGTGTCAGACTTGGGGGCATCACAGCCCCTTACCATGCTCATAGATTTGGGAGTGATCACATTATGCCCTCTACTCTATTTGTGGAGGATGTTGACTCCCTTCTGTAGGTCTTTACACCAGTGGTCACCCTCATGGGGGTGGTACTAGATTTGTGAACGTTGGGTCTACACCTTACTTTCTTTTTTATGTCCCATCATCCACTGCATTGTTTCCTTTGGGTGTAGTTGTCATGATCTTTCCTCCCTATATCCTATAGTTTGGATTATTTATTGACTATTTTGGGTTGTTTTGGACTAATATGGTTTTCATGTAGGGTCCAGTTTTTGTACACTCTCTCCGAGGTTTCGACCCGTTCATGCCTGTCACAGGTATTATGTCTGAACTGGCATATAGGTTAGGATTTCACATCTGCTTGCACTTATGCATGGCCTTATGACCATTCCATCTTAACCTTAGGTACGAACCCATTCCATGGTATCACGGAACCTTCATGCTGTTGTTGGAAGTGGTACTATGTGAATGGTAGAGCTTTCCTATACATGGGTGTCCTAGTTAGCTCCCTTTTGCATTTGGTGCCCATGCTGTGAGTCCTCTATTAGGTCCAGGAGTCCCTTTAGGTCCCACCATGTCCTTGAGCAAGAGCTTCATACTCCTCTTGAACTTTATGCTGGCCATTTCCCCGGGACTCCCTTATGTCAAGTTGTAATTGCATTATCATGATCTTTTCCTGCTTTATTGAGCTTTATGCCGGCTCCCCTAACATTGCGTTTCAGCCATATAGCCCGAGCTTGTCTCATGTGTAGCCATGCAGAGCCATTTTTATCCTTCACAGCTTAATTCCATTTTTACCGGGAGGGGATTTTCCCCTGAGTGTCGATATCCTACACATGTATCCTTGCATTGAGCATAGGTATGTTCCACTGCTTAGAACTAGTTTGTTTTCCCTTATGACACTCATCTCCTCCTAGTATGTAACTATAAATCTATTTTATTCTTTTTTCAAGCTTTTTAAATAACTGAAAAAGTCCAAAAAAAACCAAAAAGCCGGACAAGGAAAGATATTATCTGTGGCAGCTATCGAGTCGTGTTGCCTTCGAACAGAGCACTATATATCACATCCATTGGTTGGGTTATAGTTTGACTTTAGGAGCTATACTTGTTTATCTGAGTTTATCTCCACCGACTGGTTAAGCTTCCAGTCCCTATGGAGCCTCTGTCGATGCCTCCTGTGTCACAAAGATGTCCTAGTTTGTATATCGAGTCTATGCTACCTTCATTCAGTCACCATACACCATTATATTCTTGTTCGAAGGAAGTTGAATCCCGAGTCGGCCATTCCTCAGTTATCTTGACTTTGCATGTCGACCATTCTCGGTACAGTTACTGGTTCGTGCACCTTATGATCGAGTCCTTCCACATTATACAGCTTTGCTGAGTACCTTGTGTTGGATGATGGGGGATGCCTTAATGCCCTCCTTCCAGGGGATTTCATCCCATCAACTTCAAATCATTTATTCTGGGATGGGAATCTAGAGTCATTTTGAGTGCCTTGAGACTAGCAGTCATCAGTGGTAGGTTCTCTCGCCATCGACAATTTTTGGGAATACATCAATGTCCCCTGATCGGTGGATCCTCTCAAGTGTTTGACCTCAACACATTTATTCACACTTGTTAGTTTGCACTCTAGTACCTTGATTCCCATTTTCATTATCGGTGGGTGATCTCGCATCTATTAACGGTATACATTAATGGCTGGTAATTAGATGATGGACTACTATGTTCGACCTCAACACCTCTATTCGCATAGTAGGACATGTACTCATAGTGGTTTTTGTAGAAGACTTTCCAGATTGGTGGCATCTCTTGTGTGCTACCTCCTTGATCATGCCAGTGTTCATGAGATTTCAGCTCTCGTGACTTGATTCCAGTACATGTTAGATATTTCCAGCCACTATGGAGATCTTGATCTGTTATATATATTCAGTCATTATGGAGATCATGGTCCTTTGTATATCTTCATCATGGATATTCTGATTTATGTATATTGTACATGGCGATGACCACTTATATGATATCTTGTATCATGCCTATTCATGTCCATTGTATTCTTATGTATCTGGGACTGCTATATTTATTTGCAGTTATGTGTATAGTTGTATTAGTGTACTATGTTGATCGGGTGGCTAGTCTTCCATTTGGGATCCTTCATCACTCCACTTCTGGGATGGACTTATAATGTATTTCATCCATTGTATGACCCCTCTGACCTCACACATTAGGGGGCATCTGTTATAGCATATTTCACCACTCCAGGTGAATCACACTTTGTATGGCCTTCCCTTGTCCTGCTGCAAACTCCTTAGACCCCATGGACCATTTTTTGTCCTTTGATGTTTCCTTGACCATCCCTAAAAACATGTGAAAAATGATACACACGAATTTTAAACCTATAAGAGCGTATATATGCAGGTTTGACCACTAAAACCGTGTACATCGGGATGTGTACAAAATCCAAATCCTTTTGGAGTTTTCCTTGACATGGATCTGACTCATTTGACTCCTGGCCTTCCCTATTCCTTGAGATCGCTCGGATTCGACCTTTCATTACCCCTTTGAAAAGCTATATAAGGAACCCCTTGGTACATTGAAGGCATAAGAGAGAACTGAGAGAAAAGAAACTATAGTCCATTGTTGCCGAAACTTATGCTTGAGTCTGCATCCCTTTGTCCCTTGGAGCGCTTTTGTGTTCTTCCCAAGTTTTCCTTTAGGTTGTGAGCTTGCTATCAAGAGATGGAGGATTGAAGTGGTGGAGGCCCAAGTGGGGGATTTAGTTTCTCCAGTTCGCAGACGTGCCGATAGAGGTTGTATCTTGTAATCTCTGATTTATATTAATAGAAATATATTTTCCTATCCAATAATGTGTGTTTGAATGAATATTTTATCCATTGGATTATGTCAAATGCTTATACATGATTGATTATATATGCTAGAATAGATTTAACACCATGATATATAGAATGCTTGTATTGTTTACTTGTTGTTGAGGAAGTAATCTATTAATTCAAGCTGAAGTTGGAAATATCAACGGGGATCTACTTCAACCGTTTGGAATAAGGTACGAGGTCTGGTCCTTTAGTGTTAGACATTTAATTTCTATTGCATATTGGAAAGGATTGATTTCTGGAGTCAAGCTGTCTGTTGTGGTACCCCAAGCCATAGGAATTTCTCTCCGTAACAATATGCTCTAGGTATACTTTTGGATTCATGTTTGGAAATAGGTCACCGTCCATACCCATATAGTTTTTCTCAACCTTCTCATGCAAATCCTGTAGAACTTTAAGTCATGATTGACAAAATTGAAATGGGATAACTTCCTTTGGTATTATAGCTACAATGTTTCTACCTAACGCCTTTCCCATTTATACAAATTTACTTTGATAAACAAATAAAATAGGTGGCCAATCAAATTAGGGGTTGCAAATAATGCTAAGAAATTCTTTGCTCACTAGGGGTTCTAGCATGACTAGAATTTAAATACATACAAAATAAATTGAGAAAAAAACTAAAGGCGCGGAAATTTATCAACTCCTATGTTTTAGTGGCGTAGAATAATAATGGGATTTAATTAAGCTTGTGAAGAATATCATGTTGACGAGCATGTAACTTGGGTCATCCAACCTTTAAACTTGACTTTAATAGGTAGTTGGATGTGTTTAATCATCCCATAAAGACTCACTATAACGTACCCACACGTCACACAACTACACAGATTACAAATATGTAGCTAAATCACACAAAGAGATCTTAATGGCTCTATCATTATATAAAAATTAATTAAAAATAAAAAAAAATTATTTGATAATATTTAAATAATAATAGTGAGCCCCATCTAAATTAATATTTAAATTAATAAATTAACTGTTACGACAATCCCAACGATCCACTTATGTCTTCCCGGATTTCCCATGTCTCTCCGACATTAACCTTTCGATGCTGGCATTACCATGCCAATCTAGACATTACCAAAACTAACAGTCAAAAGTCAGTATTCCTCATTGGTTCATAACAAAAATAAACTTGACATGTCTTAACTAACGTCAACTGTTGACACCCACAAAGAAAATATAATACCTAACACTTCGATGTCGATGTTTCGACACTGGAACTTGGTCTTGTTGATGTCAGGATTCGGGCATCGAAATAAAACATAAAAGTGAATTCTGATTAATAAGCCAATCTTGACACTGGCACATTGACATCTGAACATCAACACTTACTCATCGACATTCTCTTCCATGTGCATTCAATATTTCTTGGGAGATTCATAGAATTAGAGTGTTGATTGCAACCAATTGGTAATACCACTTAGCAAAGGTGTTATCATTAAAGGATATGTTTTGCACATTTTTTCATCTTTTCTAGGGATCAAACTGTAGCATAAGAATGTGTCAATCGAGAGTTAGACAAGGTTCCCTTCCCTGATAGGTTGTCATTTCTACATCATGAATGAAACCAACAAATTCCCAAAGATAAAATAGTTGGTTGATAAGTGAGAATCAACACAGTCCTAGATAAATGTGGCCATTAAGAATTCACATTGACTAAGCTTGTTAGCGTGGACACAATATTATGCTACTAAGAAGGCATTCATGGTGCATTCGCCTCTAGTATATTTGTGCACTAGGTGGTTTGCAATCATTTGTAAAGTGAATCAAACATGAATGTTATTGATTAAGGCTATAAAAACACTGTGCCCCCCTCTCTTTGTGCCACATTGATTGTACAAGTCTTAATCATTTTTATGACAACCATCAGAATCATTTTTATGACAACCATGCTAGGATGTACCTTGAAACACTTGGGAAACATCCCCCCGTCCATATAAAGATATTTAGGGCATGGATATTTTAAGCATGAATATGGTATGCTTAATCAAGCCACATGGAATGCTTATGGACCCTTGGTGCACCTAATTTCTTCTCATGTGGTGCCAAAAATTGGTAAGTGATGCAATAGTATGAGATGGATGTGTGTAAGGGTTTAAAAATTGACTTCTAAACAAGTGAAATTTTGCTGGACTCCATTGGGATATGCTCTAGGTATACTTTTGGCTTCATGTTTGGAAATAGGTCACCATCTGTAATATTATTGTCTCCTATATAGTTTTGTTCAACCTTCTCATGCAAATCTTGTAGAAATTTAAGTCACGAGTCACAAAATTCCAATGGGATAACTTCCTTTGGTATTATAGCTACAACCTTGCTCCCTAATTCCTTTCCCATTGCTACGAATTTCCCTTGATAAACAAATCAAATAGGTGTCCAATCACATTAGGGGCTGTAAACAATGCTAACAAATTCTTTGCTCACTAGGGGCTCCAACATGACTGAAAGATAAACACATACAAAGTAAAGTGAGAAATAAACTAAAGGTAGGGAAATTTATCAACACCTATGTTTTAGTGACTTGGACTAACAATGAAATTTAACTAAGCATATGAAGAATATCATGTTGACAAGCATGTAACTTGGGTCACCCGACCTTTAAACTTGACTTAAATAAGTAGTTGGATGTGTTTAAGCATCCCATAAAGACTCATTGTAACATACCCACACAACACATAGCTACATAGATTACAAATATGTAGCAAAAGCACACAAAGAGCACTATCATGGATCTACCATTAAATGAAAATTAATTAAAAATTACGAGAAAAATTAACCGATAATATTTAAACAATAACATTCAGCCCCATTTAACTCATTAATGCAAAAGAGTAGTTAATTATATATTAAAAAATATGCTAAATAGTTAATAAATTAACTGTTGTGATAGTCCCGAAGGTCCACTTATGTCTTCCTGACTTTCCCATGCCTTTTCGATTATTTCCTACCGATCTCGACATTGCCAACATCGATAGTAGGAATTTGGTACTACTCATCAATTCATAACGAAAAAAAACCTGGAATATCTGACTTGATATCTGGACCTCGAATTGCCCAACAACGACAATCAGAATTTGTCACACACAAAGAAAATATAAAAAAATAACACTTTGACACCGATGCTTCAGCATTGGAACTTGTGCCTCTCAATGTGGGAGTCGAATGCCGACAAAAAACAAAAAACCAATTCTAAAGAACAAGTTGATCCCAACATCGACACATCGACATTGGAACATCGACACCGGATCATCAACACATAAATCAATGAAAATACTTCTTTGGTGACAAGGTTAAACACTTATCCATCTTAAGAAAATGAATAAGGCATGAAATAGATAATGAACTTAAATATCTTCTGCCATGACTTGTCACTAAAACCTTTCCCACATAGGCATGTGTCAAGCTCACCAATTGACACATAAACATAATGAAGATTGATAAAAGACTAAGGGAAAACTTGCTACTGGCTAAACAACCCAAAATCCATGCCTTCGATAGACACAAATCTACAGGTTGATATATTGAAAAATAACTAAGTTAAATAGTTATCTATTGTAGATAAGAACAATACACAAGACTTGGAACAATTCAAGCAACAATTTGATTAACAATTTTAACAAACCACTTCAAGATTACAACACCCTTTAGGAACCATGTATTTATAGGGTTAAAGCTAATGAATACCCTTATTTACCCTTCCTTATCCTGAAGGAAGACATTCAAGCCCAAAAAAAACAATCTAGATACATTTTCCATCACTAATTCAATCAAAGATGAAAAAAAAGTTGGAATGAATTAGAAACTAACACATACATTCATACACAACCTCATTAACATCATTTGGAACCCCATTGTCTTAACTGCCAATGCCCAACCAAGGAATTATAGCTATTAATTCATTTACAATGTTGGAAAACACAATGAAACAAATTATATTAACAACTTCCATTCAGAAAGATAAGTTGCTCCGATAATTGGTCATTTAATTAACTAGCATTCAAACATGAACAACATACACAATTTGTTCATTTGCACAAAAAGATAAATATTCCATTGCAGAACCAGGACAAAACCTCGAACAGTTATTTGAATTCATTAAAACTAGAAACTGGATTTGTGGAAGCCACACTCCACCCAACCTTAGGCAGTTATGCTCATATATCACTTAGCAGAATTACAACCCCCATGCTAAGACTCATGTAGCCATTATCTATATTTCTCATTTCTCACCGGTTCCAGGTTTCTCAGAATTCTCACATGAAAATCAGGGTAATTGGTTCACTGCCAATTCCATATCAATGAATGCAATTCATTTCCTTAGCTTCTTTCTAAAAACAAAAAAATGTGACAACGTTTTTCAAGTGCTCAAAATTCCACCAAGTTAACTTCATGCAACAATTGTCATTTCAGTGTAGCAACTAGAGGAAAACGTGATCATGGTTTCAACAACAAATTGACTCACAACTTCTGGTTTGGGCACTCAGGATTCTAATAAGCATGTGAACCATTGCATAACATTCAATTGAGAAAATTCCCTTAGGTTTTAGACATGATTTCACAACCATTAATTCCCAATTACAATTCTCTTCAATGTTTTCCTTCCTCAGTTTCGCTTCTCTGCTTCACAGACTCTATGTACTGCATTCTAGGATCTATGTTATGCATTCTAAGTTCTCATTGCCTAGTATTGCTTCTTCTCATGCATCGTTTGGGCGGTTCTGTGTTTACATGCTCTACATGCTGGATTCTCTTCTCTGTTTTCTTTTCATTCTCTGTCAAGTTAGCGTCCTTACCCCACAACCTCATGTTGTAATGACTTACCACTTTTTTCCTTGCATTTATTCCCAAACGAACATGTTAAGTGAATTAGTTTCCTCTTAATCACATTTTGACCCATGCTTAAATACTAAACAAGTTTAAGGTTAATTAAGGGTGTTTAACCTCACTTAAGGACATAAGTCTTCATTTTAGGTACTCAGGGTTATAATAGGGTCATGAGATATTCCCCTAGTCCATGTAAAACTCCCTTACCATCTCTCTAGTGAATATATGACTCCCCAAACTTCCATCTCTCTTCCTCAACCATGACTAGTTATAGAGTTTTTATAATAATTATACAAATACAATAAATTTAAACCACTTGGGAATTCTTATTCAATTATCTATCTAACTAGGGGTTCAGGCCAGGGGTATTACATTCCCCTCCCCCTTAAATTATACATTGTCTTCAGTGTTCTAATGCTTATAGATATTTACAAATTGTTTACATGCTTAAAAAATTCACAAAAATGTTGCAGGTCTTTACCTACATTGCATCTTTTACAGTGGATCTTCAAGGGCAAGTCTATCGAACCTCTTGATGCTACTCTTGTTGGATTTGACCTTCTATCTCAACATATGAACTATTCACTTAAACAATTCTTTCTTCTTCTTTACTTTTAAAGTTATTCATAAGTTTGGAAACTTTGTGGATACCATCTTTATTTTTACCTCTTATTTGGTGTTTATTGAAGTAATGAATACCCCACACTTCCAACATTTCAATTGAAATGGTTTCTTTTGATTTGCAGGATCAACCATCTTTGATTCTTCTGATCTTGGGTGTTTATTGGTTGACCAATCAAGTGTTTGCTTCTTCAAAGGGTTGATGTCCTTCCCACTGCTGATGGCTACTAGGATATCTTTTACTTCATTTTGCAGATGAATTGCGTATTGAAAAATTTTAAAGTTCATTTCACTCTATTTCCTTTGTAGTTTGATAATTTCCCCAATATTTTCTTAGATCTTCATAATTGCTTGAAGCGGTTCTTCAATAGGTGGAGAGTTCTTTGATCAGACACCCTCTTTAATTTATAGGGATGCCCACACTTCCCCCACTAACAAAAACTTGTCTTGATCCTTTAACAACTACAACCAATTTGGTTTGAAACCTACCTGCAAAATCCATCAACATGATTCCCATTAGGCCAAACATGTACATATGTATTGAAATCAACCATTTTATTTACTTAAATGATTAGGAATTTTCATTCTTTATTCATAAAGATTTCACGCATTTCATGCTTAACCCAACAAATTCATATATATAAACCCATTCATCTTCATTTCTTTTACATAAATTTAACTTTTTCAACATTCATTGTTTAATTTAAGAAAAAATAAACACAATAATTTTTTCATCTGTAACAAGCATTTTAA
Organism: Pseudotsuga menziesii; assembly: GCA_001517045.1. Lineage (NCBI taxonomy): Eukaryota > Viridiplantae > Streptophyta > Pinopsida > Pinales > Pinaceae > Pseudotsuga > Pseudotsuga menziesii. The sequence continues at coordinate 34,708 of LPNX010736983.1, forward strand.
CCACTTTATATTTCTAGAAAGTATTAACAAAAGTAAAAAGAGAAGAATAAGATTTCTCCCTCTTAGTCTTGTCCCAATCTAGACCTCCACGATAATCATGGCATTGTTTTCTCCTTGGTCTCTTTCTCTTTAGAATCAATATGCTCAAATTGCATAATTTATTTAGAGGAGATACATCCCCAATGCAAGAAATTGAGGAAAATTGTCCTTGGCTTTGCATAATTTAGTTATAGGAGACACATCCTCATTGTAGTATGCCGAAGGATATCCAACCTTGACTTGCATAGCTTTAATTAGAGGAAACATATCCTTAATGCAATCGACCAAAGGAGACCCATCCTTGGCTTTCATAGTCTTATACTGCTTTAACTTGCTCCCTTTATTCACTTCACTTCTCTTATTCAATATGCAAGCACCAACTTGCATATTTTAATACCTGAAAACAAAAACATGGCTATCCAAGATCATCAGTATCATACATTTATCAAAATATTACATCATAAAATTAAAAACATATCAATATGTAAAGTCTACTTCTCGATACTGAAGCACCAGGAATGCGTTCATCCCCTTGGAGTGTTATCAATGTTGATAATCATGACACAACACAACACCAAGATTTCATCCAATCCTTTTTTATGTGTTCCATGTAGGATGGATCTGTAGCTTAAGCATTTCTTAAAATAAAAAAACATTTTTTGACTGTCATCTCTTATCCAGGAGGATATTGGTGGCCACCCACCTATTCCACTTGGACCCCCACCATTGTTTCTTTCAGTTTTCCAGTTTCCTTAATTGTAGCACAATTTACTATTTTTGGTAGTTTTCGGGTCTTAAACCTCCGGAACCATTTTGAGGCCCTAGACGATGTTTTTCGGCATCGAATTGTAGAGCAAATATGAGTACGTTCTGGACTTGATATTTTCCATTTATGGATGTATTCCTTGAATAGATATTTCTAACGATGTATCATGCACGTCAAATGGAGGTAGTATGACAAAGTTATGACCTCGGGAAATTGATGTACCAAGTTACCCAACGGGGCCCACATTCTGGCGTTTCACCTCCTAGGGTTAGGTTTTTGGATGTGTAGGGTTTCCATTGTTTCTCAATAATATATAGGCCTTCGAGCCTCATTGTAACACAGAGTTCAGAGGCATGTAGTCATCACATCTCTTCTCAGATATAAGCTACCAGCACTCTAAGTAGTTTATTTCCATTCTGTATGTAAACAAGTTTCAGTCCTTTTGATTAATGAAATGAAGTGTTATTTCCACTGCATCTTTGTTTCTATGGTTGTTTGTGTATTCTGTTGCGTTCTTGCATAAATCTGAATCAATCTCCTATTAAAATTCCTTTCATTATTAAATCAAGGTTAGGGTAATTTTTAGTCCCTTATTCCTCAAGGCTCGAGCGAAATTATAATTTCTTTAGTTGTACCACATTCTTCTATCAAGCACATTGAAGAACCTTTTGGATAACCACATAGAATTTTAATGTTGCAATCTTTGTTTCTGTAATCAAAGTTTTTAGATTTATAGTTTCATTCTCTGCATCACTTACAAGTAATAATATTAAATACGTACCAATAAATCATATCGCATAACTTCAGTTAACAACCAGTATCAAGTTATAATCAATTAACAATATTCAACAAACTATAATTAGTTAACATTTTCATTAGCTTATAGTTATATCAGTCAACAATTTATCTAAGCTAGATTCACATTCATAACTTTTTATTTTCATAATTCAACATAAGTCTGGAAGTATTAACAATTCATACATCAAATCACACCAACATGATGAACATGAATCTAAGCATTCAAAATCCCAAACATATGAGTGCAATATTCAATAGAGAATTTTTTTCAACTAAATTCAAGCACTTCACCGCTCTTTGAAAATTTCTTGCAAATTAATGTTGCACACACACACACACACACACATGCAATAACATTAATTTTCATTAAATAACAACAATCCAAAATTTCACAACATTAAACCATTCTTGCACAAAGGGACTCCGACAGAGGCCCATCCAAATAATTTTACTAACAGTCCAATATGGTATTCTACCATGAGAATTAAAATACATGTCAAGCACATGCTAACAATAATGAGTAAAAGAGAATAGGATTTCACAATTAGCGAGTTCAAAGATAGAACTACAAGCACATGTTCTAAAGAATAACAGACAAACAAACCAACTGGGTATTCAACATCCAAACATCCAACAAATTCTGACAACCAATTGTCATATCGCCAACCCTACTACTAGCCTGAGACAGGGGTACAAGAAATACAAATAATTCCTAGTAAAACTAATGACAGGTTAACATGTCCACAACAAACAAACCAATCATCCTTCTTATAAAACTAATGCAATTGCTAAGAATTTAAATTAACCCCACAACTTATGCAATTTATGCATACCACATTGATTTAAGTTATTTAGCTATAAAGACAGATAAATACAAGATACACATGCTACTCAACATGACAAAGGATTGGCTACAACCAGATTCATGTCAAACAATGTATTCCCCCTTCCCTGGTTTCCTTCTAATAACATAACAGGGATACACATCTCTATTTTCCAATGTTAAGGAATTCCATTAGGGTCAATACATACATCATTCACCTTATCACTGGTAAATAAATTTGGTTTTGAAAACAATAACCAACATTCAGCATAAAACAATTTTCTGGTAATACTATCACAAAAACAACCAAAGACAATTTACAAAATAATGACTATACACAAGAATCAGAGATAAAAAAAATAAGATTTTAACTAACCAAAATCAATGATCCACTAGAGAATTTGTGCAGCAACCAAGTCACTTACAAATTAATCCTTAAGGATAAATTCTTTATACAACCATTCATACAACATTAAGTAACAATTGTTCTTACTTTGAGAAATAATCTTGCCAGTTATAACTAACTCAAGCAAAACTTATAATGAAGTTCCCAGATTACTCAAACATCTTGAATCGCCAATATTAACTTAGATAAGATTAAGTTAATTCATCCTTTCACATGCAAGGTAACCATGCAAGGTTTTGCAAACAAAGTAAAGGAAAACTCAAAAAGATCGATAGTTGTAACCTCAACTACTCGACTAACATAAGCTATTAATTAACTCATTAGATAATATAATAGATACACATATACATTTAATTTATTTCAGAAAGTAATCTGATTCCCTAGAGGCTTAAGAGTTGTAACTGTTAGATTTTTATCATTCAAGCTAGCATTATGATATTAGGATCTTTTAACTGAGAGAATAACAAGCACAACAATAAAACACAAAAGACAAGAGACACAAAGAATTTTCTTCGGGGAAACCATAAAGGAGAAAACCCCGCAACTTCCTTAGACATAGAATCAACACCAAAAGTAAAACCCGAAAACATAAAGATGATCTCCTAATAGCAGTAGTCTCTCTCTTGTCCCAACAACTTATCCTCTCACTCATGCACCCCAATGAGTGAGTGTGTGTGTGATAAATAGAGAGGCTCACTCTCTATTTATATTCTTTCATTCACTTGAAATCCACTCCAACATGTCGGCCTCACTTAACAATTACTTACTAGAGCTGACATCTCTAGGAGTGTCTAATAACCCTAGTGCCCCACAACTTGTGGGTACTTTGCCTCCTCCGACCAATAAGGAGGCCGGTTATCCTTAACACAATGGTGGGGACTATTTCCTCAACTTACAATGACTCACCTAGGGTCGAATTCTCTAGGATAGTCTAATAACCCAAGGGCCCCATAACTGTGGGTACTTTAACCCTTGACCAATAGGAGGGTTACCCACAATGACTTAACATGGCTTATTACATTATAGAAACTTCCCGGAATAAACATCGGGGTATGACATGACTCAATTACATTACAAACACATCCGAGAATAAACATCGGGGTACAATACATAAGATATACGGATGAATACATTCCAAAGTTACAAATACATCAACAATAACCTTCACTCTGATACCAATCTATAACGTACCCACACAACACATAGCTACACAAATTACAAATATGTAGCTAAATCACAAAAAGAGCATTATAATGTCTCTATCATTACATGAAAATCAATTAAAAATTACAAGAAAAAATTAATCGATAATATTTAAACAATAACAATGAGACCCATTTAAATCACTACTGTGGAAGCATAGTTAATTATAGATTTAAAAATATGTTAAACAATTAATAAACTAACTATTGTGACAGTCCTGATGGTCCACTTCTGTCTTCTCGAATTTCCCAGCCTTTCTAACATTAAAATGTCGATCCCGACATTACCATCTCGATCCCTACATTGCTGACATCGGTAGTAGGAAGTTGGTATTGCTCATTGATTTATAACGAAAACAAACCCAACATGTTTGACTTGACGATGAGACCTCTAATTCCCCGACGTCGATAGTCGAAAGTCAACACACACAAATAAAATATAAAAAATAACACTCCGACATCGATGTTCTGATATCGAAAATTGGGCCTCCCAATGTCAGGATTCAGTCATCGACAATAAACAGAAAAAAAATTCTAATTAACAAGCCGATATCAACGCTAATGCATCGGCATCAGAATATTGACCCCAACTCATCGACACTGAAATCAATGAAAATACTTCTTCTATTACAAAGCTAAACACTTAGCCGTTTTAAGAGAATGACTAAGGCATGAAATAAATAATTAATGCAAATATCTTCTTCCATGGCTTGGCACTAAAACCTTACCCACATAGGAATGTGTCAAGCATATTGATTGACACATAAACATAATGAAGATTGATAAAATACTAAGGAAAAAATTGCTACTGGTCAAACAACCCAAAATCTATGCCTGCAACAAACAAACTTCTATTGATATATTGAAAAATAACTAAGTTAAGCATTTATCTTTTGCAGATAATAACAATGCACAAGAATTGGAACAATTCAGGAAATAATCCTAATAACAATTTTAACAAACTCCTTCAGGATTACAACCTCCTTCACGAACCAGGTACTTACACAGTGAAAGGTAATGAATATCCTTATTTATCCTACCTTATCCTGAAGGAAGATAGTCAAGACTAAAAAACATAGTCTAGATACATTGACCATCAATAATTCATTCAAAGAATTAACATAAAACACATACATTCATACAGAACCTAACACATACATTCATACAGAACCTCATCATATATCCTTTGGAACCCCATTGGATTAACTTCCAATCCCCAATGTATGAATTATAGCTATTCAATCATTTACAATGTTGACAAACACAATGAAACAGATCATAAAAACAATTTCCATTCAGAAAGCTAAGTTGCTCTAGCAATTGGTCATTTAATTAACTAGCATTCAAACAAGAACAACATACACAATTTGTTCATTCGCATAACAAGATAAATATTCAATTGTAGAATCATGACAAATCCTCAAACACTTATCTAAATTCATTATAATTGGAAACTGGCTTCGTGGTAGCCAACTGCACCCAACCATAGGAATTCATTCTCATATATCACTCAACAGAATTATCACCTTGAGTTGAGACTCATGTACTCACTAGCTATATTTCTGTTATGCACTGGTTTTAGGTTTCTTAGAATTATCACATGACAATCAAGGTAATTGGTTCACTACCAATTCCATGTCAAACAATTCAATTCATTTCCTTAACTTCCTTATGAAAACACAACAGTGTGATACAACACTATTCAAGTGCTCATAATTCCACTAAATTATCTTCATGCACTATTTTCCATTTCATTGGATCAACTAGATGCAAATGTGATCATGGATTCAAAATCAAATTGAATCACAATTTTCAGTTTTGGATACTTAGGATTCTAACCATCCTATCAACCACTGCATAATAGTCAATTGGGAAAATTCGCTCAGGTTTTAGACATGCTTTCATAGTCAACCAACGATTCCCAATTACAATTTTATTCTATGGTTTTCTTCCTTAATTTCACTTCTATGTTTCAAATGCTTTATGTATTGAACTCTAGGATATGTGTTCTACGTTCTAGGTTCTTATTACATGGTATTGCTTATGATCACACATGTCATGGAAGGCTCTACATGTTGGATTCTCTTCTCTGCATTATTATTCTACATTCTTTGCATTTTCGGTTTCTCTATGTTCTCTATTCTGCTGGCATCCTTCCCCCACAACCTCACGTTGGAACGACTTACCAATTTTTTCTTTGCATGCATTCCCAAAGGTACGTGTTATGGGAATTAATTCCCCTGTAATCACCTTTTAACCCACGGTTAACTCCTAAACAAGTTTAAGGTTAATTAAGGGTGTTTATGCTCACTTAAGGACACAAACCTTCCTTTAGGTACTCAGAGTTATATTAGGGTCATGACATACCCCCCAGTCCATTTATAACCCCCTTACCATCTCTCTAGTGAATACTTGAGTCCCCAACTTCTAGTGTTTAGCCTTAGCCATAGATAACTATAGAATTTTATAACAATTATACAAATACAATAAGTTTCATCCACTTGTACATTCTTAGTCAATTAGTTTTTAGACTAGGGGTATTACACTCACTAACACATAACCTTGACCTTCAAGAACACCCATCAACCTTTTGAATTATGTAAACACAAGAGAATATGACTAGACTGACTAGACACACAATAAGGACAATGTTCAAGACATTGAACCTCAAGACAAAAGTGACACTTTATCAGGACTAAGTTCAACCTTCATCTTAACTTGAATTTTTATTATTATTGCAAATAGGTCCATTGTTTCATAAGTGAGGACTTTCAAGAATGAGATGTATGGTTTTCCCTTACCACAAGCTCTCTGTAGGACTAGACTAAACAATAGACAAACATAAATCATAACTACACTAATATTAGATGTTGGTGTTCTTGACATACCAATATTTATACCACCAAACTAGCTGACCTAACTAAGGGCATAAAATAGACTTAATCCAAAAAACTAAACAAGGAAACCTAACCTACCCCGCTCCGTGACATGAGTGCATCCGACTATATTTAGTGGGATAAGATATTGAGTTTCAAGTGAGCGCCATTCACCCATATAGGTTTAAGAATACCATATAATTGAAGTGATTGAATTGCATTGGAATCACATATTTTCGCAACTAAAAATGGACCTGACTAATGCATTTGTAAATTTCCTAGATTCTTTAAATGTTTCTTGTCATCCAAAAGAACAAGATCACCTTTATCAAATTTTTTTTTCAATGTGGTGGTCATACTATGCTATTTTTTTTAGTTTTCTTTACAAATTGATGAAAGTCAATTAAAAACCTAGATTCCTTTATTTGCAGTAGCTTTACAAGGAATTCCACAACTGATTCCTCATCAATCATACACGTGGCATGGGAAATGTAAATGCTATGTAGGAACCATGAAATCAGTAGTAATATCAAAATCCCAACCATAGAATAAATAAAAAATGTTTTATTGTGCAATCTATTACTAAGTAGTGGTCTTGTATGCAAACAAAATTGTAGGAACCCTTTCATCCCAATCATGGTTATATGCTTAAAATACCTAGTTGGTCAGGCTTGTATCCAAAATATTATTAAAGGCCCACACTGTTCCATTTTCCTAAGAGTCATATGGACTAATTTAATGGTATTTAATGAGGAATTATTTGGTCAAGGTAGCAAAAATATTTCTCATAAAATGCATACCTTGGTCGTTGATAAGGGTCTTGGAAAGCCAAAATTGGTAATGATGTTTTCAAAGATGGATATTGATACAATATCTATGTAAGAATATTTTATTGGTTCAAATTCAATACATCTAGTAAGGCATCTAGTTGTGGTAATGATATATCTAGACTTAGAGTGTTGACCAATAAGATTAATAGGTCCAACGAAGTCCACAATCCACTTCTCAAATGGTTACATGGTCCACACTATATGTAGGGGTACTTTATCTCTTTTGAAAGGCTTCCCAAATTGATGGAAAACATCATAGGACCTGATATACTCCTTGGGGTATTTGAAAAATGTTAGCAACCACAATATAGCTTGCAACACTTTCTCAATTGTTGATTTCCCAACATGTCCTCATACAACTCATTGATGGAATTCCCATAAAATATTTTGTTGTTCATGATTTATCACACACATCCAAAGGATTTTGTTGATACATGGCTTGTACAACTCATATACAATCAACTGATTTTCCTCAACTCTGACAATGATGTAACCCACCCTTCTAGGTTGAAAAATAATTATTCAACACAAAACTAGTGGCTAGGAATAATGCAATCTTCACTAAATAGTTAGGTACAACTTTGATTGTGAATAATTTCACATTTGGAGGTTGATCATGTACAACCCCACCTAATTATTTTTACTCCAATCAAGAAAGATGATATGGTCGTACATTATTCTTTATTAGTTTATCAACAACAATGAAGGAAAATACCTAGAATAAGAATAACCATATACAAATACAACCTTCCTAGACAAGCTTATTTATTTAATATTTTAAGGCACCATGATCAGTGTAAAACTTAAAATAGCCACCTAGAAAATAGTGATGTAACTTTTTAAATGCATAAATAATAGCTTATCCTTCCCACTTCATAGTATTGTAGTTGCGCTCAACTTGTGAAATATCCTACTTGCAAAGTAGATAGGATGGTTGAAATTACCTTTTCCTAGTTGCACAAGGACAACTCCTAGGGCTATACTAGAGGCATCCACATGCACATGGAATTCTATTTTCCAATAAGGGAATATAATAATTGGAGCATCCACCATATTATCCTTAACTAATGCATAAGTTTCTTCACATTCTGGGGTCCAAATAAATATTTTATCCTTCTTCAAGATATTTTTCAGGGGTTCAGTGATGGAAGCATAGTCACAAATAAATCTACAATAATATTTGGTATGGACCAATGTGGATGTCAACTATTTTACACTTTTTAGATCAACTAAAATAATGATGACACCAACCTTAGTAGGGTCCACCAATGCTCCTTCTTTACAAACAATATGTTCAAATAGGTCACCAAAAGGAACACAAAAAATGTGTTTCTTTCAACTCAATGAGACTTTGAGCTACTGACATTAATTAGACATGGTTCACAGTAAAATAGCATGCTCTTTTAACAATTTTTAAACAATCTAATTGTCCATATAAACCTCTAAAAACTTGTGAATGGAGTCAACAAGAAATTATGATCATTGAGAAAATTGTTGATGCATTATTGAGTCCAAAGGGAATTATACTATAGTAAAAAGAGCCCCTCTCAATGGTGAATGTGGTATGTCACGTCCCCATTCACAATTTGACCGACAGGAGGGGACATGAACTTATTTGAGCTCTCCAAATTTCTCCCAATAACCATAATTATGGATTCTTAACATATAAATTTCCTGTGCATATGCGTAAATTAAAATAAACAACATAAATAAATATCTACACACATCTAGCATGCATATGTAATCTTAAACATTACATGAATTAATTAAAACATTGCATATTCAAACACAAAAGAGAGTAATTATCTTTGATCCAAGCAACTAGATGTGTAAGAGCAATTTTCCAGCCAATTGTAGGCACTCTGTCCAACATACTCTTTCTACTGAGAGGCCACCCCCAAGCTGGGATATGAAGCCACCAAGGTGAAGTGAACACCTACACGACTCTCTCACTCAACCCACAACTTGTTCGGCTCGTTATGCTTAACCAAAACTCACACAAATATCCACACAGATCTCACTCAGCCATCACAACCATGTCACATCTTCCAAATACCCAACACAACACAAGGAAGGAATTTCCCTTCACCGATCCATAATTCCCTTAGGAAATCCAACCTTATATTGCTTATCAGTGTGTGCAGTAAGAGTCCATTCTACTATATTCTATTGGAGAACCTCGTGTACCTTAAATTATGGCTTCTCAAGCATTCCAAAAGTAGCGAAACTAAATGGGAGAGGGTCCCTAGCTTGCCCAACTCTAATCTCACCTACAACTATCAATTTGTTTTTTCCCAAAATTCAGCTCTGTCTTTAAATTCGAATTCCCGAGTTCAACACAGTCTTGTAATGGACATGAACAACATTGGAAAAACTCTACGTATTCTAGTAACATGGATGAGGGAATGTGTATATTGATTCTTGACTCCATGGGATATCACATGATGGTGAAAAGACAACTGACATAGCCTCTGACCATAAACTAAAAGGACAATTGACAACGAGCATAACTGCCACAAACACCATGCTTAAATAACTACTTGAACAGAATTTTCCCACCAACCTCACACATACATTCAATGATTGGGGTTACTAGTAAAAATAAATTAATTGTCTCATTTAAAGCACACGACAAATTTTGGATGAGTTCTAAGGTTGACATTTGGAAACATATGATTTAGTTTTCCCATATCCCCCCTTTCCTCTTCCTCTCTGGTGGAATCATATCCCCTCTAGTGCTCTTTACACAACCATATTGGACCATTTTATTAATTTCCAACTTAATATTTACATACATTTCGAATTGGAATGATAAGCACCAAGTATATTGATAAATATTACCTCATAACAATTGTGTATCCATTGAAGTCGTCTCAACACAAAGTATAAGTATACATTGAAGCCATCTCAACACAAAGTCTAAAAATACAAAATCATTGTTATCACTTGTGTTGCATGACTAGAATCTTAACTTATGATACTAGAACCATTGTACTACCACTCACCAATATGATATAACTTAGAAATAACTATCAATCTTGACCACCAACCATTGAGATGCAAATAAAATCATAACCCTCAACCTATGCCTTTGGAAAATTATTGCAATGTGGGGTAACTACAATCCAATCATAATAACTCTCTACCAAACCAAATGAGACTTGTCCAATTTTTAAACATCAAAATAAAATGACAAAATAAAGTTGGGATCCTATCATGCAAGGTTGATTTACAACTCATCCAAGGCTCTAACACAACCCAAAAACTCATCAATCTCAATTCTACAATATTAAATTTTACAAGGTGGAAACAAATAATTAAAGCCAATGGAGGAGGATAATTCCACAACCTTTCATGACTATTCTGCAACTCTTTTGCATCTAAGCATTTAAATAAAAAAATAAATGGAGTAGATGGACGATGCCGCTATCAATCCACTTCATTAATCAATCCTTAATAGGGAAATAAACTACAACAAATCTACAAAATATCTCTAGACAAATCGATCATATGTAAATGGATGAGACAATGTTTCCACAACCAATCATGTGGTAATTGTAAGTCTACATGATAAAAAACATGCAACTATCCATGATCCTTCCACGATGGGCCATAATCATTCCATGTAGCTTGCAACCCCAATATTAAAGCATAAGTTGGTATAATACATCGTGAAACCCAAGCCATAATTGTTCATACATGAAATTAACTTCAATAAATGGAAATAATTCCACACCACACATCTAATCCACAACAATTTGATTAAACATCATTTCTTTCTTAATGGATTGAAGGATAATGGAAATTAATTTATGTTGAATCAAGGTAAATTAAGTAGATATTGTTTCAAGTAGAACATAGCTTTCAAAGGAAAATATTGAGACACATAAGCTCAATATTAAATGAAGAATGATAACAATGACCATACAATCAATTCATAATCCCCCCCAACTTGTAGAGAACCACTCTTGATTGAAATGAGACATAAGAAAATACACAACATAAGGAAATTTACTTCAAATCCTCAAGTTCATTTAACTAGAATTCTCAAACATTACTACTAGGAAATTTTCAACACCCTATAAAGTCTCGATCTTTTTCTTGAAGATTGGAATCAAAATATCTTCTTAACACATTCATGAGGGACATGCCAAAATGTAAAATTGATCAAAGAGAAACTGTATGAGAACTATTGAATATGTGAAAGGGAATGCATGGGAATTAGTTTCTAGAGATGTGAGCATGGAATATGAGTCACAAAATATATATTGATGGAATTAACATCTACAAAGGATTACCATCATATCCTTTTGAGATCCATAGGAATTAGCTTCTTAGTGTCTATAACTTACATCACATTCTTTACAACTACCGACTACAAAACCACCATCTTTCTCCAATTCAAATATTTTGTTGTCCAAGCTCACTAATCTCACAGTGTCATTACATTCCTTTAGATCACCATTTAGCAACCGATCTACTCTAGCAAACATATTGTTATACAAATTTGTATGAGTCGTCATTAACCATTCCATAAACATCCTTTCTCTAAGAAAAGGTACCCCTATTCCTCCAATGGATTAAATAAACCTTAGTTGAATGTCCATGTGTAGACAAATGGCCCTGTTACTCTTTTGCAGTTCTACAACATTCCGACAGGTTGTTTGGTAGAGAAGGTCCTAAAAGGCCAAGTGTGAGGCTCTCTGTATGTGGTTTCCAATGGTATGGCCCCTTGGTTTTACTCTTGGAAGTACTATGTATTAGTGGCATTGTTGACTTCCCTTTATGGGTATTTTTATCCCTAGGGATGGTGTCCAAGGATTCGAGGTGTGGGCCATTGGGTCATATGGCGACCATAATTTTTATCCATTGAGGGTGACTATATTTAATATATGAATGTCTTCCCTTTCCTAACAACTCCATCTCACTCCCCTTAGAACTTATGTACAACTAATTAGACCCTTTCTAACCAAATTGATCCTACGACGTCATCATGATGATCAAGCCTCAAGATAAGGCAAGGGGGACTTTGAGGGATTTTTTCATCACTATGGGGTTAATAGGGGCATGACGTATTCCTTAGGCTCACTTTTTCCATCACAATGTGGCCTTATCTTGCTTCTTTTAGTATTTTTCATTATTTTATGCTAATTTTATGGTCTAGTCCCCAACATGTGGGTGACATTCCCTAATTTTGTCTTAATTTATTTTATTTGAGAAATTTATTGCTTTAATTTTATATTAACAAATTAAGACATGTAGGCTTGATAAAAAAATAAATATTGCGCTAGGATGGATATACATATCCATTCCAAAATCATTTATAAAACACAAGACTAGGGATAAAATCATGATTTCTAGCTTTCTCTTACTCTATGGGCTCTTTAAGTGAGGCACACCTCTTGATGATGTCTTCTTTTGCTTAAGGTAAAAGATTGGAGTGTTTGTCTATAGTTTCTTGCAAATACATATTGGTTGATGCTAGCATTGTTGGACTAACACAAGAACAAGGAGGATCTAGGGATTTTCTTGATCATTCCATTGTTAAATGTTTGTAAGTTTTATGCTTCTACGTGGATTGAATGGTGGTCTTGATGTTACATTTTTTTTTCTTGAATTAGGGCTTCTTACCAGCCTTTTGTCAACTTTGTATGGTCGAAAAAATCCTCTTGAACGATTTTTCCCTTGTTTGGGCCTTAGATATATATTTTTTCCCTAATTAGGCTCTTTCAATGACCCCCAGAGTATGTTATGGGAGTCCCTAATTTGCAAGCTTGGAGAAACATTTAAGGAGGGAGGCTGATCACTCATCCCTTATTCCTAGGGTTTGAGTTGGCACTTCAAAACCACTTAGTCTTGTCAATTTTACACAAAATGTTAAAGCATTTAATATGTATGATACCTAGATGCATTGCATACTAATTTAGGCTACACTTTTAACCCTAAAACCCTAAACATTCAGAAAAAATTAGAAACCCTAAAAATTGAAAAAATTGAAAAAATTGAAAATGTTTAAAATTTAAAATTTCCAAGCCCTCCTCAATTTTTTGTCTGTTTGGTTTGTCCACAAATATAGCTATGCATCACATGTAACTCTTCTTAAGTTCCCTAGCTTGCCTCAACGAACCTGCAAAATGATTCCAACAACAATTAGGGCTTGGGGTAGCATCTTTTTAGTGGTTGGGATAATTCAACTTTAATGAAGGATCTATATTCTCCTTAAAACAAACTTATTTAAGTTCCTTCTAGGGCTCTTTAGGGATAATTTCCTCACTTCTCATTGTTACCATTCTTCCCTACCCTTAAAAATTGTCAAACAAACCTAGAAGTTCAACCAATTTAAGATCATATTTCAGGTTTGGGTGGATCTTAGTAATGCCATTGAGTTCATCCTCCCAAATGAATCATTTTCATGCTACAATAAACCTAGACATGCCCTTACAAACCTTCTTCAAGGCTGACTGATACTACTGGTTAATTCTACCTACTACTACATAGCCTCTTTCGGTGGACAATGGTATATGCCCATAGGGAACATTTTGAATGCTAATTATCAATGGTAAAACTAACTATTGGATAGAGGTATTAGATGAAAACATTATTTACTGGTGCTAATTAGTGTTAATTACAAAATAATAAATTTCCAAATGCTGATTTCTATGGTTGATACTTGTCATTAATTATATTTTCTAATTGTAGCTTATACTATCGGGGGTTACAACACTTACAATTTATACTTGAATATACTGATTTATGCCAATATGGATGCCATATTTAATGCTTATAAAGTTTAGAATAAGGGATAACCTCCATGAATGCTGATGCAAACTACCAAGTGTTCATTACACTAATATATATTTTCATAATATTATAACACCACTTACTAAATGTTGATATTCTTATTAATTAAAGATGATATCATTTAAATGCACTTTATTGGCTAAAAGGGTCTATGGAGACCTGATTACCTATACCAGGAGCTTGACATTTGATTTATTTCACTCTCCATTTACCCCAACCAAGACATTGATCGCGAATATAAAATTGCATTGGAAAACTTGTACTTTGTTAAGATTGCTTGCAGGCATCAAAGGTTCTCAACTGGGTAGACAAACCCAAAATAATACAAGGAGCTAGACCAAGGTGACATTAGGTCTAGCCATCCTATTACATGCTTTCCAAATATAGCCATGCAAGTTCATTTGGTAACATTTTTTGGCGTCATTTTCGGGGGCCATATTTAAGAAGGTTGAAGTATTATGAGTCATTCCCTTGACAAGAACGACATGTGGTAAGAACCCAAGATGAGTTCTCCTTCTTTACATTTTCAAGTGCATTATTGTAAGAGGACTAACCCTAGAAGAGTTATCTAGCAACTCCATTGGAAAGGGCATTCTCCAAATCATGTATGTTTTTTTGGGTACTTTGGTGAGATTTGTTGGTTCTAACTTGACAAGTCTCTCTTGATGACTCCATTTGAAGAAAATTAAAAGAAGCGACTCCACTGAAGCAAACAAGGATGAATCAAGAAAAATATGACATGGAATCCTTTTATGAAGCATAGATGTACCATACTTGGTTTGAGGCATTAGATTTCTCACACATTCCAAGATATGCACATCAGCTGGATGTTGATCATGCAATGCCATTGCTGAAGTTTAACAAATATGAGAATACATGATCCATGCATATCATGTTGTTTGGGGGATTTCTCCTGAAAACTAATATAATGCATAAGGATGTTCAAATTAAGGTATTTGGGGCATCTCTTGATTTATCGAATACCCCACACGTCAGAAATTGGTACAAGGGCCTTCCCCCTAAAAGGTTTCCTTCGCTTCGGAATTTGGTTGAAGCATTCATGAAAGAATAGGGTCCTAACATGGATAAAGAATTGAGAAAGATTTGGATTGACCATTTATTGGGAAATACCCAAGAAGGCATCCGTGATCAAGATCGATATGAAGAAATCAGAGAAGAAAGCTTCCTAGGTTTTAAAGACGCTGATCATCTGACTGCTGTAGAAAAGGAAATAGCCCCTTGCTCCTCTTAATATGTCAAACTTTCCAGGGCATTCAAATAAGTTACCAGAGACATTATAGATGGATTTCAGTGATTATGGTGATGATATCGAGTGTCAGGTCGACATATTAATGACATTGGCTTAGAAATAAGATATTAAAGAGGAATATTCCTACATGAGATTATTCGTTCTTCACATGAAAGGAAATTCCCTTGCTTGGTTTGTGAGCTTGAACATAGGAATAATATCTTCTTTTGCAGAATTAACAGAAACATTATGTAGCTACTGGGACCTAGAAAGACGTAACAAATGGATGCCTCATGTCAAGTGTGGAAATAAATTGATCATGAAAGAAGAACATGTGGATCATGTTGAAGAAGATCCTAGAAAAGCTAATAATATTTTCTTGATCCCTCAAGAGCATGAAGCGATCCTTGCTAAGTAAATTTGAGATGAAAATCAAGGTTGAGAGGGCTTGTTTTAAGAAACCATTGTTCAGGTCTTGATTGCTGATATCCTAAGCCTGATGTTAGAAAGTGAATATTCTTCAAAAAGTGAATATGATCAAGTTGCAAGAAATGAATACCAAGAATCCCTAGTAGAAGGAATCGAAGGACAAAAGGAAACGGTGAAGACCAAGAATCCCTAGTTGAAGGAATCAAAGGAAAAAAAGGAAATGGTGATTTCTCCTTGCCAACATATTACAATTTCTTATGATAGCTTGGGTCTCTTGGAGGGAAATGACATGATCCTTGAAGAGGACAATTGTGGGAAGTTCATGGGTGTAGTGATATACAATTCTTTAATACTAACCAATATTGTTTCCGAGGCCTTCAATTGCATAGATTTGAATGAATAAGGATTGATCACTTCAAGGAAGGACATTGAAACTATTATTTACAATGATATAATTGTTCCTTTTTATGGTGGTGTCGAGGATGAGGATTGGATCAATACATTTGCAATTACATTTGATGAAACACATTTGGATATGGATCCTATTACAGTTAATCACTACATCCATCCATTCCATAAAGGTTTGGAAGACTTTGGAAGCCACATGTCTGATAAGATTCCTTTGGGATTAGTTCGGTCATGCCTACCTAGCAACAAGGAAGCTATGTGTTGGCAGGGCCTTTTAGGCGTTCTAATTAATCTTATATTATTTGTATAAGATTAATTAATGGTTCATCGAATTGGGTGTAACAGCTCCAACAACATTCCATATGTATAAATATACCTTTCAAGAATGAATAAGAGAGTTGAATGTTAGACTCGTCATTCTTTAATTGTTGTGTGTGCTCGTGAATGATATAATGTCTAGAGGCCCATCAATGCCTAGCTATGAACCGGAATCCAAGGCACTTGATCCATCATTTAAAGATATTTAATTTTACTAGACGCATTTTCTTACAACTAAAGTCATGAAATTGTGTATTTGATCCAACAAGGAGCTGGTGTACTTTGGTCTCTGCATTGAGAAGTCTCTCCATCGACTGAACATAAATCTGCTTGCAATTTGCAAAGAAATCGACTGTCAATATGTCAACCAAAACTTGGGAGTCCCGGTCTGAGTAATTCATGCTTAGGCACCAATCAAACTTAAATACAAAGGTGGACCTGGAAACGTTTCATCGGCTCGAGAAAGTAAACGTATGAGCTTGGTATTATTATGTCCCCGACAGGGGATATATATGAATCGCTTAGGTGAATTAATTTAGGAGACAGGTTAAAAATTTTCACATTTCAAATGTGTTTTCTATAGTTTGTATCAAATTTTTGTGGGAGGATTATTTAAATTTGATTTATCTTGTTTCCTATTGGTCTATGTAGGTGACGTAGGCCTCGAACTTTGTATCCCAAGACCCGGCGGCAAGATGACTTAAGCAGAAAATGATCATTTTATATCAATATGTAGACCAGAATACTGTGGATGGACTATTACAATTAATTGCTTCGATTCTCCAAAAAAAAACCATCAATGTCTTTTCAACATGCTATTAAAGATATCCCAATTCTTTTTTATTATTTATGTTATAGTTAAATACTTCGATTCTCAATTTATTTTATTATTTATATATAGTACACTAGAAAATAGATGTATGGCTGAAATGATGGTGGCCATAAATTGAGATTCAATCTCTCTGGCAGATGCGCTTGTTTGCCGCATCCCCAACTAATAGCCTTGCAATTCAAAATTCGATGAACCTCTGCACGCTAAGCCCTAAGGCTTGACTTGACATTTTACTGCAGCACAACAATAATTCTAATAAATGAGGTATGAATAGTGATTAGTGATTCCAATGAGCAAGCTTAGTTGTGGAATTATTAATAAATGAAGCATGGAACAGAGGGTGATAAGAGGGAGCACCTTATATACTGGACAGACTTTCCCTCTGGAGGGGAGCCTGTCCAATGCACACCGTCAGATGAGAAATCCAACGGTGTGCATTGGACAGGCTCCCCTCCCAAGGGAAAGTCTGTCCAGTATATAAGGATTGCCATGATAAGAGGGTGATAGTGATAAATTCCAATGAGTCAGCTTTGTTTGTTAGCTTGTAGTCTCAGAAACCCATATCGAACAGCTAGTCTGCATGTGATCGCCTACAGATTCTTTTGAAGATCATTGCAATCTTTCATGTTTTCATTGTCACTTTTATAATTCTATGGATTCTACTTTATATAAATCTCATAGCTTTCTATTCCCATGAAATAAACCGAAGCCATCGCTCCTTTGGAGCATAGAGTCCTGAAAAGCAAAGATGGCCGAACCGTTCTTGTTTTCATTTTCAGTGCTTAAATGCCATAAACTTGCCACAATCAAGAGCTTTGAATGTCTTGCAATGTGGCAGCGATTGAGCTTTTCCTAATAAATTGATTAGAGCTGCAGATTCCATTTATTGATATTCTGTGGATTGGGAGAAATGAAATTCCCCCTTTTCTTTCCAAGTATCCTTCTACTAGGTTCATCGCTCGGTTGGCTTGTACCTCTGATTTTTTAAGCTCTGTCTTACGGTTTCTATCGATAATTGGGAGTACTCTACATTGACAGCAAAATTTAATGTGCTAAAACTTGTTTTTTCAGGAAACCCATTAATAATTTCTCACAACGGAGCTAGTGGCGACTACCCAGGATGTACTGATATGGCCTATAAGGCTACCATAAGAGATAGAGCTGACTACATTGACTGTTATGTTCAGATAACAAAAGATGGTGTTCCTTTCTGCAGGGAATCACCAAATCTTCTCAATGGCACAAGTATCGTATCAAATTCACTATTTTATCCATCTCGCATATCAATGATACCATGCATGGAAGAAAGTGACTCTGGCATCTTTACATTTGATCTCACATGGAGGGAATATTCAAAGCTTGACGCGTAAGTCTGGTTTCCATAAAGCTGGCTGAAGTAGGGAAAATTATATAAAATATCTCCCTTTTTCACCTTTTAATCTTGGAATATTTCAGTAGGCAGGTTTTATATTCTATATGACAATTTTCAGATGCCATAGTATATTTGATTTCTTTAATTTTGGTGTGGGAATAGTATGAAACCTAGTTTTTAAATAGCTATTAAATTAGGATACCATATAAGGTTAAATATAGCTTTTTATTAAACATTGATTAGTTCTAATTTTAGCTTTTAGGCACTCTACCTCTACTGTACACCCCTGTGAAACTTCTGCTCATCCCGATCTTCTTATCGCTTTGGAGAACCGATTAGTAAACGATCTGAATCACTTGATTTTCTCAGATGAGAAATGTTCATATCTGAGCACATGGTGGCTACAACAAGCCATGGATGACATCAGTCTCCTGGATGTAATGTGGTAAAGAGTCAGATGTCTAGAATTTCCCATTGCCAACAGTTCCTTCACATTGCAATCCACATTGCTTAAGAGTTGCAAGTGAATAATATATAATTATTCAAAGAAACTTGTGAAGTATGGGCCGATTGGTCACGGCAACAAAATGATGAGTTTTTGTTGTCCTGCATCGGTTAATTTTTTTTAGTTCTGCCCAGTCATTCGGCTAAATTATTAGAGTTCTGCTGACTCATTGCCACATTATTGATTTAGTTCTGGGGACATACAAATTATGGAGTTGTTTGTTTGTGTTGTAATGGGTTAATTCTATACATTTCAAACTAAGTTTTTTTGTTTTTTTAAGATTCAATTTATAATTATAAATACCATTCCATGGATTTTGTCAAGACCCGTTCTGTAGCAAGTATGAGTGATAATCCTTGAAAAAAATCTGAAGTGAGATCGTCATTAGATCTGCGACGACTTACTCTCTAGTTTCACTTGATTTCATTTCCTATTATGCTATTCCTTTATTTTGTTCATTTATATTGAATCCTTTATGTGTTGTAAATCTGCATCTTTTAGTTTTCTGTACATTTTAAGCAGTGTATCCCTTGCGAGCAAGGTACCGCTCATGGATAAAGGGGAAAGCGCGGTGCTGATCATTTTTGTGAAAGATTGACAAATGGTATGAATTTCCACTCCAAGTGCTGGGATTAAGGGCAAATAGGTATTTCAAAGGTCTTATCACATGATGATGACAGGATTTTGGTATAACAAACACCATGGGATATCATACAGAGAGTTCTCTATAGTCATTCAGTCGATGGTGGGCCTTGATCGTTATTCCCAACAACATCCCTCAAGAATTATTGTAGAAGTTGATCATCCCTTTCTATCCGATATCAAAATGTTTTCAATGATGAATTCCAATGCAACCAAGATAGGTATGTGGAAAGTTATAATACTTCTCATTTCCATGATATTTATTGTTTATCTTTTCACTTGAAATGTGAAGGTATGAATTTTGTGCCTGACAATTTCAAAATTTTAAATATTATTGTAGATACTAACATGATTATTACAATGATGAATAACAAGTTTGCATGTCCAAAATAATGTTTGAGAAGGTACAAGGATATGTTACAACTAGCCTTCAAAGACACTAATGAAGATATCCAAGGATCACCTTCACAAAGGATCCCTCAAGTCCATAATAAAACAACCACTTCTATGTGAAAAAATTCCTCAACACAAATATATGATGGAGACAATGTGTACTTGAGCCTATTACATGCCTAGATAGATAAAGCTTGCGAAAGTAATAATTATTTGTGGAAAGAATTTCAAGGTTTCTAGGTTCCCAAGTTCAATCAACATCACTTCTCCATTTTGGCAAAGATACTAGTATGTACTCAGCTTATCCTTGATGAGATTTTGTCTTGGATTTTCTCTAAAGACAAAGGAAGAAGGCCTGGTATGAATGATATGCTAAAGTGGCT
This sequence comes from Pseudotsuga menziesii, assembly GCA_001517045.1. Taxonomy (NCBI): domain Eukaryota; kingdom Viridiplantae; phylum Streptophyta; class Pinopsida; order Pinales; family Pinaceae; genus Pseudotsuga; species Pseudotsuga menziesii. The sequence continues at coordinate 55,780 of LPNX010736983.1, forward strand.
ACATTGGTGGCATGATTCCACTTGAATTTTTTCCTATTATCATGATTAGGGTAGGTAGAGTTAGTTTCATTTTAAGTTCAACATTTATTGTTACCTATGCATTGCACTTGTTGTTCTTTCATGTTAAGCTATTTTTGTTTAATTTTAAACAAGGCAGGATGGAAGTGTTCGCCTCCAATGCATTTCATGTCTTAATGTGTTAGATATGTGTGCAGTTATTTTGGTACCCAGAGGATTCTTGGAGGTTCTCATGCACTTCTAAGAAGAGAAAATGTCCCACAGTTGGAGCTAGTTGTTACGCTTATGCAGTTCTATAAAATTCCAGAAGGTTGTTTGGTAGAAAAGGGATCAAAAGGCCAAGTGTGAGGCTCTCTCTATGTGGTTGGCCATGGTCGTCCCCCTTGGTTTTACTCTTGGAAGTAATATGGATAAGTGGTATTAAATCCCAATGCCCTTTATGGGTGTAATACACTTGGCCTAGACCCCTAGTATGTTTGGGTTCAAATGAATTGATGTGAATGCCTAAAAGGTTGTACATTCATACTTTGTAATCATCAATATAAAATTTCACAGCTAATAGCTAAGGGGGATGAGGAATAAAAATAATGAGGATCCAAGTATTCACTAAAGGTTGAAAGGGGGATCAGAGTTGTCATAACCATGAAACCTTGCTTAAATATTACCCTAAACCATGTGATTAAGTTTTAAACCATGTTTAACCTTAATTGAGGGGTAGGGGATGATTAAGAGTTGATTAAGAAATTAATCAAGCTTGAACATGGTTTTTTGAGAGAGACCATGTGTGGGTGGGAAGAGGTGCCAGATGCCCATGTTATTTTCGTCGGTTGGAAAATGAGTTTGACAATCCGAGGTGAGGGAATTTCAGAAGTCGTCTGGCGAATGAGAGTTCATGTAGTAAGAAGAAAGGAGATTCAGTCTATCAGATTTCGACTTTGGTTCAACTATCAAGAGATCAAATTCTTGCAAATTATTGGTTGGTTAAAATGGGGTTCATGACTATGGGTAAATGCTAAGATTTTACCATATCAACCTAATGAAACCTGTATGAATTACCTTACCTGTTGAATTTTGTCTTCATTTTCCTTCGATGTTTTCCAATGAAATGACAAATAGTGTATGAAACTAACTTTATGGAATTTTGAGCACTTGAGCAGTGATGTGTATCACTATTCTGCTGATTAAAGGAAGATTTGATGGTGGACTACATTGTTTGGAATGGAATTGGTTTGTAAACCAATGTTCATGTTTTCCAAGTGTTTAAACCATTGAGTGAACTAGGTGGCCAGTGAGATACCTGATTGGTGAATACATGGATCTCATCTTAGGGGTGGTGTTTTGTTGAGAGTAAATGATAAAAGATTCATTTGGTTGGGTGGAGCGTGCCTCACACACAGTCAATTTCCCAATTCCATTGGTTTTAGATAAGTTTCATTGTTAAATAATTGTTTTGTAAATTACATTTGTTGAATTCATGAAGGAAATCTTGTATGATGTTTCCTCTTCAAAATTGTATGAATGAGCCTTAAGAAATTGTAATAATTATTTGTATACATTTGTAAATTTAGAATTTAAATTGAATTGAGTTTTATTGAATTGGTAATGGAACAAATGAAGAAATTATATGTAATTTCCTTAGATGATTTTTGTTTAGAAGTTTACTTGGTTTCAATGAATGCTTGAAAGCTTTTCTTTAGAGTTGTTCGAAGGTCTAAAATAACCTTAACTTGTCTAAGTGGCTATAATTTTCCATTGTTTTTCCAGCCTTGAAGTTTGTATTAAGTTAACAAATGTTTAAGTGTTTAACGCTGCTTGCATAACCTATGAGGTCTATGACTATTTGATTCAATTTTTGTAGCATACTTTTAATAAATATCCTTACCAATATAAGTAAAAGGGGTAGAATTCCTTAGAATGGATGAATGTTGAATAAGATAGGATGATTATGCTTAGAAATTCAACTAGATTGATAATAAATCCATTTCCATATATTTCCTTGTGAATGAGTTAAATTAAAATTGAAGGAGTGAATGAGAATTTGTAAAGAACTATTTTAGGGTTCTTATTATCAATGTTGCATGATTAAAATGATTGAGTTAAATCGAATTGAACATGCAAATTGGAACGTTTCGGTCCTATAAGGCTTTTCCAATTAGTGACTTTTAAACATTTAACTTCTTTTTACCAAGCCGAATCATTAAGAATTGTGTTAACTTGTCCAAACAGTTGGAAGTACTCTGTGGCCGATATAAGGTTAAACAGTTTAAAAATTCAGTGTCGAATTGGAAAATAAATACTTAGCAATTTTTGGTTTAAATTGCTCTTAGTTTTCCTCATGATTTGGTTAAGTTTTTTGATAAAAGAACCATGGATTTTGATATGAAAATGATGTACAAATTGTTAATAAGTAATCCTAAAGAATGTGTTAGTCATTTTTTGAGAAATGAGTAAGTGTTGAATCAATGAAATCAATGAGGTTGTGTGTTCAAGCTTCTCGTGCTGACTCTCGACTTCTGACGTGCTGAAACCAGGAATCAAAAGTTGGGAGATATGTTGTAAATCTTTGTTTGTTGGTCCCAACTCCCAAATTCTTCCATGCCGACGTCAGGAATCAAAAGGTGGGAGTGCATGTTATTAATTTTTGTTTGTTGTGTCAAATCCTGACTTCTAAAAAGTTGACATCGAGAAATCAGAATTCGAGAAGAGGCCACTGTGGAATTTGAATCCAGCTGTTAGAACAATTACACTCACAAAAATTGCCAATTACACATGCAAATTACACACAAAGGAGACTGAATATGGAGCAGAACACTAACCTGTATTGAATAAGTGTACAATAGCCAACCCTGTGAAGTCATAGGCTACAACAACAAATAATTACATGAGAGATTCGAATGCATAAGGATGCCATTCGAATTTGGTCAAAAGCATGCTTACTAAATCTAAGCAAATCCCCCATAGGTGCATAAAGCGGTTTCCAAATTTGTCTAGGAGCTCACGAATTGGAAAAATCAGTTAGGAAAGCTAATAGATGATGGAAGGACAAATCATACATGCTTTTCTTAGGAGAAAAGGGTGGAGGATGATGAGGACAAAAACAAGTTAACTTCACCTAGTCAAACTTTCCCAATTTCCTTAAAACTCAGAAAAAACAGGCAATAAAGCAGAAAAAGCAGACATGCGCTAGGAAGGACAGGAATAAAGTAGATTTGATTCCAAGTGGTTTCCCAAGTGATCCATGACTCAAATTTAGCAAGTTTGACCACTTTGGATGTGTGGAGGACAACTTGCATAAGGTGGAATATGGAAACTAGGCAAATAAGACAAAAATTGGATTAATAAATGTCTAAGGTAGCTAACTATGGGTTGATTATTCTAAACCCCCCCCCCCACCCCTAAGCCTGAATTATGAGTAAGATATCAGAAAATTATAGGGCCTAGCAACAAGGCCTAGTCACCCTTTGCATACTGCATGTCCATTTAACCAAGGAAAGAGGCAAAAACCCAGTAGGAAAAATCCTCCCTTAAACATGGACAGTAAAAAAAAATTTGAAAATCTTGTCATCACTCATGCTTCACAGCATGATTAGCAATCCCTAGTAGTGATTTGAGATTGCTGAATGTCTTCTCACAAAAAACTTTGGTGAAGATATATGCTACTTGTTCTGAAGATGAATAGAAGAGTAGGTGAATGGTGCCATCATGCACAAGCTGTCTGATGTAGTGCATATGGATCTCAATGTGTTTGGTTCTCTGTCTTTGAATTGGATCATTGCAGATTCAAATGGTACTTTGATTATCACAATAGATAGTAGTTGAGTATTCTGATTCGAAGCCACACTCACCAAGTAACCCCTGGAACCATAAACATTGAGTTGTTGCATTTACAACTCCTTTGTACTCTGTTTCTTGCTTGACCAGTTGATTGACACATATCCTGATGTTTAATTTCAATTTGTGTTGTCACCTGCCCAATCACTGTCAGTAAACCCAATCAAATCAAGATCAGATTTAGCTTTGTAGAAGATCCCATGAGTCCTTGTTCCCTGAACAAAGTTAATGATCCTTTTGGCTTCTCTCCAATGGATCTCATGAGGCTGATCCATGTGTCTTGAAGCCACACTTACTGCATAATAAATATCAGGTCAAGTATGTGTAAGATACAGCAAACATCGAATCAATTGCCTATACAGTGTATTGTTTACCATAGGTGAAGAATCAGCTTCTTCAAGCTTAACTCCTGAAAGGAAAGGAGTCTTGCTTGGCTTGCAATCCTTCATGTTGAATTTGTTCAGAAAATCGAAGGCATACTTGGAATGATCTAATTTTATTCCATGTTTCATTTGGGCAATCTCGAGCCCCAAGAATTGGCTCAATAAGCCCAAATCAGTCATTGAGAATGCATGGTTCATTGCATCCTTCAAGGAGGAAATTTCATCCTTTGAGCTTCCTGTAATGAGAAGGTCATCAACATACAAGACAATAATCATTAGTGAACCATGAATCAGATTCAAATAGAGATTTGGATCTGAATTTCATCGAACAACATTCAGTGATAGCAGAAAGCTATCAATCTTGGCATACCAAGCCCTAGGGGCTTGCTTAAGCCCATAGAATGACTTCTTTATCCTACACACAAGAGATGGATTAGTAGCAAATCCTTGAGGCTAATGCATGTAAATCTCTTCAATAATATCTCCATTCAGGAAATCACACTTCACATCCATGTGATGTACCTCCCACTGCTTCAAAGCTGCAATGGCTAAGGATAGCCTAATGGAGTCCATCTTTGCCATTGGTACAAAGGTCTCATTGTAGTCTATGCCATGTACCTGTGAGTAGCCCTTGGCTACCAATATGGCCTTATATTTCAAAGGTGAACCATCAGCAGAAAATTTGGTTTTGTAAACCCACTTACACTGAACTAGCTTCCTCCCTGGGGGAAGATCAACCAGCTCCCAAGTGTTGTTCTTCTGGAGTGAGCTGAACTCTTCTTTCATGGTTGTTTGCCATATTGGATCATTTGCTTCATATTCATATGTCTGTGGGTCTGATTCAACCATCACATAGCATTTCTCTGCAAACATAGGATCTTTCATGCACAGAGCACTCTCAAGCTGAGATCTAGTCCTCCTAGGATCATTAGGATTTCCAGCTAGTTCTTGTGGAAATTGAACCCAGTGATATTACAATTTTACTCACAACAATTATCAATTGTACATGCAAAATCACTCACAAAAGAGACTGAAAATGGAGCTGAACACTAAACTATATTAAATCAGTGTACAATAGCCAACCTTGTAACATAATAGGTTGTTGCATTAAATAATTGCATAGGAGATTCGAATGCATGAGGAGGCAATTCGAATCTAGTCAAAAGCAGGCTTACTAAAATTAAGCAAATCCCCCATAGGTGCATAAAGTAGTTTACAAATCAGTCATGGAGCTCACGACTTGGAAAAAGCACTTAGGAAAGCTAAAGAGTGATGGAATGACAAATCATACATGATTTTCATAGGAGAAAAGAGTGGAGGATGTGGAGGACAAAAAACTAGTTAACCTCACCTAGTCAAACTTTCACAATTGCCTTAAAGCACTGAAAAAGCAGGCAATAAAGCAGAAAAAGCAGAAGGGCACCTAGGAGGCCAAGAATAAAGCAGAATTGATTCCTTGAGGTTTTCCAAGTGTTACATGAGTCAAAATAGGCAAGTTTGACCACTATGGATAGGTAAATGACAACTTGCATAAGGTGGGACACATGAACTAGGCAAATAAGACAAAAATAATTAAATTAATGTCTAAGGTAGCTAACTATGGGTTGATTATTCTAACACCCCCCCTTAAGCCTGACTTATGAGTAATATATCAGAAAATTATAGGGCCTAGAAACAAGGATTAGTCACCCTTTACATACTGCATGTCCACTTAAACAAGGAAAGAGGCAAAAACCACATGGGAAAATCCTCCCTTAAACATGGACTAAAAAACAAAATTTGGAAATATTGTCTTCACTCATGCTTCACAGCATGATTAGCAATCCCCAGCAGTGATTTGAGATTGCTGAAGGTATTCTTAGAAAATTATTTGGTGAAGATATTAGCTACTTGTTCTGAAGATGAACAGAAGAGTAGGTGAATGGTGCCATCATGCACAAGCTCTTTGATGTAGTGCATATGGATCTCAATGTGTTTAGTTCTCTGCTTCTAAAATGGATCATTGCAGATTCGAATGGTACTCTGGTTATCACAGTAGATGGTAGTTGAGTACTCTGATTTGAAGCCACACTCTGTAAGTAACCCCTGCTACCATAAACATTGAGTTGCTGCATTGACAACTCCTCTGTACTCTGCTTCTGTAGATGAGAGTGCAATGGCCCTCTATTTCTTGCTTGTCCAGTTGATTGGCCCTTCTGCAAGCATGAACACATATCCTGATGTGGAATTTCTATCTGTTCTATCACCTGCCCAATCACTGTCAGTAAACCGAATCAAATCAAGATCAAATTTTGCTTTATAGAAGATCCCATGTGTCCTTGTTCCCTAAACAAAGTTAAGGATCATTTTGGATGCTTTCCAATGGATCTCATGAGGTTGATCCATGTATCTAGAAGCCACACTTACTGCATAATAAATATCAGGTCTAGTATGTGTAAGATACAACAAACATCCAATCAATTGCCTATACAGTGTATTGTTTACCATAGGTGAAGAATCAGCTTCTTCAAGCTTCACTCCTGAAAGGAAAGGAGTCTTGCTTGGCTTGCAATCCTTCATTTTGAATTTGTTCAGTGAATCCAAGGAATACTTGGACTGGTGCACTTTGATTCCAGCTTTGGTTTGAGCAATCTCAAGCCCCAAGAATTGGCTTAAGAGCCCCAAATCTGTCATGGAGAAGGCTTGGTTCATTGCACCCTTCAAGGAAGCAATCTCATCCTTTGAGCTTCGTGTAATGAGGAGGTCATCAACATATAACACAATGATCATTATCGAACCATTAATTAACTTCAAATAGACATTTGGATCTAATTTGCACTGAACAAAATTCAGTGATAGCAAGAAGCTATCAATCTTGGCATACCAAGCCTTGGGGGCTTGCTTTAGCCCATACAATGACTTTCTCAAGCTGCACACAAGAGAAGGGTTAGTAGAAAATCCTTGAGGATTCTGTATATATATCTCTTCAGTGATATATCCATTCAGGAAGGCACATTTTACATCCATGTGATGTACCTCCCATTGCTTTGAAGCTGCAATGGCTAAGGCTAGCCTGATGGAGTCCATCTTTGCCACTGGTGCAAAGGTCTCATTGTAATCTATGCCATGAACCTGTGAGTAGCCCTTGGATACCAATATGGCCTTGTACTTTAGAGGTGAACCATCAGCAGAAAATTTGGTCTTGTAGACCCACTTACACTGAACTAGCTTCCTCCCTGGGGAAAGATACACTAGCTCCAAAGTGTTGCTCTTCTGGAGTGAGCTGAACTCTTCCTTCATGGTTGTTTGCCATATTGGATCTCCTACTGCATCTTCATATGTCTAAGGGTATGATTCCACCATCATATATCATTTCTCAGCAAACATAGGATCCTTCATGCACAGACCAACCTCAAATTGAGATCTAGTCCTCCTGGAGTCATTGGGATTCCCTGCTAGCTCTCCTGCTACATGAAGTGTCTTGGCTGCCCATTTTTGCCTTTTAGGGCTGTTAGGATCTGTAATAAACTCATCAATATCAGACATATCAGAATCAGCATGTTGAACAAACTCTTCACTTACTTTCAGAGGTTCTGGTGGTGAAGAGGCTTCTCCAACTTCCACTGCTGCTAGGGGTTCTTCTTGAAACTGAACACACCTTTCAATGAAGGCTTTGTTTGTGCTCAAATTTATCAGTTTTTTCCCTTTTGAATCTTTAGAGTACCCAACAAATAGGCACTCTTGGCTTTGGGGCTGCAAAGCCTTTCTCTTTTCTGTTGGAATTCTAGCCCAAGCCCTTGAGCCAAAAATCCTGAAATGTGTCACATCTGGCTTGTGCCTACTCCATGCTTCGAAAGGAGTCATACCATCAAGCTGTTTGTGAGGCACCCTATTCTGGATATAGGCTGAACAGTTGATATCTTCATCCCAGTACTTTGGTGGCAAAGTTTTGGCCTCCATCATGCATGTTTCCATCTCCTTCAGTGATCTATTCTTCCTCTCAGCAACACCATTCTACTGTGGTGTGTAAGGGATAGAATGCTACATCCGAATACTTGCATCTACACAATATTGAATAAAATTAGAATTGACATACTCACCACCATTGTCATATCTGAGGACCTTGAGTTTCCTCCCATACTGGTTCTCATCCAAAGCCTTAAAGACTTTGAATATGCCAAAAACTTCAGACTTGTGTTTCAGGAAGTAAACCCAGCAATACCTGGAAAAGTCATCTATGAAAGTCAATGCATATTTGGCCTGACTCATGGACATATGAGAGAATGGGCCAGAAACATCACTGTGGATCAACTCGAGGGGTGTAGAGGTTCTCTCATGACTAGCTCTCTCAAATTTATGCTCTGGTGTTTTCCTAGGATACAACCTTGGCAGACTCCTTTGGAAAATTTTTATCTTGGGTAACCCTATGACCATCTCTTTTTCACTAATATCAGAAAGATACTTGTAATTTAGGTGGCCAAATATTTCATGCCAAATCTTGCTTGCTTCATTAGTGTGAATCAAAAGAGTAGAGGGATTTGAGTAGGGTAGGAAGTGTGAGAACATGTATACCTTCTAAGCATGACTTGCAACTCCTTTTGCAATGACTTTACCACTTGAGATCTCTGTGATCTCAAATTCATCAGGGGAGAATATGACCTTCTTTGGAGACCTAGTGTGAGTCATCTAGTACACTGATAAGAGGTTGGAGGCAAGACCGGGAACATACAACACATTGCTGAACTGACCATGATCAAGATCAATACTCCCTTTGCCCAAAATTTCAGTGAGAGAGTCATCTCCCAGTACTATAGGTGGTCCCTTCGACATGTCAAGTGAGGAGAATGCCTCCTTGGTCGAAACCATGTGTCTTGAAGCTCCAGAATCAATGATGAAACTAGGTGAGCTTGATGTGCCAGCAACCAATGCATGAACTCTCTCTCTATCTTCTAAACTTGATCCTCCTTCTCTCTTCTTTGAGCTGTCTGGAAGGGAGATGCCATTCTTCTCTAGGAGTTGGGTCAGCATGGCTATTTGATTCTTCATACAAGAGCTTTCAGTGTGACTTCCCTTATTGTAGTATGCGCACTTGCTCATTTCTCCTTTCTTCTTCTTCTTCTGGTTATTCTTCTTGGAACCTTGTGGCTCCTCCAGAGACTTGTTCTTGTCTCTCTTTTGCTCAGGTGGATTTTTATCTTTATTTTTTCTTTTTTAATCCACCCTTGAATCTCTAGCAACCAGAGCTTGGTCTTTGGATGGTTTGATGGTGCCCATCATCACCAGTTTGTCTTGTTCTTGTGTGAGAGATTCCATGAAATATGCAAGGCTAGGCATCTTCCAGGTTCGAGCTGTCAATTTTGTGGCATAGAAGGTTGAAACAAACACTAAATAGTCAGGGCCAAGCTTTGAGAGTATGTCCAAGACCATCCGATCATCCTTATTTTCGATCCCACATTGTTTTAGCTGCAAAACAAGTGCTTTGAACTTGGAGAAATAGAGTTGCAGGGATTCAAAGCTATTTGGACTCGGGGAGATCAGTTCATTTTTTATTTGTTGTCCCCTCATCTCATCTGTCTTTCCAAAAATATCAGAAAGATTCTCCCATACTTCATACGATGATGTCAATCCATCAAGATGGAAAAGGAGGTCTCTGGAAATACTCAGACACAAGAGACCATAGGCCTCATCCCTCCTGTTGTGCCATTTTATCTTCTCTGCAGCTACATTGGGATCTGCTTCTATTGCCATAGTCACCTTGAAGAGGCCTTTTACTCTCAATAGTATCTCCATCTCTGCTTTTCATTCAAAGAAATTGAAGGGAGTTAAGATGGTCTTCTGAGATTGATCCATAGCTCAGAAATTGTCCCGGCTGTCAGTAGAAGGCTCCCAGTCATTGATGTCGAACCTGCAAAAAAAAATTTAAGGAGAGAAATCAATATACAATGGCTCTGATACCATGTGGAAATTGAACCCAGTGATAGAACAATTTTACTCACAACAATTATCAATTGTACATGCAAAATCACTCACAAAAGAGACTGAAATGGAGCTTAACACTAAACTGTATTAACTTAGTGTACAATAGCTAACCTTGTAACATAAAAGGTTACTACATTAAATAATTACATAGGATATTCGAATGCATGAGGAGGCAATTCGAATCTAGTCAAAAGCAGGCTTACTAAAATTAAGCAAATCCCCCATAGGTGCATAAAGTAGTTTCCAAATCAGTCATGGAGCTCACGAATTGGAAAAATCACTTAGGCAAGCTAAAGAGTGATGGAATGACAAATCATACATGCTTTTCATAGGAGAAAAGAGTGGAGTATTTGGAGGACAAAAAACTAGTTAACCTCACCTAGTCAAACTTTCCCAATTGCCTTAAAGCACTGAAAAAGCAGACAATGAAGCAGAAAAAGCAGAAGGGCACCTAGGAGGCCAGGAATAAAGTAGAATTAATTCCTTGAGGTTTCCCAAGTGCTACATGAGTCAAAATAGGCAATTTTGACCACTATGGATAGGTAAATGACAACTTGCATAAGGTGGGACACATGAACTAGGAAAATAAGACAAAATTAATTAAATTAATGTCGGTAGCTAACTATGGGTTGATTATTCTAACAGTTCTCTAGCTACATGAATGGTATTTGCTGCCCATTTTCATCTTGTAGGACTGTTAGGATCTGCAATTAAATCATCATTATCGGACATATCAGAATCATCAACTTCAACTATCTCTTCACTTACATTCAATGGTTCTGGTGGTGAAGAGGATTCTCCAACTTCCACTGTTGCTAAAGGCTCTTCTTGGAACTGAATGCTCCTTTCAATGAAGGCTTTGTTTTTGCTCAAATTGATCAGCTTGTACCCTTTTGAATCTTCATAGTACCCAACAAATAGACACTCTTGGCTTTGGGGCTGCAAAGCCTTCGTCTTTTCTGTTGGAATTCTAGCCCAAGCCCTTGAGCCAAAAATCCTGAAATGGGTCACATCTGGCTTGTGCCCACTCCATGCTTCGAAAGGAGTCATACCATCAAGCTATTTATGAGGCACCCTATTCTAAAATATAGGCTGCACATTTTATAGCATTGGCCCAAAACTTTGGTGGCAAAGTCTTATCCTCCATCATGCATGTTGCCATCTCTTTTAGTGATCTGTTCTTCCTCTCAGCAACACCATTTTGCTGTGGTGTGTAAGGGATAGAATGCTACATCTGAACACCTACATCTGCACAATATTGAATGAACTTAGACTTGACATACTCACCACCATTTTCAGATCTGAGGACTTTGAGTTTCCTCCCAGACTGGTTTTCAACCAAAGCCTCAAAGACTTTGAAGAGGCCAAAAACTTTAGACTTGTGTTTCAGGAAGTAAACCCAGCAATACCTGGAAAAGTCATCTATGAATGTCAATGCATATTTGGCCTGACTCATTGACATATGAGGAAATGGGCCAGCAACATCACTGTGGATCAACAAAATGGGTGCAGAGGTTCTCTCATGACTAGCTTTCTCAAATTTATGCTCTGGGTGTTTTCCTAAGATGCAACCTTGATAGACTCCTTTGGAAAACTTAATCTTTGGTAACCCTATGACCATTTATTTTTCACTAAGATCAGAAAGATACTTGTAATTAAGGTGGCCAAATATTTCATGCCAAAGCTTGCTTGCCTCATTAGCATGAATCAGAAGAGCAGAGGGGTTTGAGTAGGGTAGGAAGTGTGAGAACATGTATACCTTCGAAGTGTGATTTGCAAATCCTTTTGCAATGAATTTACCACTTGATATCTCAATGATATCAACTTCATTAGGGGAGAATATGATCTTCTTTGGAGACCTTGTGTGGGTCATCTGATACACTGATAAGAGGTTAGAGGCAAGACCTGGAACATACAATACATTGCTGAACTTACCATGGTCAAGATCAATCCTCCCTTTGCCCAAACTTTCAGTGAGAGAGTCATCTCCTAGTATAATTAGTGGACCTTTTGACATGTCAAGTGAGGTGAATACCTCCTTGGTTGAAACCATATGTCTTGAAGCTCTAGAATCAATGATGAAACTAGGTGAGCTTGATGTGCCAACAACCAATGCATGAACTCTCTCTCTGTCTTCTGGATTTGATCCTCCTTCCCTCTTCTGTGAGCTGTCTGGAAGGGAGATGCCATTATTTTCCAGGAGTTGGGTCAGCATATCAATTTTCTTCTTCATGCAGGAGCTTTCAAGATGATTTCCCTTACTGCAGTATGAGCACTTGCTCATTTCTCCTTTGTTCTTCTTCTTTTGGGGTTTCTTCTTAGAACCTTGAGGCTCCTCTGGAGACTTGTTCTTGTCTCTCTTTTGCTTAGGTGGCTTCTTAGCTTTCATCTTGCCTTTTGAATCCACCCTTGAATCTTTGAAAACCAGATCTTGGTCTTTGGATGGTTTGATGGTGCCCATAAGCACCAATTTATCTTGTTCTTATGTGAGAGATTCCATGAAATCTGCAAGGCTAGGCATTTTCCAGGCTCGAGCTGTCAATTTTGTAGCATAGAAGGTCGAAAAAAACACTAAATAGTCAGGGCCAAGCTTTGAGAGTATGGAAAAAACTAGTTTCCCATCCTTCTTTTCAATCCCACATTGTTATAGCTACAAAACAAGGGCTTTGAACTTGGAAAAATAGAGTTGCAGGGATTGAAAGCTATTGGGGCTCAGGGAGATCAATTCATTTTCAATTTGATGTCCCCTCATCTCATCTGTCTTACCAAAAATCTCAACAAGATTGTCCCATACTTCACTTGGTGATGTCAATTCATCAAGATGGAAAAGGAGGTATCTGGATATGCTTAGACACAGGAGACCATAGGCCTCATCCCTCCTATTGTGCCATTTAATTTTCTCTACAGCTGCATTGGGTTCTACTTCTGTTGCCATAGTCACTCTGTAGAGGTCTTTTGCTCTCAACAGTATCTCCATCTCTACTTTCCATTCAAAGAAGTTAAATGGAGTCAAGATGATCTTTTGAGATTGATCCATAGCTCAGAAATTGTCCCTTCAGTAAGCATAATGCTCCTAGTCAATGATGTCGAACCTGCAATAAAAATTGGAAGGAGAGAAATCAATATAAAAAGGCTCTGATACCAAGTGGAAATTGAACCTAGGTGTTAGAACAACTACACTCACAAAAATTGCCAATTACACATGCAAATTACACACAAAGGAGACTGAATATGGAGCAGAACACTAATCTGTATTAAATAAGTGTACAATAGAAAACCCTATGAATTCATAGGCTACCACAATAAATAATTACATGAGATATTCGAATGCATAAGGATTCCATCGAATTTGGTCAAAAGCAGGCTTACTAAATCTAAGCAAATCCCCCATAGGTGCATAAAGCAGTTTCCAAATCTGTCTAGGAGCTCACGAATTGGAAAAATCAATTAGGAAAGCTAATAGATGATGGAAGGGCAACTCATACATGCTTTTCTTAGGAGAAAATGGTGGAGGATGATGAGGACAAAAAACAAGTTAACTTCACCTAGTCAAACTTTCCCAATTGCCTTAAAACTCAGAAAAAGCAGGCAATAAAGCAGAAAAAGCAGACATGCACTAGGAAGGCCAGGAATAAAGAAGATTTGATTCCAAGTGGTTTCCCAAGTGCTCCATGACTCAAATTTAGCAAGTTTGGCCACTTTGGATGTGTGGAGGACAACTTGCATAAGGTGGAATATGGAAACTAGGAAAATAAGACAAAAAATGGATTAATTAATGTCTAAGGTAGCTAACTATGGGTTGATTATTCTAACAGCCACTTTAACTATTGGTTGGGTGTCTTGATTCTTGATTGCCAAGGATCGACATGGTGAAGTCAAGATCAATGGTTTAAAGTCAGAAGGTAGATTAATTCATTGGTTGTGTTAATTGACATTGTTTAATAAATGTTTAACTAATTCTTGATTAAGCTTATCAAGGCTTAATTAAGGAGTTCCATTAACTATGATTTCTCTTAAGAGAGTCAATAAGGGATTGCTATTAATTAATTAACCTTTTGAATTAATTTTTTGTGATGTTTATAGAGCTTAAGTAGTGATCTTATATGTTTTAGGTACAAATGAGTATCTTTGTAGCTGTGTAATGTGAGGATATGTTACAATGCAGATTTTTATCCTTGGGATCGGTGTCTAGAGCTTCTAGGTGTGGGCCATTGGGTCACATGACCACCATGATTTTTATCCATTGAGATGATTATATTTTTCATATAGGGAGTTCTTCAATATCCTATAAATTCCCTCTCACCTCATTTGGACCTTCTCTGCAGTTGATTAGACCCTTTCTAACCAAATTGATCCTATAGCATAATCATGATGATCAAGCCTCAAGCTAAGGTAGGGGGGATGATGAGGGAATTTTTCATCACTCTCAGGTTAATAGGGCATGAAATCCTCCTTAGGATCACTCTTTCCATCACAGTGAGGCCTTAGCTTGATTATCTTAGAATTTTTCTTTATTTTATGCTAGTTTTAGGGTCTAGTCTCCAACATGTGGGTGGCATTCCCTAATTTTTCCTTAATTTATATTTTTTAGTATTTTATTGTTTTAGTTTTAAATTGGAAAATTAAGACATGTAGGCTTCATAAAAAATAAATCTTGTGCTAGGATGGATATAAATATCCACTCCAAATTCATTTGTAAAGCACAAGACTAGGGATAAAATCATGATTTCTATCTTTCTCTTACTCTATGGGCTCTTTGAGTGAGGCACACCTCTTGACGACATCTTATTTGGCTTAAGGTAAAAAAATGGAGTGTTTATCTATGGTTTCTTGCGCATAAATGGTTGATGCTATCATTGTTGGACTAACATAAGAAAAATTAGGATATAGGGATTTTCTTTATCATTCCATTCTTAAATGCTAGTAAATTTTATGATTCTATGTGGATTGAATGGTGGTATTTATGTTGAATTCTTTATAAATTAGGGCTTCTTACCTTCCTTTTGTCAACTTTGTATGGTGGAAAATGTACTCTTGAAGGAGCTTTCCCTTGTTTAGGCCTTGGATCTTTATTTTGTCTCTAATTAGGCTCCTTCAACGATCCCTAGAGGCTAATGTGGGAGGCCCTAATTTGAAATCTTGGAGAAAAATTTTAGGAGTGAGGCTAATCAGTCATCCCTTATTCCCTAGAGTTTGAAAGCCCCTTATTCTTGTGAATTTTATTCATAATTTTAAATCATTTCATATATATGATACCTAGATGCATTTCTTACTAATTTAGGATGCATTTTAAACCCTAAAACTCTAAAAATTTAGAAAAAAATAGAAACCCTAGAAGTTGAAAAAATTCTAAAAACATTTGGAATTAAAAAATTCCAAGCCCTCCTAAATCTGGCTTGTCTGGTTTGTCCACAAATATAGATAGACGTCACTTTTAACCCTACCTAAGTGCCCTAGTTCACCTCAACAAACTTGCAAAATCAGTCCAACAATAGTTAGGGATTGGGGTTAGAATATTTTCAATAACTGGGATAGTTCAACCTTAATGAAGGATCTCTCTTCTTCTCAAAACGAACTTGTTTAAGTGCCTTCTAGGGCCTTTTAGGGATTCTTTCCTCACTATTTATTGTTACCATTATTTATTTCCCTAAAAACCTATCAAATAGACTTGCAAATTGAACCAAGATAGGATCATATTTGAGGTTTAGGTGTATCTTAGTAATACCATTGAGTTTGGCCTCCCAAAAGAATCCTTTTCATGCTAGAACTAACCTAGACAAACCCTTACAAACCTTCTTCAAGGATGAATGATACTATTGGTTAATTTAGTTTACCTGTTGCTACATAGCCTCTTTTAGTGGACAATGGTATATGCCCATAGACTACATTTTGAATGTTGATTATCAATGGTAAAACTAACTATTAGATAGTGGTGTTAGCTAAAAACATTGTTTATAGGTGTTGATAATAGTGTTAATTACAACATGATAACTTACCAAATGTTGATTATTACGGTTGACACTTGTCATTGATTATATTTGTTAACTCTAGCTACTGTTGTTGGTTATTGTTTATACTTGCATATATTTATTGATGCCAATATTAATTGCCATCTTTAATTCTTATAAAGTTTAGAGTAAGGGATAACCTCCATGACTGCTAATGCAAATGACCAAATGTTCATTATATTGATATATAACTCTTATATATACTATCATAATATTATAACACTACTTACTAAACATTGATATTCTTGTTAACTAAAGTTGATATCATTTACATGCACTTTATTGGATAAAAGGGCCCATGGAGACCTGATTACTTGGACTAGGAGTATGATATTTGATTTATTTCACTCTTGATTTACCCCAACTAAGGAATTGATCACAATTAAAAAATTTCATTAGAAAACTTGTACTTTGTTAAGATTGCTTGCATGCATCAAAGGGCTCTCCCTTGGTTACAATAACCCCAAAAGAAGCAAAGGAGCTAGACTGAGGTGACATTGGGTCTAGCCATCCTCTTACATGATTTCCAAATCTATCCCTACTAGTTCATTTGGTAACATGCCCCATATTATAGTGTGAGATATAGGCCCTTGAAATATCGATCACAATAACTAGCAAATGATCACTTTACATACTAAACAATAACTAGTGTGAGATATAAGCATCGATACTTTAGATATCTCTTATAACAATTTAAAAATAAAACTATGTAGGGTGAGCAATGATAATCCAAAGAAAAATGAGGAATCCTCATTAGGGAAAATGAGATGATAAACAAAGTAAATTTTACACTCAAAGGAGCTCAAATCAATATCATCCATTACCTCCAAGTATCTCCTTGAATATCCTTAGTATGATTTTAATGAGCAAATGATTTATCATTCAACACCAAGCCCTCTTGATGCATCCTACATGATAATATTTTTCCATTATGCACTAAGTCCAATAAAAAAAAAATTTGGTGCACCGTACTAAGATAATGAATTCGTTAACCTCTATGGATTTCCTAGAAGCCACACTTTGTATTTTTGTTAAAAATAGGCTAAAAATACTAAAAAGCATTGTCATGAAAGTCATCTCTTGAGGGGCCAAATAAGGATTTTTTCAAAAATTAATTTTATGGAATATAGATGTTTGAGTCTAAGTTACAGTTCACTTTTAATTTCTCCATTTTGACGTCATATGGAAAAGTTATGCCTAAAATAGTGATCACTTGTCCCAAAATCAGCATTAATACAATTTCACATGTTGACTATTTCTAAGAAGATTTTACAAATAAATTTAGTGCCTTTAAAACTACGTCTTGTGGGAATATTTCAATGAATCTAATTTCATATCAGCCTTGAATCACATCAATCAAACAATAGACGAAAGAGTTGTGCTAAAAATTGTATCCAAGTTAGTAATTATAAATAGCTCTATCACAAAAGTTGCTTCTTAGAATATTTGAATTTGCAAAGCAATGATATTTAAAAACCTATTTATAATGGAAATTTTCACAAAAATATACTTCAATATTGCCTTTGAATAACTTCAATCTGATATCAATTGAAAAAATTCTTATGTTGAAAAGCTTACCAAGGCGCCATATGATAGTGCATTGACCAAAACCAACAATTGAATCTATGCTCTAAAGGAAAAAAGAAAATAAAAATATCTACCTCATAATTTTCATGTAAGCGAAAGTTCAATTTCAACAAGACAAAGAATATAATAATAGATCAAGGTGCCTTGTTAAGAAGGAATACAACACAAATCCTATCAAGAGCATGGAAAAGAAACAAAGCTTCAAATCCCAAGACTTGTCCAAGGGATTCATGAGTAGTCAACAAGATATGTGTGTATGAATGTGATGAGGATCATTTCAACTATTTTTACCATTGAATGAATAACAAGAGGTTGAATATATATTAATGAATTGAGGGTAAAGACCTAAAAAATCTTATAGAAGAGTAGACCCACAAGCAACTCCAAGAGACATGGTATGCAACTCAGTCTTACACAAGAATGACTTTATCAACATTCAAGAATCAAGTTGTTTTGATAAATGGTTGACTAAGAGAAATGCAAGGACTACAAGGATATAGGTATAATATGCTCCAATCCTCTAAGATAGTTCTACTTGTTTCTTCAACAAGTTGGCATGGTAGCCACTACAAATCTTAGTTTCTATTGCATGAGTACTTGTGATTAACCAAAAAAAAGGTGTAAGAACATATAGGTATATTCAAGTCCTAAAAAAAGTAGTTATGTTTTTCTCTCTAATAAGTCAATTGGGAACCATTTCAAAATCTCAAGTTTTCATCCCTATTACAATTAACAAGGGTACTCATTAAGGAATAGCCATCATTGCAAACCATCTCAACCATGCACAAAATTTGTGTCTAAACATTGATAAGGAAACATCTATACTTTGTATACTCTAGACATGAGCAACAAGGACAATGTTGCACACTCTACATGCAAAAATCCACTTAAAGGTAATGATCTAGTCTCCATTCTACATATATTTGCAAATTCACCCAACATACTTTTCAAAAGATAAAAACAAGTGGTGGTGTTAGTACAAATACTTTTCAAGGATCCCATATGTTGACACAAAATCAGTTGACAAGGGTTCACTCTCTTTTGGCACCCAAACCACCGCGATCTCCTTGAGCACTGATCCAGACAGGTTTTACCCCGTCCGACAACACCTGTAGAGTAGATGAAGTCTCACCCAATATGTTCGAGGGAGAGCCAACTGAACCAAGTTTTTGCAGTATGGAGGAGGACCATGTGTCTCTACTTGGTGACTTATCACAACATTATTCCATAGATGTACTGATTCAAATTATGCATTAACATAATTGTACCATCATTCAACATATCACAGTAACATAACATCATTTAAGAGATCACATGAACATAACCAATTCATAGTAAAGACATTGATGTGCAGACAGATCTAACACTATACCACCATTTAAATAAGAAACACATCGCATCAATCATAGATCCATGTCGCAGATACACATTACATTCATCATTGGGTCGCAGAAAATCGAAAAATAGGAAAACAGTAAAAGACACAATAATCCTGCTCAACCTTCATCATGTCATATTAACTTCTACCGCAAAACATGAGTTCTCAAAATAGACCAACAAGTGCAAAAAATCATCCATATCTATCTCTCCAAAAAGCAATGACTAAGAAGATTCAATACTTTCCATTTGACATCTATCTATAGGATTGCGCCTTTACATCGGTGGTGCACTTAACCAACTTCCTAACTAATTCTTAAGGGACTCTTAAAAATAGTGACCACTATTTAACAAATGCAGTCCAAAACTACAAAAGATGACCAAAAATACATAAAATAATCTAAGTCTGAATTGCATGCCATTTTCCACTTGTGCAGTATCTTTTGACCTTGTGCAATATTTGCGATGCTGCACAACTACCTTAACCCAAAAACACCTACCAACAGGCCCCCATGTCACGTCCCCATCCCTCAGACCGGCGAAAAGGACGCGACGAACACCACAAGCAATCGGGCAAACAGCCCCATGAACATAAACAGGAAAAATGTGGATATTAAAAGCTTAACCAACATGCATAACAGAGTGCATAAAACATCATACAAGATTCATAATTCCTCAATCATTCAGCGGAAGCAAACCTATCCATAAACCAGCATTCAGCATGTTCATCATAACTCATTGAACATTAATATAATTGCAGAGATGGAATAGCAACGGTACTTATCTTTTGATGAAGAATCCCGTAACCAGCTACGTCGCTGCAACGTTCCACCCAACCATAGGCCAGCTTCCTCATCAATCTCTTAGCAATGCTGCCACCCCTGAGCTGGGCATGATTCCTCAGGGACTAAGGGGAAATATAGGCTTACACCTAGCCAAGGGACCAAATCAGTCAAACCAACATAGCTGGGCTTAACAGGCCTTCAACCGATCGTCCAAGCCAGCATAGTCCAAAGACCAACCACTGCATACACACAGCAACAATCCCTTCACAGCTCTGTGTAGAAGACCACACAGCCGGTGACAGGACCCAACCGCGGGCGACTCAGCCACAACACCCAAAACCAAGGTATAACAGCAGCCCAAACTCACAATGAATGATGACAACATTACACAGCCCTGAGAACATGAAAAGGAAACAGAACTCCCAGCATAGACATGGGAGACTTAGCCAACGGATTTGGAAATCCACAGCACACAGCTCCTCCACACAAACGCTGGAGAATGACACAGCTCATGCAAACAGGGGCGAAACACCCACAGTCCCCAATTGAGGAAGAAATCGGACTCACAGCCACATCCGAAAATTGTGGGAAGAATAGCAATAGCCCAAAACGTGGGTGAAGTCAATAGCAAGCCGCATACATGGCCCTGAGCGTGAATGGCTCCCACACTCGAAAATCCTAGGTGACAGCGGCAATTGCATCCGCTCCCTGCGTGAGGAAATCAATGCCGGGTTCCTGTGTGTGAGGAGAGAGCAAAACGTCTCTCTCTATGAAATGATCCCAGCCTGCGCGTGAGGAGAAACAGTTTCGCTTATGCGCGCGAATCAACAGACCAACCCAAGGAACAAACCGACCATCCAGAGGAAGAACAAGCAGACCATCATCATGAATATTGAAGACCAGGCGTGAGAGCAACCGACCATGGAAGAATGGCGTCGTGGGAGAGTGGGGTGAATGGAAATTCATGGGTGGAGTGGGCGTGTAGGCAAAGGATTGACAGTCCTACCACCCCACTCCCAAAACAATAACTACCCCCAACTACCTCCATCAAGACATCAAAATGGTTGGGTGAGACAAGGGAAGGTGGCAAACAAGACAAGGTGGCAACACATGGGTTTTTCCCTCATAGACCTCGGTTTGGCATCCCCCACCCCTTATCCTTTGGAACCATGCCCTTTTCATTCAACGTTGCACTATCATAGCTGGTTGTGGTTTTAGTTTTATTTGATGTGCATGTTTACATGATGCCAAATTATAATGTGCCAAATAGCACTACATAAACCATCGGCAACTACCCCTATTGCTGAAAAATACACAACCAAATCGATGGTGGGGATTTTTCCTTGAGCTCCTCACCATGATTAATTACAATATATACACCATGCAAACGGGGTCAAAACCGGGGACATTACATTCCCCTCCCCCTTGGAGTAACACCGTCCTCGGTGTTCCATTACATATATATACAATACATATATAATTTCACATCAAAATTTCAAAACTTTGCAGATCTGTCCCACGGCCAATCATTTACTTTGAACGTTCACGGCGAAGCCCCTCGGCTTCCATGGACCTCCCCTACTGGTTCTCAGCTTCCAGCTGATCCCGAAGTCTAGGAACTTTGCGGCTATTGCCTTCATCATGTTCCCTCATTGGGCAGTCCCGGTGTAAATGATGTCCTCCGCATCTCCAGCATCTCACTGGCTGCTTCATCTTTACATGCTCAATTTCCTTTGAGTCTTCATGCCTGGACCATTTCTCAAGGGGTCGCTTGGACGAATGTCCCGTCACTGATCCACCTTCCTTTCCTTTGCCGATTGCTCCCAGAAGGCTTTTCACCTCCCTTTGCAAACCAATAGAGTCTTGCAAAATCTGGTGGTTCATTTCACTCTGCCTTCTCTGTATCTTGAGCATCTCCCCAAGATTTTCTTGGGTCTTAGCAATCATTTGAAGGATACTTCCAGGTAAGTCCAACAACTTTTGATCTGCTGCCATATTCAATGTGCACCACCTGGTTTTACTTTTCTCACCTGTGAAATGCACCATTGAAATTTTATCAGACCAAGCATAATATAGACATTAAAATCAGTCAGTTAATTACCCAATTGGCATGACAGTCCAAGTCTTATCAAGAAGACTTTCATATTTTTCATGCCTTTCCCGAATAGGAACATGAGCTCATTCATGTCCATTCCTAGGCAGGGAATTAACTATTCCATCATTCACAAATTTACTTAAGAAAATACACACATTTCATTTTCAATCATACATGCATTCAACAATCCTTTGTTTTCACAATGCATAAACATATATATATAATCAAAAGGCAAGAGAGAGCAGTAAGAGTTTTTTTTTTTTCTCCCTCTTTGTTTTGTTCCATCCTGAAACCCACACCATCACTGTCGCTTTTCATTCTCTCAGCCTCTTTCACTTCACCATGAATGCTGGACCAATCCTTATTGGTCATGACACTTAGTGTCTTTGGTCTATTCCAGACCTCTAAACCATGGAGTCTCTCCACATGGTTTGTCTCGGCTGCTAGGACTCCCCCGTCTTACTAGCACCTTTTTCATTACCGCTCAACCTGAGCTTTCCAGGACAGTCACATGTCCACATGCATCTCTAGGATGCTCTCATAGTCCTCACTTTCAGTGATACCTATATCCAAACATTGAATAGATTCACATGTTTAGCTTACTCTCATCAATTTTACCTCTAGAAAAAAAGCTTAAAACATCATAACCCAATCATATACACATGTATATTCATAAGCAAAATAATCCAATACTTATCTGTATTGTGTGTTTCCTCGTTCGTCCATAGGATCCTGCTTCGCCTTTCAAGCCTTGGGATCGCCTATGGACTTAGATGTTAGGTCAGCACGTAGGCTTCTCCTCAACATCAAATAATTAATGTCCATCCAGTGCATTCTCATGTCAACTAGGCTTGGAACTTTATCATGACCATTTCCAGGTCTAGGATCTACTATCGATCCCTAGGCATATCACAGCCCAACATACACTTATGTCAACAATAACACATACACTTATACCAACCATTTACCTTTACCTTTACCTTTAGCCTATTAACACAAGCAACACAAGCAATACAAGCGAACTCATCAGCGTTATTGCTCTAAAAACTGTAATCACATTTCATATCATTCACTATCAAGTATTGAGACACCAGGAGTGTGACCACTCCCCAGAGTGTAATCAATATTGAAAACCCTTTCATGACTCGACATCGAAAAAGTGTGCACTCTTCTCCGATGTGTGCCATGTAGGTCCTATTCATACTCAAGCAATCAGTCATCATGGAAATAAAACCAAAACATGTTCTGCATATGGAATTTAATAATTAAACATGCATATTCTTAGCAAGGGTCACAGAACACTTATCCATTTGTTGTCGCAGTATGCCTTTGTTAAGGAGGGATGGAGGCTCCTTCCCTGAGTTAACAGTCCCTCAGTTAGCCAACCCAACTCCTTTTTACATTTCACATTCACACATGTCTTACCGACATAACCCATACCATCTCACTCATGTTATTACCAAACATGCAGTGCAGATGAGACATTTTCAAAATGTCCAATGGCGTTTCACCCGAAACCCATTTCCAAGGGAAAACCTTCCCATGAAGTTTGGCTCTTGCAGGTCATCACACATGATCTTCCTACAACGTGTATCCCTGACACATTCATCAAATAGCCAAACAGTCAATCATTACCTGATACTACAATCCAAATTGATTGTTCCATAACCAAGCAATGACATTAACAATCAAATTCAATAAGAATTTGCAATTCTATCTACTACCGAAATTGACTTGTTCAATTGTGGGTCTCCTGTAAGTAGCACTACTATGCCCATTATAATTTTATGCTTACTATCATAACATGATTGCCCACATACCATGCGTCCCTCTTGACACAATCTCATACAAGCCAACAATGATTAGTAGTCGTTAGCACTTTCTTAAATCCGAAATCCACAATTCAAATTTAACAACCCCTTATGCATGCCAACTACTTTCACAACCATGAGACTCTTCTCATAAATGGTAGATTCTAGCATTGGTCAGGATCTTACCTCTCACTGCCATGCTCGAATAATCTACCTGAAACATAAGTTTTAATCAACCAAACACAATCTTGTGCAAGCCAAATAGTGGCTAGTGGTTGTCAACAATTTCTCAAATCCGAAATTCACAATTCGAATTTTAACATCCTATTATGCATAACATATGGTAGATTCTGGCATTGGTCAGGGTCTTACCTCCCACTACCATGCTCGAAGTAATCTACCTGAAAATTGAGCTTCAATCAACAAAACACTTGGTAAGCCTGGATGCATATAACCTTTTCATTGCTACAACCATCACTGAAGCATTTTCAGAATTTATAAAATTCAAGTACTTCCAGCTGCTAGTCACATCAATATTATAAAATCTCATTTACTTCATGCAATCATTATCATACTAACATTGCAAGGTATATTCATATCATTCATGCAATTAAATGAAATGTTTAGATACTCCTTACTTCACAAGCGTATCATTCATACCACCTTGCTCTCCCATAGAGCATTTCTGGCAGTCAATGGATCATGACTATCCTACATTCATAACAGCCTTTGAAATGGTTCCTGAATTGCCACCAATTCATCATTTCAGTCATTAGTTATTCATAATATCACATGCATTCATCTCAATGCATTCAACATACCATACATGGCATAACCATGTCCACTTCACATAGGATGCATTACTATAATCAATGTCATCAACATATATAGACATGACAAATTTCTACATTCCAATATTCACATGGTATGAGGTCTCTTACCTGTACCAATCCATGGAATTTGTCATAAGCAAACTCTTACCTGCATGGGTCTTACTTACACCCTTGACATGACCAATTTGGTTGGTCCTTTGCAGGAGATTGCAGAATTGGCTCACCAACTTTTATCCTGGACTTGTTGCTTTACCCCTTCTCCATAGGGTTGCTAGTCTCATTCATTAGCATTAGCAACATATTCATCCAGGTCCATGTCATCGTTGGTTTTACCACTAATGCCAACATCAAAGCAATGATTATCATTAGTGGTTCATTATAAATATATAATTTCCAATATTCTTACCAACATGCAATGTCCTATGCATGCAATACATATCCTCATGCATTTCAAGCATAAACTTAGGAAATGTAGTTATAACCAGCAAGCTAGAGTTTTAAGGAAAACTTCCCTTTTTCAAATCCCTCATCCTTGCATGGAATTCCTCTTCCACACAACAGTGGGTTGACTTCATAGTCCTTGCTACTTTCGACATGCAATTGTCCAGATTTGTCCATTTGGTAGCAGCGGCCATCACTAGCACTTTGCTGCTTCATGCTCAGATTCTGCTGACTTACCCTCATCCCCTACTGGATAAGCTTTCCAATGCCTATCCGTATGCTTCATTCCGACCTCGGGTGTAAAAACCACACCACTTCTAAGAATGAAGACTTTCACCAATATCTTTGCATTTTCACATAGCTGCATTTTTACGCACAACTATATTTTGGTCTGGGTGCCAACTTCAGCCACTTTGAAGATCTCATTTTTAATGCACCATTCATCTCTTATGAATCCTGGGTTTGATTAATTTGCCCAACACACAGAATTTTCCTTTCACAAGAACAACTGTCTCAGGGGACGACGGGGGGGGGTCATTCTTATCCACTTGCCCAATAAATGTTTAAATCTAGAATTACAATACTTGATCCCTAACTATATGTAGTTACTTATTTTACAAATTTGATTCTTATCAAACCAATGTTTGCATTAGCGATTTATTATTTTGAAGAATCACATGTATCTAGAATCAAATTTTAAACTACTTCAACATGATCACTAAAATGCATAACAATTAGTATTTCATCAGTATATGTTTTAATAGCGGAAAACTATAAGATGTTTCTTCCTCTTAGACTCTACCATTCACATTTGAGTATAAAAGTATGGTCATAGACTAAGATCGTATTACCATAAAGGTGGGTTTACTTAAAAATATTTTATCTATAATCAGAATGACATATTTATAAATGAAAATCTAATGTGTATTATTTTTTTATTTTTTTTGTAAGCTGCTTAAATCTATTATAATGTAGAGGCAAAAATTACAGAATTCAACATGAGCAAAGGAGGTTGAAGGAGGTGAAGCCACCACCTTGACCTCTTAAAAGATGGTCGTCTGAGAGAGCCAGAGGCGAAACTGTTCCACTTTGAAAGTAAAGGCCGAGGGAAATATACTGACATAGTTGCATATTTTAATAGTAAAATGACATAGACAAAAACAAGAGCCCGAAAAAAGACACAAGCATTGACCCTGAAATAAACATAGACATAGGCCTGGAAATAGACATAGGTGTAGATAATAGAACCCATAAAAACCACTTGACACGAAATGCAAAAACGAAAACACCTGGACGGCTTGGTCATCAAACAGGTGGAATGTCTGGAATTTCTTTGGTTATGGGACAAGCCCATCATTCCTCCTGTGATTGGCTGGGTGAGTTGGTGGCAACTTTCAGAGGCATATGAGGTTGTTGTTGCTGCAGAGCAGCCTACTGGGTGACCATTTCCTTCAAACACTTGAAGAATGGCTCCACCGTCGAGGGGATGGGGAAGGACGGAGCAGGAGGAGGCACAATAGTGCATCCAGTTGCACTACCACTGCCGCCTCCCTTAGGCAGAACCAAGCCACCCATAGTGCTACGGCTTCCACCACCACCCTGGTTACAGTTGCCTCCATTCAGACCTCTGTGGCCTGTGAAACCCACGTTGCCTTTCCAAGCGAATGAGCTCTCCATTGTCGTGAGCTGAGCATCGATCTATGAGATTCTGGACTTCACCATCTGAGCCATGTCTCGCGCATTTGCCCAATTGGTAAGCATATCCTCCATTAAATTGTAGAGCATGTTCTTCATGAGCTAGTAGTGATTGATTTGGCTACCATCCTGGCTTGTTTCCAACTTCTGATTTAGAACGCGGTTCTCCTAAGATTCCACGAGGATGCAAATGTTGTTAGAGATATGCGGTTCATAGTACCTTACCACTTGAAAACTACAACCGTGCTATGCTTTGCCTCTGCCTGAGGTGGCTCTTCGCGGAGTTCCACGCTGTTGTGACATGATGACCCTAAAGCGCTTCTTGTTCCAGAGATTATCAATTAACCAGATGTAGTCCAGGGAGGCGGACTCACTGTGAGTTTTCAGACGCTCAACAAGCCAAGGTGTGTGCTTAGCCGAGCAGAGCCAAACCCTGATGTCCAAATACCACACCGTCATGCTTAAGACCTTCTCCCTCCCTGTCATCGTATGAGCCATGAATGACGATGTAGAGCCTTGAAGGCTAGGATTGCACTGGATCTTTTCCACCCCACATTACTGGTGCAAAGGTGATGGTCTTCTCTGCTCCCACGCTTGGAGGATGACAAAGGTTCTTGTAAGTGTCATCACAGTCGAGGTTAACATGATGATCACCACGCGTCCTTTGCTCCGATCGAGGGAGGGCGTGTCGCTAATCCGTGGAGTAGTCACCCACATCCGGGAATGCGTATATATATATATATTAAAATAAATATTCCTGTAATTACATTGTGACACATCCTTCCTTAGTTCATAAACAACAGTAAGCACGTGTTTTTTTTTCAGGAAAAAAAACATTCCTTGTTATTCTATTGAATCAAAGGAACTGGGTACATTATCAAGATAACAAAAGTAGGCCCATACATGAAGAGCCCAGGTCATCCATGAGAAATCAACATCCTAATAAGATTTATGTCCTACAGAGTCAAGCTATCAGTGTCTGGGCATCTAATACAATGAGGATCGTCTCATAAATTCCAGTTAACCAATCAGTCAAGTATGTCCCTAGAGAAAATATGAAGAGCCTGGAAACACTATCCAAGATAGAGCTGGTATTCCCTCAAAATCCAGAGACAATAAATAATCAACTTAACCAAAAAATTTCACAGCAGGAGCCAAGAGACTAAAAATTATAAGAATCAAAACAAAGCTCTAAAAAAAGTTGAAGTGAGACCTCCCTGTAAGCTTCATCTTCACAATTTTCCGTGAATGTAAGCTGGCCAATAGCCATCAAAAGCCCTTCCTTAGATAGTGTGTCTGGCCTCTTTTTATGTTCCCTAAATATATGACTAAAATACACGTGAGTGAACACCATGTTACACTTAACAACTTATTACTGTGGAAGTAAAAATAATATTACATCTTTTATTCATGCTCAAATTTATTAATAATAAAAAATCATAAAGTAACATACTATTCAACACTCTTACAAGAGATAATAACAACAAATATCATACCATAAGAATCTTTCCTCTTAGTCATTTAAACTCTTACCATTAACATTAATATATTACCTTCCCAATCTCATGAGGGAGGAAAAGGCAATCTAGTTTATTTCTCACTTTATTTCTCACTTTATATATACATTCTCCTTATTACCTCCTTTTACGTCTTATTACTTCCTTTAACTTTTTATTAATTTTTTTTTTTTATGTTTTTTTAGAGTTTATTTATTTAAATCATTTTATTATTAAAATTCAAATGCATTTTTGGAGCATCGAAAGTTCATGAAACTTGATGATGAGACATTACAAACCTTATAGACTTGGTGTATAAGGGTGACGGAAAATCACTGGACAAGTGTTTATGACAAAAAATAATACTATTGAAACTCAGATACTATTATCTTGGTTATCTTGGTCTTGAAATTCATCTTCACAATTTGCATTCGCTTTAACTGAAGATTAAAAAAAACGCATGCAAATTACCACCTTAGTGTAGGGGATAGAGGCTTGAAAATTATTCGAGGCCTCGAAAAGAGAACATGCCACAATGGCTTGCTTCACCAGAAGGCGGTTCCCAAGCAATGCGGATTGCTTGATGAGCTTGTCGAGAAATCATTGAAGGGGCTTCAACATTTTGAGGGTTCGAAATATATTAAAAAAATAAATAAATATTTTTCCCGATGTGAGTTAATTGCATGACGTTATAAGTAATTGCTAAATATAAATAAAAATTTTAAAGGTTTTGTTTATTTTGGCTATGTATATTTGTTTTTAAATTAAGGGCAATTGAAATTGGAATAACTCATGGCAAACAAATCATTAACATGGAAAACAGATATATGCATACCTTTGCATGGATTTTTGTGTAACAATTCTCGATCAATATGACCATTGCGATTACACCATCCATTGTTAGCTCACTCAGATTAGACCTATTGTTACAACTAACAGTGGAAAGATTAGACTAGAGGAAAGATCAGCTATTAAAAGCTTCCCTCTCCTCTATTCCTTATGAAAATCTTGTTCCCCGCTCTAAGATTTTCTTTCTTCTTAGCTGATTAGAGAAGAACCAATGTATACCTCTTACTTATATAGCTGCAACCAAAGGCATTCATTCGGGATAGGGCTGGTGGGTAACTATATTTACTCCCTGGCTATGGATTTGGATTTTGACCTGGTAAGACTGGAAGAGATGCTGGTGAAGCTACTTTGATATACTTAAATTCTAGAATATTTTCATTTTAGATGAACCATATCATTCATGAATTAAAACAACCAAATAAAAAACAAAAGCAGTTCTATCAAAGCCTATCGGCTGGAAATGGGAGCAACCACAATAATGGTTTGGACGGCATAGTGTCCAGTGTAGATGGCTTGGAGCCTTTTGGTACAAATAAGTATTCTTTCATATAGGTTATATAGAGGCCACAACCGTTTATAATAGTATGTATTGATTAGCAATGATATAGGTAGAGTGATGCACTAGTGGTGGAGAGCTACAACCTAAGCACCTTGTTTTCCTCGATAACCTTGTGATCGTATCCCAAATGTTAACCATCTTTCTTGGTTGTTTGAACTGAGATAGAAATGATGCCATTTTATATTGAAAAAGGCGTTCGAATGTATAAACTTGAATTTATTGGGTTGATAGTTGATTCATGCAATTATGTTCCTCTCCATTGCTCACTCATTCAACCAATCAACGGGTGCACATCTAACCAACCCATATAATAATCCTACACCGATACCTATCTCTTCTTGGTACCCCATATAAAGATGGGTTTAATTCCTCCTCATGAAGGCACATATCCACATCCACCTCCTTTCCACCTCCTTTCCATTCTCTCGACAGCCTCCCTCATTCAGCGTTGATCAGGTCCGCCTTATGTGTATGTGCTCCCGCATTTAAATACTTTTATAAAGAATTTTAGAAAATTAGAAACTGTAAGAGTTAAAATACAAACCCATTTCCACAATATTAAATGAAATAGGTATGCTACTTATTTTTAAAGAATCTTTATATTATTTTCTTACATACTTACCAAAATAAAATATATGGATACATTAATAAAAACAAAGGGGCCACTTTACTCGCAACTACTCTAAGCTTATTATTTGTGATTAAACTTTTTCCACTGCAAGATTCACTCTCACTGCAAGCCTCGGTTTTTGTGCTTCTGCCTCAGCTTAGGCTTGAACCCTGTAAGGACTATAAGTATTAAGGGGCATGGTCCTTACACTCTACGAGTGCTCTAACTAGAGGATCTTAAATGGGCACTAGGAAACGAACTGGATCTGTGGTTGGTCCTGTGACCTTTGTGTATGCATATGAAACCACACAAAGGAAGGATGGGAATCTTAGTCACTTAAATAAATATATAATTTTTTGTAACTCTCTATTTCATAGACCTAAACCCATCCATGGATATAATAAAAATATTCTATATAATTGTTTTTAAGTGTTTTAAGTATTTATGGTTTATATTTTTATATCATTTTTTAACACTATAAAAGTGAAAGAACTAGCTGAACATGAAAAAACTATAAAAGTGAAAGAAACAATTGAACATGAAAATAGAAAGACGGATTGTCATGGCAAAGGTAGGATTCCTTTCAGAAACCTGAAAACGAACTTCTGGTTACAGGTTGCATCCATTATAGCTTGGATTTGCAATTTTTCACTCAACCAAAGTTCTGGCTAATGTTTGATGGCATCACTCAACCAGAGTTATGGCTAATGTTTGATGGCGTAAGTGATTGATGTGAGACATATCGAGGTTCCATTCGACATTTGGCATGCATGCACCAAGGTAAGGTCTGTGATAGTAGTGTGATAGTAGGGTGGTACACTTTACTCTACATTCAACTTTGTGTATCAACTATGGTAATAAACTATTGAAAATAAAAGAGAAAGTTGGAATAGAAGTGATATACAACATGACAGATATGGGTGGTAATATGACATAATTTACTCCCTTATTATAAGTAAAATTGGACAATGTGTAATAAAAGTTGGAAAATCCAAGCTATCAATAAAACCATAAGTGCAATTTATGGAGGACAACTCTCATACAGGAAAAGAATTATATCTTACTCCAAAAATAGAGTTAATGGACTAACTAAGCAGTTGCATTTTATTGGGCATTGATAACAAACACTAACCTTGGGTAGCCCAAGCATTTAAGGGTAGGTTAAATGTTGTATAAATGGAATTGAAAAGTATTTATTGAACATATTTTATGAAGGTACGTAAATGTAGGGGGAAATACTAAAAGAAAGAGGGGCTTCACAGTCACTGCTTACCTATGATATCTCTCAGGGGTCAATAGTAAAATAAAGAGGGGCTTCATAGTCACTGCTTACCTATGATATCTCTTACGATCTTGCCAAACACGACTAGACCAAATAAAACTTAATATCTAACTACTAATAATATACCTTGCCAAACATGACTAGGCCAAATAAAGTTGTATATCAAATAAGTTTTATAATGATGGCAATGATCAAACAACCATGAGGAGGAAATTGAGAGCCAATACTTCTCTGTAGTCATAAAATAGCAATGTCTTTTTTGGTTATTTTCTTGGAAAAAAATCATATTTTTGATTCAAGTGTAAATCAAAAGCACATTAATCTTCATCAATGTTAAATATGGTTTTACAAGGTATTTATGCATATTGGATTTTCTAATAATATATAGCGCTACCTAAAGTCATTTAAACAAAACAAATCTTTA
>LPNX010736983.1:87985-117140 GCA_001517045.1 Pseudotsuga menziesii
TTTGGATTAGCACTCTAACTATAAAATTCCATAAGAGTGGTACTCTTTCACTATAATTTTTCCATGAAACATTTACAACAAATAAAATGAAATAGATTTAATCGGATGCTTCCATATAAGCAGACTCTAAGATTAACAATAATCTTTAATAACATAATTTACATATTTTGTTTAAAAGGAAAATGCAATAAATATAGTAAATCTATTAAATTAAATGTTTCTTATTATTAAATGTTTAATGATATACATTGAATTTCTTTTACAAACAAGCGTCTAGCCCCAAAACTGGTGTGGCAATGTCGGGGACATTGCCACCACGTGGCTCTTGTTTTCATCCATAAATCACTTCAACCAAATATCTACTACACTTATGTTAGTTTTATAAACATGCTTCGATACACTTTTTTTAAATAAGTGGTCGTGGTCGAAATTGCAAATTGTTCGAAGTCTTTAAATGGGATACTTTCGTTCAACACTACTTGTTTTGTTGTAAAATGTAGTCCAGCCTTGATTTGGTAAGCTTTAATTTCCCAACAAATCACAAAAGCTTTATGGTCGGATCTTGTAAGTTATGGTCAAGTACACTATAGTCAATTATTAATATTTTTTGAGTTGATGATACGTCTTTGAGTTAGCTGAGTCAAGTTATATTATGTCTATTAAGTCACAAATTTCTATAGTGATTCTTCTTTAAAGTTTTGAAGCTAAGAGGGGGTTAAACATGCATCTAAAAATCATAGGAGATCCCATATTTAAATATAATGAAGTTGGTATCTAGTCGACTATTATAAGTATATTCAAGTTCGTCGAATCACAAGTAGTTGGTCCCAACAATGAGCAACAAAACATGTACCGAACATACGTTTTTTAAACTTGCAGGTAGAAGAAGTCGACAAAGACCACATTCAAGCAAAAGATATTTTACATTGCATAGAAAAATGAGCTTAACACCACATGATGACACAAAGAACACCTAAACAAATTAAGCTACCTGGTGCCGAATTGCAGAGTAGCTTCTGAGTGTCAATCTTAGACATTGAAGGGAGATCAATTGTATGGAAAATAGAGCCAAAATACCTTAGCTTTGAGCCATTGAAGATTATTCCAACTGGATGTTTAAAGGGTGAGGATTTGATTACCTATTCCTATATTGAAGGTGGACGTTGAAGAGTCACAAGTCACGACTACTTTTTGCATACTTCTCTCTTTGGGACGAAGAAGCATTTTGTTGGTGAGGGAGATGTTGGAGGGGAATTTTAGGCCTTGTAATTGTCATCATATCATTTGTATAAGCTTAAAGAATGGTTAATTGGAGTGGGTGTAACCAATCCAACCACATTCCCTACGTATAAATATACCTTTCAAGAATGAATAAGACAGTTGAACGTTCGACTCAATACTTGTTCGTCTTCTTGATTTGTTGTGTGTGCATGAGTTTATGCTTGAATGATGTGTTGAAATTGTGCGCTCAACACTGTTAGCAGGAATATTTCACCTTCTGCAGATAGTAAGGTGTTTTGTTGGTCTGAATGGTTCAGATCCACAACAAATGAACGACAAAGGTTGAAGACCCTCCCTGGACGCCGTAGATACCTGGAATGTGATGCTTCGATAGTAACCCTATGTACCTGCAATTAGATTAAACACACAAACACATCAAAGATACCAAAATATAATCTACTGATCCATGTTAGTGACTAAGGAATCTAACAACATATACATGTGAAATCAAACAACAACAGTAATGCGGGATGGAAATCAGCTTTGCATTAAAATAAAATGGAGAAGTTTACAACCAATTAAGCCTTAGTGTTGACATGCATCTCCATGAAACCAAACACTCTCATTCCCATAAGCTCAAACTTTTGCTCTCTATGCTCTCCAATGGCTTGGGCCAAGTGATCAATCCAACAGCATAACAATACCTTAAGAGTTCTCCCCTCAACCATGGACATGAGCTCATATTTATAAGGCTCAATGGATAGGGATGGTTGAGAGATTTGTGGATGAGGTGGCCTCTAAGATCCTAGGATGGGGGATCTCAAGCTCAACTGACCCACAATGATAGGGATAATGGAGGACACAAGGCTCATGATCTAGAAGCCTCGAGAAACTTATCTTATTTTACCCAGGGTACCACTTTTCTCCTTTAATGACAGAGCGGTTCAGGTAAGAAACGCTTATGGACTAAGGGCCCTAAGTGGTGGCACTGCTTTTGGATAAAAAGGGATAGGCAGTGCGAGCAAGGTACCACTCATGGATAAAGGGGAAAGCATGGTGCTGAGCATTTTTGTAAAAGATTGACAAATGGTATGAATTTCCACTCCAAGTGCTGGGATTAAGGGAAAATAGGTATGTCAAAGGTCTTATCACATGATGATGACAGGATTTTGGTATAACAGGATGCCCCCCAAAGCATGAGTCTTAGATGGATATGATAAACGAGAGCTTTGAGAGAGCAAGTCCTTGCTACGAGCTGAAAATGTCAGCTCGATCGAAGCATGTTGTTAAGTAGGCATCTGTAGTACATCAATATTTTGACTCATAGACACAAGTAACCACCTCATGGCTGCGGACCAATACAAGGCAGAACCATGGGAGGAACAAGCATGGCTACTAGAATACAGCGTAGATCCATGTGATAGTGGACTCAAACTTGGACATAGATACCAGACGTACAATGTAGATCTATGTCATACAAACGCAAATTTGATCATAGCCACGATCATACAAATGTGGATCCATGCTAGATATAGAAAACTCCATTGCAACCTGGGGAAAGAAATGAACACTTTAAACAAATACACAGGGTCTTCATTTCGTATTCCACAAAGTACAATTCTATCCATGTGATTACAATGATTTGAGTCGAATATGGTAGAAACCAGTTGATTATCAGCCAATGATGTGAACCATTAACAAATGCGATGGAGATCACCATTAAGGTCAATGATTCCCAATGTACTCTAGTACAATCTACTGAGTGTGAATAGATGTCCTGATGTCGAACACCTAGTTGATTCTATTGATCAAAGGTCAATGATGTGAACCTATGTTGAGAGTGAGAGAATCTGTCATCAAGGCATACAGATCTCAAGGTACTAAATATTGTTTCTAATACTATTTCTCGGATAATGAGCTGATGTCACCAGGAACAGTCTTGTTGAAGGAGGGCCATGATGAGTCCCACATCAACGACATGAAACTTAGAACATAGTTCTGGAATGATGTGAATGTAGTAACCATAAGACTGACTCAAAAATACTAACACAAAGACTGTGTGGACTGCAGAGGTAAAAATTATTCAAATCCCCTTTGAACATCAGGTGGCACGACAAAAATACTTGGCAGCATGACTGAATAGGACAAACACACAATGCCGCAGTGGACAATGCATTCTTTTGAAAGACTCAAAGGAGTGACATGACTCATGAAAATGGATCGTCGTGAAGATCAGCTGAATACCCAATTGACTGACATGATGTGTAGATAAGTGCCATGTTCAGAGGTAATGACAAACAACTGCCATTATTTGCAAAATGATTCCCTTCCCATTTCCCCCATCATGGTTGATGAGTGCCTCTTTTCAGTTTTACAAGTTCAAAGAGGGTAACAAACACTCGATATAGCTTGTCAGAAGACAAGTCCAAAATCATATGTTTTACGAACCTGAGAGAGGAGGGGTTGTTCCCAAAATGAGTCTCTCAATGTTTGATTTAATGAGTCCACTAAAAGAAAACTCGATATCTTTCATGTTTAGAGAATCTGAACTAATACAGAAGAAGACTCCATAGGGGTCCTTTTTTGTTTGATTTAGTCCCTAAGGCCCAAAAAAGTATAAAATCATACCTTAGGGAACTCTTCCAGTCATGATTGGTTGGAGTGTTCCTTTTTCGTAAATAGTCCTATCTGAACCAAAAAATAGATAACCTACCGTCGGACGAACGACTCTTCAAATACTTTAACGAGCGTGAAGAAGACAAGATCGCTTGATGATCTTTTCGTATTTAGGGAGCCTGAAAAGAGTTTAAAGAGAACTCCATGAGGTTCCTTTACACAATGTCACTTTTTACAAGCCTCGAAGGAATAGGAAATGAACTCAATGATCTTTTCATGTTTAAGGAGCCTGAAAAGGAGGTGAAAAGAAGACTCTGTGACTCTTCTTTACACAATGTCAATTTTTTACGAGCCTGGAAAGAAACTGAAATTGACTTGGACCTTTGATACTGGGTTTTAAAGAGTGTGACCAAAGTGTTGTAATAAACACTCATCAACCTTTTCCATCTTATGAAAGTATGAAAAAGCCATAAACAAACTTCCATAGCTTCTTACTATAGTTCTCTTATCCTGCAATCGACTCAGAAACAAGTGTTAAATGTATTTATAACTAGCATTAAGGGATTACGACAGATAAACTTTGACTAAAATATGATTTTATATCAAAACTATAGTATGTCAGACCCAAAAATGTCTATATAAGTCATGTAAATAGTAAAACATCAAATAATTTTACTATTTACCCATAGTGGAGAGCATTTGGAGCACTTTCTTATCCAGATCTTCAGAAGCTGATACCGGGAGTTCCCACCATTCGTTTTGAGCACCGTTAGTTGCAGGTAACAGCTAAAACCCTACTCTTTCATTTCATAGCATTTATTTTGAGTTTTGATAGGGTTTTTGGGTTCATATGGAAAGCCCTAAAACCTTAAAAGCGGGCACCATGCATACCCCTTGCGGGATACGCGGTACCTCCCGAGAACTGTGCCTATAACATAGTTGACAGGTGGTGCCACCGCCTATCTCCAACGATGCACAGGCGGTGCTGGCCGTGGAGATTTTAAACTAATAGCATGAAAGTAATTCTTTTGATTTTTAATGATTAGAGATGATTCTAATGCATGCTATGATTGTTTTTGGCAGGTCTTGGTTGCTCAAAACATGGTGATATGGAAAGAAAGACAACATGACAATGATGATTCTTTCGCTGAGAGAAATGCAGGATGTATTGCCGCATTATGGGACTATGGGATCCTGAAGTTCTTTCAGACCCCAAGCATGGTGTCACATGAGAGGTTACTAGAGCACATACTATGGATGTGGAATCCAAAGCAGTAGTAATTCGAGGTGGGGGCTCATATTCTTACAGTGGAAGTAGAAGAAATCTACTTCTTGATTGGTCTCTCGAGACGGGGCGCCCCCATCTCACTAACAGGTTCCCATGCAGGGGATATTACCACTCCAAAGCTTATGGATCTCCATTGTGCTCCAAGGACGAGGACATTGGGGAAGAATATCCCCATCAGAGTAGTGACAGATGGGCCCCTGCGGACCGTCCTATTTACTATGCAGAGGGTGGTCGAGAGTCAAGGTGTGCACTAGATTTCTAGGGCACACATGTTGTATGCCATAGAGGCCATGGCACCCACGGTATTCAACTGGGTGGAAGCCATGCTTCCGATATTCAAAGATCAGCTGGCTAAGTGTCGGCAGGGAGAGCTAAAGCAGTTTGGCTTTGGCTCCATTTTAGCCTGCTTCTTCTTCAAGCAGGTTCCATAGATGATACCTCAGGTAGTCTTCAGAAGTCTAAGAGAGGGACCCCATATGCTGAGGTGGGTCCAGATCATGGCTTGTACAGGAATAGGTAGGGGAAAGGTGAATTTCAGTCACCCGTTCTTCAGATGGCTCCGATATCAAATCCTCATGGTTGAGGATTATGCTTACGCAGGTACGGACTTCACCGGAGATCCTAACCTACCACTCCCACCTAGCGGACAGTGGGGCAATATCGATAAGAAGCAAGAAACCCTAAAATAGTTGAAATGTTTTTATGTTTTTAATGTTTTATATTTTTTATGTTAAGTGATGAGACCTGTATATTCTCATGCAGATGTTGGAGCAACGCGACCTGGAGGAGCTTCTCCATTGGATAGGCAAGTTGGAGCCCTCTTTGTACCACAGGGTGATGATATCACTGGAGAGATAGAGGAAAAAATGGAGAGGTTGACCTTATATATCCTAGATTCTGCCATTGATGACCTCCCAATGAGGTATCAAAGACCTACAGTGGGATTATCGGGTCAATTCACTAGGCTGCTACATAGAGTAGTTCGAGCAGTGATGTGCTCCCACAAGCACCACTAGTTTATGAGATATGTACTGAAAGCTGGCAACTTCAGGATTTTGTATGATGGTTTTTCCTGAAAGCCTATGTGCTTCAGATGAGGTCTCAGGACCTATTTTTTGTAAACTTTTTGTATATATATATACAGACTTTTACCTGGTGTTTATATGTCTCAAATGGTAAATGTATTTTATATGAGTTTTAAGTGTTTTTGAATGTTTATTTACAATGGACCATGTTTGATTTCAATGTCATGAATGGACAATATGCCAATCTAGGATGTAATTATCTAATGAGTTAGCAACTACATTATGTTCCCTAGGGATATGCCTATAAGTGATGGTTTCAAATGATCTTTCTAGAAAACATACTCTTCGAAAGAGACAAAGGAGCACGAGATTTCTAATGGTGTAAACATGGTTTAAATGGAAAAACATGAATTGTGAGTCCATCAAGACTACTAGATCATGAACATCCTAGGAGGCAACTTCAGTCAGAAGACCGATGAATACTTCATACTCGGCAATGTTATTAGTAGAGGGACCTATACAAACTGCTCCTAAACTGACCAAATCTTCAGCTGGGGAATAGAGGACCCAAGCAGCCAAAGTGAGATTCAATTTGTGGTGGCAAGCACCATCAGCAAAGCCGTAGAAATCCATCTACATGACCAAAACATGGTATAAACAGATGCGGACAGTAAACTCAAAACAATCTTGAAAATACTAAAAGCACACTGAAATTCAATCAATATACATATATACAAGATACTATCCAAGAAAGACCTAGGCATAGTACCTTTTCAGATACAACCCATTCCGAGGTTGCCCCAAAGGGATTCCATCATAATCAACGAGCTCGTAAGCTCCTTTCTCTAAAACCTTAGAAATGACAAAAGGTCTGTACCACATGGACTTGAACTTACCCTTCCCTAGTTTGTCATATCTCTGATCATAAGTCAAAACTAGGTCACCCTTGTTAAAGACACGAGGTTGGATGGATTTATCATACTGTGCCTTGACGCTTTTCTTATGTGCCTCATTAGCCAAGGTAGCATCTATTCGAGTCTCATCAAGGTTATTCAAGTACAAAAATCTTTCTTCCTCTGCAGAAGTGTCTGGGAGAAGTTCAATGGCAAGTTGTAAAGATGGAATCTGACATTGAATCAGTAAGACAGCTTCGAGTCCATAGATAAGTTGGAATGACGTGAAACCAGTGGCTA
The DNA here is from genome assembly GCA_001517045.1 of Pseudotsuga menziesii. Taxonomy (NCBI): domain Eukaryota; kingdom Viridiplantae; phylum Streptophyta; class Pinopsida; order Pinales; family Pinaceae; genus Pseudotsuga; species Pseudotsuga menziesii. Next base: position 95,329 of record LPNX010736983.1, read on the forward strand.
TTTTCACCAAAGTCTGATAAGCCCAAAGAGCGGAGAAAAGAACGTGGTGTCAGTTGGATTTATGATATCCAACCATCCGACGAAGAATAGTTTTCAAAACTTTGTTAATGGCCTCTACCTAACCATTAGCTTGTGGATAATACGGTGTAGAGTTTTCATGGAGAAAACCTAGCTTGGCACTTAGTTCCTCCATCATTTGATTATGGAAATGGGATCTGTGATCAGTAACGATGGACTGCGGGACTCCAAATATAGCTATGATATGATTGAACAATAAGAGAGCCGCAATCTTACCATCTTCTGCATATGTAGGCATGGCCTCAGCCCATTTTGTGAAATAATCAATGACTATGATGATGTAACCATGCCCCCCAGTTAAGGTAGGTTTACAATGCATGAATTCAATCCCCCATTTGGCGAATGGGCTAACGGCAATGACGGGGTGTAGCGGAGAAATATGGGTGTGCTTTTAAGGATAAAAGTGTTGAGAAGGTGGGCATTTCTTAACAGCCTCATGACAGTGTTTCGGAAGACAGAAGGACAAAAATAGCCACGCAAAGGATTTTTTGGGTTGTAACCATCCCAGATAAATGACCGCCACATGCTTCAGAGTGGAAATCATTCAACACATGTTTAGCCTCTTCATGGGTGAGGAATTACCGGAGAATAGAGTCAATCCCACGTCTATACAAGGTATCATTCAGGATGAGGTAGTACTTCACATGGTGATGGATACAGTGACAATCATCATGGGATAAATGTGGCTGAAATCATTGTGTTTGGAGATAAATAAGAAAATCTCCATACCAAGGGTCAGTAGTGCTAATCAGGAACAAGAATTCATCCAAGAATGAATCACTGGGCTCAGATTCTGTCGAAGCACAGGGAAGATCACACATAAGCTCAGCAAAGACCAAGGATTTCTTTGATGTGGCTTTGGCAAAATCTAGATCAAACTCCTGAAGTATGACTATCTAGCAGGAGTACATGCCCCCGAGCACCTGACGAGTCAGGATGTAATACATCGGGTTATGTTCTGCCAATATAGTGGTAGTGCAGAGCAGAATGTAGTGACGAAACTTTTGTGTAGCAATGGCTGTGGCCAATGCTAACTTTTCCACACGTGAATAGCAAGTTTTAGAATCCATGAGATTCTTACTGGCATAATAAATCATGTGCTCCTGACCGTGGAGATTTTCCTGTACTAAAACCATAGTGATGGTAGTAGCGGAGGCAGCAATATACAAGAGAAAGTCCTTTGAATAATCTAGGGGGTGTATCATGGGTGAATGAGTCAGAGCGTGCTTAATATTATCAAAGGCGCATTGGGCCTGGTCATCCAAGAAGAATGGAGTGTTCTTCTTGAGGATATGCATATAACCGTGTGTTTTCTCTGTGAAATTGCACACAAAATGACAGAGAAATTTTTCCTTCCCTTGCAAACTTTGGAGTTCAAGGATATTAGTTGGGGCTGGTAGATCTAAAATGGCAGCAATTTTCAAAGGATTAATTAGGATGCCATCTTTGGTTACCACAAAACCTAGCAGACGTCCTGTCTCAACGCAAAAAAACACATTTATGCGGATTGAGCCGTATATTATAATGACGCCATCTCAGGAATATCTCTCTAGGATGACTAGGGTGGTCCTCCCGTCGCTGTGAATGAGAAAGGAGGTCGTCAAGGTATGGTTCAACAATGTGTTTAATATCATGAAATGCATAGGACATCGCGCACTAGAACGTGGCTCCAGCATTTTTCAAGCCAAAAGGTAACTTCTTATATGCAAAGGTTCCCCATGGGAAAATGAATGCCATCTTGTGCTGATCAGAGGGTAATATCTCAATCTGATTATAGCCAAAGAAGCCATCCATGAATGAAAAGATGACACTTCTAGCATAGTTGTCGATAATCTGATCGATGTGCAGAGTAGGAAAGTTGTCCTTAGGACAAACTTTATTCAAATCCCTAAATTTGATATAGACTCTAATGGTGCCCTGCTTTTTATTGATAGGGACAACATTCAATACCCATTCTGTCAGGGGTATAGGATAAATAAACCCAGCTTTAAGAAGTTTCTCAATTTCAACTTTAATAGCTATGACCTTTCGAGGATGGACTTGCCTTAGTTTTTTTCTGACATCTCTTCATAGGATCAAGAAAAAATATCATGGAATTCTTTGAAAAGTGCCTTATAGGCTTCAAATTCATCTGTCCAGCAGTTCTGCCCAACATGAACATGCTCAATAGTATCAGGCTTGGATGATATGTCAATCAGATTCACCTGAATAATGTTGTAAAGGTTTCCTTCAGGATCTATATCTTGCAACAATATGGGACTTTGGGGTACGTTGACAATATCAGTAGGAAACAAGGATGCAAAATCATGGCTAACCGAACTGGTGTTGGGGAGGAACATGGATCTATGATGGTGATCCTCCCAAATGGACTCATTCGTATTCATGATCTCCATAATGGACTCATCAGAAGGAAAAGTATTAGAGAGATAATCTAGAACAGGAAGAAAAGGTGCTAACCAGTACGGTAAATGGTAAGGATCCGAAGCCACTAGATGAAGGTCATCCATGTGATCATCAGAAAAGGTTCGAATGGTGTCATACAATGCTTCATGTGAACTCAATGAGGTGGAATCAACAACATGTTTACCCTTAGGCTCATAATCAAATGAGGCAATCATATTGACTGTCGCGGTATCCGTGCTAGGAGGAGTGGATGGAAAGATCCCCATAAGGGATGAATCCTTCAACATGCCTACCCCAATCGAATGGTAAGGAGGAGGGGATTTGCCTAACATGGGTATGTTATTAGCCCTGGAGGTAGTAACATTTGGTGTACAGAAATCAAGCAAGTCAATAGTAACAATTCTCCCTAGATGCAAAAATTGGACTATTCAGAATACTATTGAGGTGACAGCAGTCATGGCATAGAACCAATTTCTTCCTAGAAGGAGCTTGTAATATAAGGGGGCATCTACCACTTCTACTTGAATGGAAATGTATTTTCCCCCCATCTCGACCGCTAGGGATGATATGAGACCATGGGGTTGGAAACCCCGTCCGTCAAAGGATTTAAGGGTCATAGGTGATGTTACAAGCTCGAGAGAGCTGAGATCCTTCCAACAAGACAGAGACAAAACTAAGGTTGAAGCTCCTTCATCTAGTATCGTTCAAAAAACATTCTTTCCAACTACTTTTGTAATGATCTAAAAAGCAATTTTATGCAGTAACATAGACTTATAGTTCTCAACATTGAAATGAATCAATTTAGTATTATCCAGGTCTAAAGCTACTAATTCTATTAACAAGTTTTTGCACTATGTAGGGAAACTTTGGAGTATGTCTAAGTAGACATTACACAAGGCGCCTGAGTGAGATCTTCAACTAAATTATAAAATTAAGCAGCTCAGGCATTAGGGTTAAATACTACCTTTCGAAGAGTACTCTTAGGTGGACGCAAAATCATGTCGAGAGTAGGATTCTCGATAGATAAGGGGACAGTAGATGAGGATTCAGAAGAACTAGAAGAGGGAGCTTTCCATGAAGAATAATGATCTTCTTTTTTATCTGTGGGTTTGTCATAATTTTGACTTCGAGTTTGTAGATTGATGGTATCTGAGGACATCATATGAATTTCCTTTGATGAACTAGATTTACCCTGATTAGACATGTGGTCTATCAGTTGTTGTTTAGATGGAAAAGGATCCGTAAGTACTGCAGGTGCGGGATTGGACTTCAGAAATTGGGAGATTTCGTCCCAACAAGGACACTCTTTTGAAAAATGGTCACCACCACATAGCAGATAGGGATATTTTTCCTTCCTTTTCACTTTATCATTATATCACTGTAGGTTGGTCTTGAAGTCTCCTGTTGGTTTTCAGGTTTTTTATTTCTATTTTTACCTTTCTTTTTATTATTACCTGAGGTTTGATTACTTTGAATAGAGTTGAACTTGGCAGGAAACTTAGGAGTCGAAGGAGTAGGGGTGGCAGTTTGGGGTTGCTTGGCAGGTTTTGCTGCTGACGAGGACTAGATTGAACCAACAATTCCATCAACAGGTACTTCTGCTAGTGGCTTGGTGGGATCGGTGCTTGGGCAAGGAGCTTGAGTAATCAAGTCATAAAGGGTTCCAGACTGGGAATAGACCAAGTCTAGATACTGGGCTCGACTAATATCCTTCTCTTTAGTAACGCCACCGTCCATAGCCACATCTTGGGCAATAGGAGGCAACAAGGATTTGGTAAACCAATCAGCTAATAACTTATCCGAAATAAGGGCCTTATTAATACTTCTCCGCCTTCTCCACTCGTGAATATGATCGGATATGTGGGTGGAGGTGTTTTGTAGCAAAGAAGTTAAAAGATCATGCCCATTTCATAACGAATAGGGAGCTGAAAGTGTGTAAGAAACACGGTTTCCAATGAGCCAAAATACACAAATGAATGTTGTCAGAGTTCAATGTACCACTTAGCGGCTGTACCAGTCAAATTTCGCTGAAAGAGTCGTAATTGAACGGATTCATCCATGAGGGAGTTTGAAGAACACCACAAATGGAATGTCATAACATGGTTCTTCAGATCACCTCCTTGCTTCCCATCGAACTTCAGGATATCCAATGGTAACTTTACTGGAATGGGAGGCCATAAGGGATTGTGTCGAATGGGGTCATTAATCAACTTGGACAAGTCAGGTAAGTCCAAAGTTGCTAGGAAAGGTAACTGTTGGTTGGGTTGCACATACTGGTAATATTGATATGGCATATAATTACCAGTAGGACCATAAGGGGACTAAAAGACTGGTTACTATGATGAATAACTACTGATAAATCTGCTTGTAGGGGGTTGATTTATGGGATCAGGATCGTTAGGACCGCTAGGGCCTCCAGGAGGAGGACCACCAAGGCCACCGGGACTACTAGGACCACCGGGACCACTAGGACCACCAAGACCACCAGGACTACCAGACCCTCCAGAGCCACCAGGAGGTAAGCCTCTAGAGCCTCCAAAACCACTAGGTGGAGGGCCACTAGACTCTCTAAGGCCACAAGGAGGAAAGCCACCAGGCCCCCCAGGACCACTAGGACCATAAGGACCATAAGGAGGAAAGTGGGAGGAAAGTTTCCAGATCCTCTGGGACCATTAGGCCCCCCATGGGGAGGAACTCCATGAGGCGGTCCTACGACACCTCCCGCAGTATGTATAGGTATCCCCCCCTGGCTAGCATGTAAGACTAGTTGGGTTTCCCCCATGGTGTAAAAGTGTTACTAGAGTATGGAATTCCAACGTAAGGCATCCCTATAGGATTCGGTGGATGATTAATATTACCTACAGGTATGTGATAACCATAACCTCTAGAAGATTGAATGGTTACAGTTTGTTCCCCCGAGGGCTGACCTGAAATAGATGGGGGATTAACCACATTAGTATGGGTGGGAGGGACATAAACTATAGATGGTTCTATATTATAGGTATGTCCTTGACTAGGTACAATTCTGGCGTTAGATAACATAGGTTGTACTGGGGGTTTCCCCTCGGCACTAGAAGGTACAGATGAAACGAGAATTGAAGGTTGAGCCCCAGGTGCAGAAAACCTGGGAGGATTAGGAACAGACATAACATGGGAGGTGGTGGAGGTGGTATTTTGACCTGGGTTGTAGGGTGTTATTGGACGATCTATAATTAGTTCAATGGGTCTCATAGAATATACAAGTGAACGATATCCCACAGGAACAGATGTGGAACGTGATGGTGTCGGGCCTAATAGGTCATCTATTTGCTTGTCAATATCCTATGCACAGAGAATGGCAGCATGGTATTGCGTACGTTCTTATTCATCTTTAGAAGAGTTTAAAAGGGTGCCAAATGAGGCAATGGCCTATCCTACAAGGGTATCCCAAAATGGAGCATTGGGACCAAAATTCAGAGGGGTGGTATCATCAACATGACCTTCTGTGGGAGAATGGAATGAGGTATTTCCCCAAGAAGGCTGTTGGACCAAGGGAGGCAAGTGTGAAGAATATGGTCCTCCACTTTCTACAACCACACTATCTCCCACTTGGGAGGTGGTAGCAACTCCTTGGTCGATAGCTTCCATTGGATTTTCTCCTGAACCAGGAATAAAATTGGGTGGCAAGCCCTGTACTCTTCTGGACTGTCTTAACTCAGCCAATTTGTACATTTCCTATCTAACCTAGGGTCTGAAAAACTAGAAAACACACCCAAAAAAAAAATTCCCTACACAAGCTATAGGTCAAAACAAGCACACATAAAATGATAGGAGGAGTTCAAAAAGTCAGGTCTCTCACCAAGATTGTCAAGAATGTGCCACTCGCGATATACCTCGAGGGTACGTGCATAGTAATCTTCCTGAATGTTGTTTTCAGTGTATGGCTCCAAGCAAGATGGCCAAAGGGCTTTTCTCAGATGGATAAGGTATCCTAGTGGGGTCTCCCGATATACTCAAGGTATGTGGGAGCTCGAATCGGTAGTAGTGTTGTCTAATGCATAATCGTACACAAGGGGTATTCCAATATACAATTGAGTAGGTGAAGTACCTTTCTATATACCTCAAGGGTACGTGAAAGGCCGTTCGATATACTGACAGTACGTGAAAGAACCGCGCAAGTCCCGGAATGTAATGCTGACAAATAATGACAACTCCTATGTTAACAATGTCCGAACACATCTCTAACCTATCACTCCAATTGCTACAGAAATTTTAACCTATAACTACCGTTGATTTTAAAGTGGACAGTTAGGTGAATGCATAATGTTTTGACAGAAAAGTAAAACCATGCAGTATGCCTATGCAAAATATTTCACTTTACCGGGAAAGAGAGCATTTTCTTTTGTTTCAAAACCAAAAATACTTCCAAGCAATAGTCTTGAACAAAAGATCAAATACAAGAAGCACTTTCCAAACTGATTTCTCTTTTATGAAAGCAATAAGAAGGGGAAGAATCTCTTTTCCTAAAAGAAAAACAAGAAGCACACTACATGCCAATGCACTCTATTTTTTCAATTTTCTCTTAAAACATAGGCAAATCTAACTTAAAACTACCATATTTTTTATTTTGATCGAAATAGTACTAAATGCATAAGAGACAAAAGAACATGAAGAGCCTAAAAGCTCGTAAATCCAATCAAAGATCCAATTTCCAATGCTCAATGATGATAACCCAATCTTAGTAAAAAAATTTCTCTTTTAAAGGAAGGAAAAAGAAGTTCTCTATGCAAACAAGAAATGAAACTAAGATGCTAATTAAATGTTTTTCTTTTAGTCTATATAACAGAAATGAAAAGAGATCTTACTAACACCCTAATCTTTTCAAAAAATAAGAAATACTTTCACGAACACAACCAACAAGCACAGAATCAAATGAACAATAAAAAAGTCTAATCTAACTTTTGAATTTCTCAATAAAACCAGTCTTAAACCATAAAATCTCAAACCACAAGCATAAGATTCTGTCATACAATCCTGACAGTGTAGGACTGAAAGCAAAACAACTCAATTTTTTACAAAAAATGAGAAAAAGGAGGTCTTGGAATGATTCCTACCTGGCACCGTGCTTCTCATGTGTTGATAGAGTGGTTCTATCCTAGCACCGCTTATCGCCAACGAGATACAGGTGGTGGCACCATGTACTGCCCACTCTGTTCAGGTGGTGGCACCGCTTCTCATCCATTGCATAGGCATAGTTCCCAGTAAAGATCCAAAACACAAAGAGAACGCTAGATCAAGTCAGAAAAATACTAGATCGTGGCAAAGGCTGATAGATTGAGTATAAAAATAGAGCATAAAAGGTCAAAATGATTCAGATATGAACAGATCTGGAAGTTTCAAACCCAAATTGACTAAGTCAGATAGCAGATCTAACTGAAGAGAGTTGGAGAAGGAGCCTGGATTTGGACAAGAGTTGAAGAACTGAGGAAGATCAGAACAACTGATACATATATCTATTCCCTAGCAGAGTCGCCATATTTATTAGTAGGAATATTTCACCTTCTGCAGACAGTAAGGTGTTCCATTGGTCTGAATGGTTTAGATCCAGAACAAATGAACGACAAAGGTTGAAGACCCTCCCTGGATGACGTAGATACCTGAAATGTGATGCTTCGATAGTAACCCTGTGTACCCGCAATCAGATTAAACACACAAACACATCAAAGCTTCCAGAATATAATCTATGGATCCATGTTAGTGACTAAGGAATCTAACAACATATACATGTGAAATCAAACAACAACAGTAATGTGGGACAGAAATCAGCTTTGCATTAAGATAAAATGGAGAAATTTACAACCAATTAATCCTTAGTGTTGACATGCATCTCCATGAAACCAAACACTATCATCCCCATAAGCTCAAACTTTTGCTCTCTATGCTCTCCAATGTCTTGGGCCAAGTGATCAATCCAACAGCATAACAATACCTTAAGAGTTCTCCCCTCAACCATGGACATGAGCTCATATTTATAAGGCTCAGTGGATAGAGATGGTTGAGAGATTTTTGGATGAGGTGGCCTCTAGGATCCTAGGACGGGGGATCTCGAGCTCAACTGACCCACAATGATAGGGATAAGGGAGGACACGAGGCTCATGATATAAAATCCTTGAGAAACTTCTCTTTTTCCCATTTTACCCAGGGTACCTCTTTTCTTCTTCAACAACAGAGCGGTTCAGGTAAGAAACGCTTATGGACTAAGGGCCATAAGTAGTGGCACCGCTTTTGGCTAACAAGGGATAGGTGGTGCGAGCAAGGTACCGCTCATGGATAAAGGGGAAAGTGCGGTGCTGATCATTTTTGTGAAAGATTGACAAATGGTATGAATTTCCACTCCAAGTGCTGGGATTAACGGCAAATAGGTATGTCAAAGGTCTTATCACATGATCATGACAGGATTTTGGTATAACAAACACCATGGGATATCATACAGAGAGTTCTTTATAGTCATTCAGTCGATGGTGGGCCTTGATCGTTATTCCCAACAACGTCCCTCAAGAATTATTGTAGAAGTTGATCATCCCTTTCAATCCGATATCGAAATGTTTTCAATGATGAATTCCAATGCAACCAAGATAGGTATGTGGAAAGTTATAATACTTACTTCTCATTTCCATGATATTTATTGTTTATCTTTTCACTTGAAATGTGAAGGTATGAATTTTGTGCCTGACAATTTCAAAATTTTAAATATTATTGTAGATACTAACATGATTATTACAATGATGAATAACAAGTTTGCATGTCCAAAATAATGTTTGAGAAGGTACAAGGATATGTTACAACTAGCCTTCAAAGACACTAATGAAGATATCCAAGGATCACCTTCACAAAGGATCCCTCAAGTCCATAATAAAACAACCACTTCTATGTGAAAAAATTCCTCAACACAAATATATGATGGAGACAATGTGTACTTGAGCCTATTACATGCCTAGATAGATAAAGCTTGCGAAAGTAATAATTATTTGTGGAAAGAATTTCAAGGTTTCTAGGTTCCCAAGTTCAATCAACATCACTTCTCCATTTTGGCAAAGATACTAGTATGTACTCAGCTTATCCTTGATGAGATTTTGTCTTGGATTTTCTCTAAAGACAAAGGAAGAAGGCCTGGTATGAATGATATGCTAAAGTGGCTACATTGGTGGTATGATTCCACTTGAATTTTTTCCTATTATCATGATTAGGGTAGGTAGAGTTAGTTTCATTTTAAGTTCAAAATTTATTGTTACCTATGCATTGCACTTGTTGTTCTTTCATGTTGAGCTATTTTTATTTAATTTTAAACAAGGCAGGATGGAAGTGTTTGCCTCCAATGCATTTCATGTCTTAATGTGTTAGATATGTGTGCAGTTATATTGGTACCCAGAGGATTCTTGGAGGTTCTCATGCACTTCTAAGAAGAGAAAATGTCCCACAGTTGGAGCTAGTTGTTACGCTTATGCAGTTCTATAGAATTCCAGAAGGTTGTTTGGTAGAAAAGGGATCAAAAGGCCAAGTGTGAGGCTCTCTCTATGTGGTTGGCCATGGTCGGCCCCCTTGGTTTTACTCTTGGAAGTAATATGGATAAGTGGTATTAAATCTCAATGCCCTTTATGGGTGTAATACACTTGGCCTAGACCCCTAGTATGTTTGGGTTCAAATGAATTGATGTGAATGCCTGAAAGGTTGTACATTCATATTCTGTAATCATCAATATAAAATTTCACAGCTAATAGCTAAGGGGGATGATGAATGAAAATAATGAGGATCCAAGTATTCACTAAAGGTTGAAAGGGGGATCAGAGTTGTCATAACCATGAAACCTTGCTTAAATATTACCCTAAACCATGTGATTAATTTTTAAACCATGTTTAACCTTAATTGAGGGGTAGGGGATGATTAAGAGTTGATTAAGAAATTAATCAAGCTTGAACATGGTTTTTTGAGAGAGACCATGTGTGGGTGGGAAGAGGTGCTAGATTCCCATGTTATTTTCGTCGGTTGGAAAATGAGTTCGACAATCCGAGGTGAGGGAATTTCAGAAGTCGTCTAGGGAATGAGAGTTCGTGTAGTAAGAAGAAAGGAGATTCAGTCTATCAGATTTTGACTTTGGTTCAACTGTCAAGAGATCAAATTCTTGCAAATTATTGGTTGGTTAAAATGGGGTTCATGACTATGGGTAAATGCTAAGATTTTACCATATCAACCTAATGAAACCTGTATGAATTACCTTACCTGTTGAATTTTATCTTCATTTTCCTTCGATGTTTTCCAATGAAATGACAAATAGTGTATGAAACTAACTTTATGGAATTTTGAGCACTTGAGCAGTGATGTGTATCACTATTCTAGTGATTAAAGGAAGATTTGATGGTGGACTGCATTGTTTGGAATGGAATTGGTTTGTAAACCAATGTTCATGTTTTCCAAGTGTTTAAACCATTGAGTGAACTAGGTGGCCAGTGAGATACCTGATTGGTGAATACATGGATCTCATATTAGGGGTGGTGTTTTGTTGAGAGTAAATGATAAAAGATTCATTTGGTTGGGTGGAGCGTGCCTCAGACACATTCAATTTCCCAATTCCATTGGTTTTAGATAAGTTTCATTGTTAAATAATTGTTTTGTAAATTACATTTGTTGAATTCATGAAGGAAATCTTGTATGATGTTTCCTCTTCAAAATTGTATGAATGAGCCTTAAGAAATTGTAATAATTATTTGTATACATTTGTAAATTTAGAATTTAAATTGCATTGAGTTTTATTGAATTGGTAATGGAACAAATGAAGAAATTATATGTAATTTCCTTAGATGATTTTTGTTTAGAAGTTTACTTGGTTTCAATGAATGCTTGAAAGCTTTTCTTTAGAGCTGTTCGAAGGTCTAAAATAACCTGAACTTGTCTAAGTGGCTATAATTTTCCATTGTTTTTCCAGCCTTGAAGTTTGTATTAAGTTAACAAATGTTTAAGTGTTTAACGCTGCTTGCATAACCTGTGAGGTCTATGACTATTTGATTCAATTTTTGTAGCATACTTTTAATAAATATCCTTACCAATATAAGTAAAAAGGGTAGAATTCCTTAGAATGGATGAATGTTGAATAAGATAGGATGATTATGCTTAGAAATTCAACTAGATTGATAATAAATCCATTTCCATATATTTCCTTGTGAATGAGTTAAATTAAAATTGAAGGAGTGAATGAGAATTTGTAAAGAACTATTTTAGGGTTCTTATTATCAATGTTGCATGATGAAAATGATTGAGTTAAATCGAATTGAACATGCGAATTGGAACGTTTCGGTCCTATAAGGCTTTTCCAATTAGTGACTTATAAACATTTAACTTCTTTTTACCAAGCCGAATCATTAAGAATTGTGTTAACTTGTCCAAATAGTTGGAAGTACTCTGTGGCCGATATGAGGTTAAATAGTTTAAAAATTCAGTGTCGAATTGGAAAATAAATACTTAGCAATTTTTGGTTTAAATTGCTCTTAGTTTTCCTCATGATTTGGTTAAGTTTTTTGATAAAAGAACCATGGATTTTGATATGAAAATGATGTACAAATTGTTAATAAGTAATCCTAAAGAATGTGTTAGTCATTTTTTGAGAAATGAGTAAGTGTTGAATCAATGAAATCAATGAGGTTGTGTGTTCAAGCTTCTCGTGCTGACTCTCGACTTCTGACGTGCTGAAACTGGGAATCAAAAGTTGGGAGATATGTTGTAAATCTTTGTTTGTTGGTCCCAACTCCCAAATTCTTCCATGCCGACGTCAGGAATCAGAAGGTGGGAGTGCATGTTATTAATTTTTGTTTGTTGTGTCAAATCCTGACTTCTAAAAAGTTGACATCAAGAAATTAGAAGTCGGGAAGAGGCCACTATGGAATTTGAATCTAGCTTTTAGAACAATTACACTCACAAAAATTGCCAATTACACATGCAAATTACACACAAAGGAGACTGAATATGGAGCAGAACACTAACCTGTATTGAATAAGTGTACAATAGCCAACCCTGTGAAGTCAGAGGATACCACAACAAATAATTACATCAGAGATTCGAATGCATAAGGATGCCATTCGAATTTGGTCAAAATCATGCTTACTAAATCTATGCAAATCCCCCATAGGTGCATAAAGCGGTTTCCAAATCTGTCTAGGAGCTCACGAATTGGAAAAATCAGTTAGAAAATCTAATAGATGATGGAAGGAAAAATCATACATGCTTTTCTTAGGAGAAAAGGGTGGAGGATGATGAGGACAAAAACAAGTTAACTTCACCCAGTCAAACTTTCCCAATTTCCTTAAAACTCAGAAAAAACAGGCAATAAAGCAGAAAAAGCAGACATGCGCTAGGAAGGCCAGGAATAAAGTAGATTTGATTCCAATTGGTTTCCCAAGTGCTCCATGACTCAAATTTAGCAAGTTTGACCACTTTGGATGTGTGGAGGACAACTTGCATAAGGTGGAATATGGAAACTAGGCAAATAAGACACAAATTGGATTAATAAATGTCTAAGGTAGCTAACTATGGGTTGATTATTCTAAAACCCCCCATTAAGCCTGAATTATGAGTAAAATATCAGAAAATTATAGGGCCTAGCAATAAGGCCTAGTCACCCTTTGCATACTGCATGTCCATTTAACCAAGGAAAGAGGCAAAAACCCATTAGGAAAAATCCTCCCTTAAACATGGACAGTAAAAAAAAATTGAAAATCTTGTCATCACTCATGCTTCACAGCATGATTAGCAATCCTTAGTAGTGATTTGAGATTGCTGAATGTCTTCTCACAAAAAACTTTGNAGTAAAAAAAAAATTGAAAATCTTGTCATCACTCATGCTTCACAGCATGATTAGCAATCCTTAGTAGTGATTTGAGATTGCTGAATGTCTTCTCACAAAAAACTTTGGTGAAGATATATGCTACTTGTTCCGAAGATGAACAGAAGAGTAGGTGAATGGTGCCATCATGCACAAGCTATCTGATGTAGTGCATATGGATCTCAGTGTGTTTGGTTCTCTGTCTTTGAATTGGATCATTACAGATTCGAATGGTACTCTGATTATCACAATAGATAGTAGTTGAGTATTTTGATTCAAAGCCACACTCACCAAGTAACCCCTGGAACCATAAACATTGAGTTGTTGCATTTACAACTCCTTTGTACTCTGCTTCTATAGATGAGAGTGCAATGGCACTTTGTTTCTTGCTTGACTAGTTGATTGACACATATCCTGATGTTGAATTTCGATCTGTGTTGTCACCTTCCCAATCACTGTCAGTAAACCCAATCAAATCAAGATCAGATTTAGCTTTGTAGAAGATCCCATGAGTCCTTGTTCCTTGAACAAAGTTAATGATCCTTTTGGCTTCTCTCCAATGGATCTCATGAGGCTGATCCATGTGTCTTGAAGCCACACTTACTGCATAAGAAATATCAGGTCGAGTATGTGTAAGATACAGCAAACATAGAATAAATTGCCTATACAGTGTATTGTTTACCATAGGTGAAGAATCAACTTCTTCAAGCTTAACTCCTGAAAGGAAAGGAGTCTTGCTTGGATTGCAATCCTTCATGTTGAATTTGTTCAGAAAATCCAAGGCATACTTGGACTGATGTAATTTTATTCCATGTTTCATTTGGTCAATCTCGAGCCCGAAGAATTGGCTCAATAAGCCCAAATCAGTCATTGAGAATGCATGGTTCATTGCATCCTTCAAGGAGGAAATTTCATCCTTTGAGCTTCCTGTAATGAGAAGGTCATCAACATACAAGACAATAATCATTAGTGAACCATGAATCAGATTCAAATAGAGATTTGGATCTGAATTTCATCGAACAAAATTCAGTGATAGCAGAAAGCTATCAATCTTGGCATACCAAGCCCTGGGGGCTTGCTTAAGCCCATACAATGACTTCTTTAGCCTACACACAAGAGATGGATTAGTATCAAATCCTTGAGGCTACTGCATGTAAATCTCTTCAGTAATATCTCCATTCAGGAAATCACACTTCACATCCATGTGATGTACCTCCCACTGCTTCGAATCTGCAATGGCTAAGGATAGCCTGATGGAGTCCATCTTTGCCATTGGTGCAAAGGTCTCATTGTAGTCTATGCCATGTACCTGTGAGTATCCCTTGGCTACCAATATGGCCTTATATTTCAAAGGTGAACCATCAGCAGAAAATTTGGTTTTGTAAACCCACTTACACTGAACTAGCTTCCTCCCTGGGGGAAGATCAACCAGCTCCCAAGTGTTGTTCTTCTGGAGTGAGCTGAACTCTTCTTTCATGGCTGTTTTCCATCTTGGATCATTTTCTTCATCTTCATATGTCTGTGGGTCTGATTCAACCATCACATAGCATTTCTCTGCAAACATAGGATCTTTCATGCACAGAGCACTCTCAACCTGAGATCTAGTCCTCCTAGGATCATTAGGATTTCCAGCTAGTTCTTGTGGAAATTGAACCCAGTGATATTACAATTTTACTCACAACAATTATCAATTGTACATGCAAAATCACTCACAAAAGAGACTGAAAATGGAGCTGAACACTAAACTATATTAAATCAGTGTACAATAGCCAACCTTGTAACATAATAGGTTGTTGCATTAAATAATTGCATAGGAGATTCGAATGCATGAGGAGGCAATTTGAATCTAGTCAAAAGCAGGCTTACTAAAATTAAGCAAATCCCCCATAGGTGCATAAAGTAGTTTCCAAATCAGTCATGGAGCTCACGACTTGGAATAAGCACTTAGGAAAGCTAAAGAGTGATGGAATGACAAATCATACATGCTTTTCATAGGAGAAAAGAGTGGAGGATGTGGAGGAAAAAAAACTAGTTAACCTCACCTAGTCAAACTTTCCCAATTGCCTTAAAGCACTGAAAAAGCAGGCAATAAAGCAGAAAAAGTAGAAGGGCGCCTAGGAGGCCAAGAATAAAGCAGAATTGATTCCTTGAGGTTTCCCAAGTGTTACATGAGTCAAAATAGGCAAGTTTGACCACTATGGATAGGTAAATGACAACTTGCATAAGGTGGGACACATGAACTAGGCAAATAAGACAAAAATAATTAAATTAATGTCTAAGGTAGCTAACTATGGGTTGATTATTCTAACACCCCCCCTTAAGCCTGGCTTATGAGTAATATATCAGAAAATTATAGGGCCTAGAAACAAGGCTTAGTCACCCTTTACATACTGCATGTCCATTTAAACAAGGAAAGAGGCAAAAACCACATGGGAAAATCCTCCCTTAAACATGGACTGAAAAACAAAATTTGGAAATATTGTCTTCACTCAAGCTTCACAGCATGATCAGCAATCCCCAGCAGTGATTTGAGATTACTGAAGGTCTTCTCAGAAAATTATTTGGTGAAGATATCAGCTACTTGTTCTGAAGATGAATAGAAGAGTAGGTGAATGGTGCCATCATGCACAAGCTCTCTGATGTAGTGCATATGGATCTCAATGTGTTTGGTTCTCTGCTTCTAAACTGGAACATTGCAGATTTGAATGGTAATCTGGTTATCACAGTAGATGGTAGTTGAGTACTCTAATTCGAAGCCACACTCTCCAAGTAACCCATGCAACCATAAACATTGAGTTGCTACATTGACAAATCCTCTGTACTCTGCTTCTATAGATGAGAGTGCAATGGCACTCTATTTCTTGCTTGACCAGCTGATTGGCCCTTCTGCAAGCATGAACACATATCCTGATGTGGACTTTCTGTCTGTGCTATCACCTTCCCAATCACTGTCAGTAAACCCAATCAAATCAAGATCAGATTTTGCTTTATAGAAGATCCCATGTGTCCTTGTTCCCTAAACAAAGTTAAGGATCCTTTTGGATGCTTTCCAATGGATCTCATGAGGCTGATCCATGTATCTAGAAGCCACACTTACTGCATAAGAAATATCAGGTCTAGTATGTGTAAGATACAACAAACATCCAATCAATTGCCTATACAGTGTATTGTTTACCATAGGTGAAGAATCAGCTTCTTCAAGCTTCACTCCTAAAAGGAAAGGAGTCTTGCTTGGCTTGCAATCCTTCATTTTGAATTTGTTCAGTGAATCCAAGGAATACTTGGACTGGTGCACCTTGATTCCATCTTTGGTTTGAGCAATCTCAAGCCCCAAGAATTGGCTTAAGAGCCCCAAATCTGTCATGGAGAAGGCTTGGTTCATTGCACCGTTCAAGGAAGCAATCTCATCCTTTGAGCTTCCTGTAATGAGGAGGTCATCAACATATAATACAATGATCATTAATGAACCATTAATTAACTTCAAATAGACATTTGGATCTGATTTCCACCGAACAAAATTCAGTGATAGCAAGAAGCTATCAATCTTGGCATACCAAGCCTTGGGGGCTTGCTTTAGACCATACAATGACTTTCTCAAGCTGCACACAATAGAAGGGTTAGTAGAAAATCCTTGAGGCTGCTGCATATATATGTCTTCAAAGATATATCCATTCAAGAAGGCACATTTTACATCCATGTGATGTACCTCCCATTGCTTTGAAGCTGCAATGGCTAAGGCTAGCCTGATGGAGTCCATCTTTGCCACTGGTGCAAAGGTCTCATTGTAATCTATGCCATGAACCTGTGAGTAGCCCTTGGATACCAATATGGCCTTGTACTTTAGAGGTGAACCATCAGCAGCAAATTTGGTCTTGTAGACCCACTTACACTGAACTAGCTTCCTCCCTGGGGAAAGATCCACTAGCTCCAAAGTGTTGCTCTTCTGGAGTGAGCTGAACTCTTCCTTCATGGTTGTTTGCCATCTTGGATATCCTACTGCATTTTCATATGTCTGAGGATCTGATTCCACCATCAGATATCATTTCTCAGCAAACATAGGATCCTTCATGCACAGACCAACCTCAAATTGAGATCTAGTCCTCCTGGGTTCATTGGGATTCCCTGCTAGCTCTCCTGCTGCATGAAGTGTCTTGGCTGCCCATTTTTGCCTTTTAGGGCTGTTAGGATCTGTAATAAACTCATCACTATCAGACATATCAGAATCAGCATGTTCAACAAACTCTTCACTTACTTTCAGAGGTTCTGGTGGTGAAGAGGCTTCTCCAACTTCCACTGCTGCTAGGGGTTCTTCTTGAAACTGAACACACCTTTCAATGAAGGCTTTGTTTGTGCTCAAATTTATCAGTTTGTACCCTTTTGAATCTTCAGAGTACCCAAAAAATAGGCACTCTTGGCTTTGGCGCTGCAAAGCCTTTCTCTTTTCTGTTGGAATTCTAGCCCAAGCCCTTGAGCCAAAAATACTGAAATGGGTCACATCTGGCTTGTGCCCATTCCATGCTTCGAAAGGAGTCATACCATAAAGCTGTTTGTGAGGCACCCTATTTTGGATATAGGCTGCACAGTTGATATCTTCGGCCCAGTACTTTGGTGGCAAATTTTTGGCCTCCATCATGCATGTTTCCATCTCCTTCAGTGATCTATTCTTCCTCTCAGCAACACCATTCTACTGTGGTGTGTAAGGGATAGAATGCTGCATCCGAATACTTGCATCTACACAATATTGAATAAAATTAGACTTGACATACTCACCACCATTGTCAGATCTGAGGACCTTGAGTTTCCTCCCAGACTGGTTCTCAACCAAAGCCTTAAAGACTTTGAATAGGCCAAAAACTTCAGACTTGTGTTTCATGAAGTAAACCCAGCAATACCTGGAAAAGTCATCTATGAAAGTCAATGCATATTTGGCCTGACTCATGGACATATGAGAGAATGGGCCAGCAACATCACTGTGGATCAACTCGAGGGGTGCAGAGGTTCTCTCATGACTAGCTCTCTCAAATTTATGCCCTGGGTGTTTTCCTAGGATACAACCTTGGCAGACTCCTTTGGAAAAATTTTATCTTGGGTAACCCTATGACCATCTCTTTTTAACTAAGATCAGAAAGATACTTGTAATTTAGGTGGCAAAATATTTCATTCCAAAGCTTGCTTGCTTCATTAGCATGAATCAAAAGAGTAGAGGGGTTTGAGTAGGGTAGGAAGTGTGAGAACATGTATACCTTCTGAGCATGATTTGCAACTCCTTTTGCAATGACTTTACCACTTGAGATCTCTGTGATCTCAAGTTCATCAGGGGAGAATATGACCTTCTTTGGAGACCTAGTGTGATTCATCTAGTACACTGATAAGAGGTTGGAGGCAAGACCAGGAACATACAACACATTGCTGAACTGACCATGATCAAGATCAATACTCCCTTTGCCCAAAATTTCAGTGAGAGAGTCATCTCCCAGTACTATAGGTGGTCCCTTTGACATGTCAAGTGAGGAGAATGCCTCCTTGGTCGAAACCATGTGTCTTGAAGCTCCAGAATCAATGATGAAACTAAGTGAGCTTGATGTGCCAGCAGCCAATGCATGAACTCTCTCTCTGTCTTCTAAACTTGATCCTCCTTCTCTCTTCTTTGAGCTATCTGGAAGGGAGATGCCATTCTTCTCCAGGAGTTGGGTCAGCATGTCTATTTGCTTCTTCATACAAGATCTTTCAGTGTGATTTCCCTTATTGCAGTATGCGCACTTGCTCATTTCTCCTTTATTCTTCTTCTTCTGGTTATTCTTCTTGGAACCTTGTGGCTCCTCCGGAGACTTGTTCTTGTCTCTCTTTTGCTCAGGTGGATTTTTATCTTTCTTTTTTCTTTTTGAATCCACCCTCAAATCTCCAACAACCAGAGCTTGGTCTTTGGATGGTTTGATGGTGCCCATCATCACCAGTTTGTCTTGTTCTTGTGTGAGAGATTCCATGAAATCTGCAAGGCTAGGCATCTTCCAGGTTCGAGCTGTCAATTTTGTGGCATAGAAGGTCGAAAAAAACACTAAATAGTCAGGGCCAAGCTTTGAGAGTATGGCCAAGACCATCCGATCATCCTTCTTTTCGATCCCACATTGTTTTAGCTGCAAAACAAGTGCTTTGAACTTGGAGAAATAGAGTTGCAGGGATTCAAAGCTATTTGGACTCAGGGAGATCAGTTCATTTTTGATTTGTTGTCCCCTCATCTCATCTGTCTTTCCAAAAATATCAGAAATCTTCTCCCATACTTCATCTGATGATGTAAATCCATCAAGATGGAAAAGGAGGTCTCTGGAAATACTAAGACACAAGAGACCATAGGCCTCATCCCTCCTGTTGTGACATTTTATCTTCTCTACAGCTGCATTGGGATATACTTCTATTGCCATAGTCACCTTGAAGAGGCCTTTCGCTCTCAACAGTATCTCCATCTCTGCTTTCCATTCAAAGAAATTGAAGGGAGTTAAGATGATCTTCTGAGATTGATCCATAGCTCAGAAATTGTCCCGGCTGTCAGTAGAAGGCTCCTAGTCATTGATTTCGAACCTGCAAAACAAATTTGAAGGAGATAAATCAATCTACAATGGCTCTGATACCATGTGGAAATTGAACCCAGTGATAGAACAATTTTACTCACAACAATTATCAATTGTACATGCAAAATCACTCACAAAAGAGACTGAAAATGGAGCTGAACACTAAACTGTATTAACTTAGTGTAAAATAGCTAACCTTGTAACATAATAGGTTGCTACATTAAATAATTACATAGGAGATTCGAATGCATGAGGAGGCAATTCGAATCTAGTCAAAAGCAAGCTTACTAAAATTAAGCAAATCCCCCATAGGTGCATAAAGTAGTTTCCAAATCAGTCATGGAGCTCACGAATTGGAAAAAGAACTTAGGCAAGCTAAAGAGTGATGGAATGACAACTCATACATGCTTTTCATAGGAGAAAAGAGTGGAGGATTTGGAGGACAAAAAACTAGTTAACCTCACCTAGTCAAACTTTCCCAATTGCCTTAAAGCACTGAAAAAGCAGACAATGAAGCAGAAAAAACAGAAGGGCACCTAGGAGGCTAGGAATAAAGTAGAATTAATTCCTTGAGGTTTCCCAAGTGTTACATGAGTCAAAATAGGCAAGTTTGACCACTATGGATAGGTAAATGACAACTTGCATAAGGTGGGACACATGAACTAGGAAAATAAGACAAAATTAATTAAATTAATGTCTAAGGTAGCTAACTATGGGTTGATTATTCTAACAGTTCTCCAGCTACATGAATGGTATTTGCTGCCCATTTTGGTCTTGTAGGACTGTTAGGATCTGCAATTAAATCATCAGAATCATCAACTTCAACTATCTCTTCACTTACATTCAATGGTTCTAGTGGTGAAGAGGATTCTCCAACTTCCACTGTTGCTAAAGGCTCTTCTTGGAACTGAATGCTCCTTTCAATAAAGGCTTTGTTTGTGCTCAAATTGATCAGCTGGTCTCATTCATCAGCATCAGCAACATATTCATCCAGGTCCATGTCATCATTGGTTTTTCCACTAATGCCAACATCAAAGCAATGATTATCATTAGTGGTTCATTATAAATATATAATTTCCAATATTCTTACCAACATGCAATGTCCTATGCATGCAATACACATCCTCATGCATTTCAACCATAAACTTAGGAAATGTAGTTATAACCAGCAAGCTAGAGTTTTAAGGAAAACTTCCCTTTTTCAAATCCCTCATCCTTGCATGGAATTCCTCTTCCACACAACAGTGGGTTGCCTTCATAGTCCTTGCTACTTTCGACATGCAATTGTCCAGATTTGTCCATTTGGTAGCAGCGGCCATCACTAGCACTTTGCTGCTTCATGCTCAGATTCTGGTGACTTACCCTCATCCCCTACTGGATAAGCTTTCCAATGCCTATTCACATGCTTGATTCCGACCTCGGGTGTAAAAACCACACCACTTCTAAGAATGAAGACTTTCACCAATATCTTTGCATTTTCACATAGCTGCATTTTTACGCACAACTATATTTTGGTGTGGGTGCCAACTTCAGCCACTTTGAAGATCTCATTTTTAGTGCACCATTCATCTCTTATGGATCCTGGGTTTGATTAATTTTCCCAACACACAGAATTTTCCTTTCACAAGAACAACTGTCTCAGGGGACGACGGGGGGGGGGGGTCATTCTTATCCACTTGCCCAATAAATGTTTAAATCTATAATTACAATACTTGATCCCTAACTATATGTAGTTACTTATTTTACAAATTTGATTCTTATCAAACCAATGTTTGCATTAGCGATTTCTTATTTTGAAGAATCACATGTATCCAGAATCAAATTTTAAACTACTTCAACATGATCACTAAAATGCATAACAATTAGTATTTCATCAATATATGTTTTAATAGCGGAAAACTATAAGATGTTTCTTC
>LPNX010736983.1:118315-135021 GCA_001517045.1 Pseudotsuga menziesii
TGAGGATCGTCTCATAAATTCCAGTCAACCAATCAGTCAAGTATGTCCCTAGAGAAAATATGAAGAGCCTGAAAACACTATCCAAGATAGAGCTGGTATTCCCTCAAAATCCAGAGACAATAAATAATCAACTTAACCTAAAAATTTCACAGCAGGAGCCAAGAGACTAAAAAGTATAAGAATCAAAACAAATCTCTAAAAAAAGTTGAAGTGAGACCTCCCTGTAAGCTTCATCTTCACAATTTTCCGTGAATGTAAGCTGGCCAATAGCCATCAAAATCCCTTCCTTAGATAGTGTGTTTGGCCTCTTGTTATGTTCCCTAAAGACATGACTAAAATACACGTGAGTGAACACCATGTTACACTTAACAACTTATTACTGTGGAAGTAAAAATAATATTACATCTTTTATTCATGCTCAAATTTATTAATGATAAAAAATCATAAAGTAATATACTATTCAACACTCTTACAAGAGATAATAACAACAAATATCATACCATAAGAATCTTTCCTCTTAGTCATTTAAACTCTTACCATTAACATTAATATATTACCTTCCCAATCTCATGAGGGAGGAAAAGGTAATCTAGTTTATTTCTCTCTTTATTTCTCACTTTATATATACATTCTCCTTATTACCTCCTTTTACGTCTTATTACTTCCTTTAACTTTTTATTAATTTATTTTTTTTAATGTTTTTTAGGGTTTATTTATTTAAATCATTTTATTATTTAAAATTCAAATGCATTTTTGGAGCATCGAAAGTTCATGAAACTTGATGATGAGACATTACAAACCTTATAGACTTGGTGTATAAGGGTGACGAAAAATCACTGGACAAGTGTTTATGACAAAAAATAATACTATTGAAACTCAAATACTATTATCTTGGTTATCTTGGTCTTGAAATTCATCTTCACAATTTGCATTCGCTTTAACTGAAGATTAAAAAAAATGCATGCAAATTACCACCTTAGTGTAGGGGATAGAGGCTTGAAAATTATTCGAGGCCTCGAAAAGAGAACATGCCGCAATGGCTTGCTTCACCAGAAGGGGGTTCCCAAGCAATGCGGATTGATTGATGAGCTTGTCGAGAAATCATTGAAGGGGCTTCAACATTTTGAGGGTTCGAAATATATTAAAAAAATAAATAAATATTTTTCCCGATGTGAGTTAATTGCATGGCGTTATAAGTAATTGCTAAATATAAATAAAAGTTTTAAAGGTTTTGTTTATTTTGGCTATGTATATTTGTTTTTAAATTAAGGGCAATTGAAATTGGAATAACTCATGGCAAACAACTCATTAACATGGAAAACAGATATATGCATACCTTTGCATGGATTTTTGTGTAACAATTCTCGATCAATATGACCATTGCGATTACACCATCCATTGTTAGCTCACTCATATTAGACCTATTGTTACAACTGACAGTGGAAAGATTAGACTAGAGGAAAGATCAGCTATTAAAAGCTTCCCTCTCCTCGATTCCTTATGAAAAGCTTGTTCCCCGCTCTAAGATTTTCTTTCTTCTTAGCTGATTAGAGAAGAACCAATGTATACCTCTTACTTATATAGCTGCAACCAAAGGAATTCATTCGGGATAGGGCTGGTGGGTAACTATATTTACTCCCTGGCTATGGATTTGGATTTTGACCTGGTAAGACTGGAAGAGATGCTGGTGAAGCTACTTTGATATACTTAAATTCTATTATATTTTCATTTTAGATGAACCATATCATTCATGATTTAAAACAACCAAATAAAAAACAAAAGCAGTTCTATCAAAGCCTATCGGCTGGAAATGGGAGCAACCACAATAATGGTTTGGACGGCATAGTGTCCAGTGTAGATGTCTTGGAGCCTTTTGGTACAAATAGGTATTCTTTCATATAGGTTATATAGAGGCCACAGCCATTTATAATAGTATGTATTGATTAGCAATGATATAGGTAGAGTGATGCACTAGTGGTGGAGAGCTACAACCTAAGCACCTTGTTTTCCTCAATAACCCTGTGATCGTATCCCAAATGTTAACCATATTTCTTGGTTGTTTGAACCGAGATAGACATGATGCCATCTTATATTGAAAAAGGAGTTCGAACGTATAAACTTGAATTTATTGGGTTGATAGTTCATTCATGCAATTATGTTCCTCTCCATTGCTCACTCATTCAACCAATCAACGGGTGCACATCTAACCAACCCATATAATAATCCTACACCGATACCTATCTCTTCTTGGTACCCCATATAAAGATGGGTATAATTCCTCCTCATGAAGGAACATATCCACGTCCACCTCCTTTCCACCTCCTTTCCATTCTCTCGACAGCCTCCCTCATTCAGCGTTGATCAGGTCCGCCTTATGTGTATGTGCTCCCGCATTTAAAGACTTTTATAAAGAATTTTAGAAAATTAGAAACTGTAAGAGTTAAAATACAAACCCATTTCCACAATATTAAATGAAATAGGTATGCTACCTATTTTTAAAGAATCTTTATATTATTTTCTTACATATTTACCAAAATAAAATATATGGATACATTAATAAAAACAAAGGGGCCACTTTACTCGCAACTACTCTAAGCTTATTATTTGTGATTAAACTTTTTCCACTGCAAGATTCACTCTCACTACAAGCCTCGGTTTTTGTGCTTCTGCCTCAGCTTAGGCTTGAACCCTGTAAGGACTATAGGTATTAAGGGGCATGGTCCTTACACTCTACGAGTGCTCTAACTAGAGGATCTTAAATGGGCACTAGGAAACGAACTGGATCTGTGGTTGGTCCTGTGACCTTTGTGTATGCATATGAAACCACACAAAGGAAGGATGGGAATCTTAGTCACTTAAATAAATATATAATTTTTTGTAACTCTCTATTTCATAGACCTAAACCCATCCATGGATATAATAAAAATACTCTATACAATTTTTTTTAAGTGTTTTAAGTATTTATGGTTTATATTTTTATATCATTTTTTAACACTATAAAAGTGAAAGAACTAGCTGAACATGAAAAAACTATAAAAGTGAAAGAAACAATTGAACATGAAAATAGAAAGACGGATTGTCATGGCAAAGGTAGGATTCCTATCAGAAACCTGAAAGCGAACTTCTGGTTATAGGTTGCATCCATTATAGCTTGGATTTGCAATTTTTCACTCAACCAAAGTTCTGGCTAATGTTTGATGGCATCACTCAACCAGAGTTATGGCTAATGTTTGATGGCGTAAGTGATTGATGTGAGACATATCGAGGTTCCATTCGACATCTGGCATGCATGCACCAAGGTAAGGTCTGTGATAGTAGTGTGATAGTAGGGTGGTACACTTTACTCTGCATTCAACTCTGTGTATCAACTATGGTAATAAACTATTGAAAATAAAAGAGAAAGTTTGAATTCAAAGAAGTGATATACAACATGACAGATATGGGTGGTAATATGACATAATTTACTCCCTTATTATAAGTAAAATTGGACAATGTCGAATAAAAGTTGGCAAATCCAAGCTATCAATAAAACCATAAGTGCAATTTATGGAGGGCAACTCTCATACAGGAAAAGAATTATATCTTACTCCAAAAATAGAGTTAATGGACTAACTAAGCAGTTGCATTTTATTGGGCACTGATAACAAACACTAACCTTGGGTAGCCCAAGCATTTAAGGGTAGGTTAAATGTTGTATAAATGGAATTGAAAAGTATTTATTGAACGTATTTTATGAAGGTACGTAAATGTAGGGGGAAATACTAAAAGAAAGAGGGGCTTCACAGTCACTGCTTACCTATGATATCTCTCGGGGGGAAATAGTAAAATAAAGAGGGGCTTCATAGTCACTGCTTACCTATGATATCTCTTACGATCTTGCCAAACACGACTAGAACAAATAAAACTTAATATCTAACTACTAATAAGATACCTTGCCAAACATGACTAGGCCAAATAAAGTTGTATATCAAATAAGTTTTATAATGATGGCAATGATCAAACAACCATGAGGAGGAAATTGAGAGCCAATACTTCTCTGTAGTCATAAAATAGCAATGTCTTTTTTGGTTTTCTTCTTGGAAAAAAATCATATTTTTTATTCAAGTGTAAATCAAAAGCACATTCTTCATCAATGTTAAATATGGTTTTACAAGGTATTTATGCATATTGGATTTTCTAATAATATATAGCGCTACCTAAAGTCATTTAAACAAAACAAATCTTTATGAACTTCCTATCACTATTCTACCAACATACTACATAAACAAAATGAGCACAGACTTCCTTAGTCATTTAAACATAATGTGTATACAGACATGTCTTAAATAAACCAGAATATGGATCCATAATAGAATCCCCCCCAGCCCATATATATATATATATATATATATAAATTGATTGACCTATATTTAGATCGTTTCATTTGTTTCTTTGGTTGAATCTCCATTTCACAAGAAGTTTCTCCTTCCTCCTTCCTGGCCTTCTCAGGTGTTTATTTCCAAGATTTGCATTGTGAATTCTAGAGGGAGAGTTCTTAAAGATGGTTTGATAGACATGGATATAGGCATACTACAACTGACACCCTGGTTTATTCTAATCCTCGGAAGCTAATTGTGTTGTTACATGCAACTATGGAGCACTTTCTCTTGTCCAAAGGTATGCTCTATTGCTATTTTTGTTTAAGGATCTATGGATTTATAATCTCTTCTAACTATTAAAAAGTTATCTAAATGGATGAACTATTTCTTCTATAAAGTGTAGTTTAGCAAATACACTTCTATTGTGCTTGTAAATTTAAGTGCTTTGGCTTAGCACTCTAACTATAAAATTCCATAAGAGTGGTACTCTTTCACTATAATTTTTCCATGAAACATTTACAACAAATAAAATGAAATAGATTTAATCTGATGCTTCCATATAAGCAGACTCTAAGATTAACAATAATCTTTAATAACATAATTTACATATTTTGTTTAAAAGGAAAATGCAATAAATATAGTAAATCTATTAAATTAAATGTTTCTTATTATTAAATGTTTAATGATATACATTGAATTTCTTTTACAAACAAGCGTCTAGCCCCAAAACTGGTGTGGCAATGTTGGGGACATTGCCACCACGTGGCTCTTGTTTTCATCCATAAATCACTTCAACCAAATATCTACTACACTTATGTTAGTTTTATAAACATGCTTTGATACACTTTTTTTAAATAAGTGGTCGTGGTCGATATTGCAAATTGTTCGAAGTCTTTAAATGGGATACTTTCGTTCAACACTACTTGTTTTGTTGTAAAATGTAGTCCAGCCTTGATTTGGTAAGCTTTAATTTCCCAACAAGTCACAAAAGCTTTATGGTCGGATCTTGTAAGTTATGGTCAAGTCCACTATAGTCAATTATTAATATTTTTTGAGTTGATGATACGTCTTTGAGTTAGGTGAGTCAAGTTATATTGTGTCTATTAAGTCACAAATTTCTATAGTGATTCTTCTTTAAAGTTTTGAAGCTAAGAGGGGGTTAAACATGCATCTAAAAATCATAGGAGATCCCATATTTAAATATAATGAAGTTGGTATCTAGTTGACTATTATAAGTATATTCAAGTTCGTCGAATCACAAGTAGTTGGTCCCAACAATGAGCAACAAAACATGTACCGAACATACGTTTTTTAAACTTGCAGGTAGAAGAAGTCGAGAACCTATCAAAGGTCAATGATGTGAACCTATGTTGAGAGCGAGAGAATCTGTCATCAAGGCATACAGATCTCAAGGTACTAAATATTGTTTCTAAGACTATTTCTCAGATAATGAGCTGATGTCAATGGGAACAGTCTTGTTGAAGGAGGGCCATGATGAGTCCCACATCGACGACACGAAACTTAGAACATAGTTCTGGAATGATGTGAATGTAGTAACCATAAGACTGACTCAAAAATACTAACACAAAGACTGTGTGGACTGCAGTGGTAAAACTTCTTCAAATCCCCTTTGAACATCGGGTAGCACGACAAAAAGACTTGGCAGCATGACTGAATAGGAAAAACACACAATGCGATAGTGGACAATGCATTCTTTTGAAAGACTCAAAGGAGTGACATGACTCATGAAAGTGGATCGTCGCGAAGATCAGCTGAATACCCAATTGACTGACATGATGTGTAGATAAGTGCCATGTTCAGAGGTAACGACAAACAATTGCCATTATTTGCAAAATGATTCCCTTCCCATTTCCCCCATCATGGTTGATGAGTGCCTCTTTTCAGTTTTACGAGTTCAAAGAGGGTAACAAACTCTTACCTGCATGGGTATTACTTACACCCTTGACATGACCAATTTGGTTGGTCCTTTGTAGGAGATTGCAGAATTGACTCACCAACTTTTATCCTGGACTTTTTGCTTTACCCCTTCTCCACAGGGTTGCTGGTCTCATTCATCAGCATCAGCAACATATTCATCCAGGTCCATGTCATCGTTGGTTTTTCCACTAATGCCAACATCAAAGCAATGATTATCATTAGTGGTTCATTATGAATATATAATTTCCAATATTCTTACCAACATGCAATGTCCTATACATGCAATACATATCCTCATGCATTTCAAGCATAAACTTAGGAAATGTAGTTATAACCAGCAAGCTAGAGTTTTAAGGAAAACTTCCCTTTTTCAAATCCCTCATCCTTGCATGGAATTCCTCTTCCACGCAACAGTGGGTTGACTTCATAGTCCTTGCTACTTTCGACATGCAATTGTCCAGATTTGTCCATTTGGTAGCAGCGGCCATCACTAGCACTTTGCTGCTTCATGCTCAGATTCTGGTGACTTACCCTCATCCCCTACTAGATAAGCTTTCCAATACCTATCCGCATGCTTCATTCCGACCTCGGGTGTAAAAATCACACCACTTCTAAGAATGAAGACTTTCACCAATATCTTTGCATTTTCACATAGCTGCATTTTTACGCACAACTATATTTTGGTCTGGGTGCCAACTTTAGCCACTTTGAATATCTCATTTTTAATGCACCATTCATCTCTTATGAATCCTGGGTTTGATTGATTTTCCCAACACACATAATTTTCCTTTCACAAGAACAACTGTCTCAGGGGACGATGGGGGGGGTCAAGGGGGCTTGCCCCCTTGGACGCCACTGCAGGGCGGGTTGAGGGCAGCGCCCTCGTTTTTTTTTTTTTTTGTAAAACTATGATTTTCGCGCAATCTGGAGCATAAAATATCTGCCACTTTCTCATTTTCCAGTCCATGAAATTTCACTGAAAAACAGCTCAAAACCCCACTGAAAAATAGTTGAAATCTGCTGGGAAATCCTATGGAAAAACTCAGAATTTTCCTTCGAAGAATCGGCTCCCGAAACAACCAACCATTCCACAGAATCGGCTCTCAAACCACTAATCCTTCCATAACAGCGGCTCCTGGAATTCTTTCCCTTTTCGATCGACGTCGGCAACCTTTCTGGTCGGAAGCCGAAATGTTTTCGCTTCCACAACGGCGGCTCACGGAGCGTTTTCTCCTTCCGATCGGCAGCTCTCGAACCACTTTCTCTTCTGCATCAGCGTCGACAGCCTTTCCAAGCAGAAGCCAAAATGCTTTCACTTCCGCAATGGCGGATGCTCATTCACTTTCTTCTTCCGGCGACCAATATTTTCGTTACTTAGAAAAAATTTTGAACTTTATTTTACCGCGTCGGTTGTCAGCGGTCTTTCCAAATCGGAAGGATAGCACCTTTGTCTTCCACAATGGCGGATGCACTAACACTTCCTTCCTCCGACAGTCATCGTTTTTGAGCCCTTAAACGTTTTGATGACATCAGTGATCGGAGGGCTTTCCCGTCGGATGCCTAATTGCTTTTTCATCCGCAACGGCAGACGTCAATCCACTAACTCTTCCGCTACATCGAAATTCAACTTCACCCACTCTTCCGCAACGACGAAAGTTCACTTCGCCAACTCTTCCGCAATGGAAGAAGCCCAATTCCATTAACTGTTCCGAGGTGAAACACTTAGTCAAATTTTTGCGGATTTCTCCAAATGGTTCCGGTGGGCGGCGGTCTTTATCATCGAAAGCCTCAGGGCTTTTGGCTTCCGCAATGGTGGAAGTCCCTTCTGCTAATTGTTCCGATTGGGGAACACTTAGACAAATTTTTTCAAAATTTTGTCTTTCTTCTTTCCACTGAATATAGCACATGTTGGCAGTCGGACCACTTTCCCGTCGGATGCTTAGTTGCTTCTTCTTCCGCAACAGTGGACGCGCAAACCATTTCCTCTTCCGATCGGCGACTATTTACATCGGAAGCCAAATGACTTTGGATTCTGCAATGATGGATGCACAAGCACTTTCTTCCTTCAACAGTCAATGACTTCGAGCCTTTTTCCTCCTCAACGGCGTCGGCGATCGGAGGACTTTTCCATCAGGCGCCTAATCATTTCTCCTTTCGCAACGGTGGAAGTTCACTTCCTCTAGTGGCCCGCCGAATGTTCAACACTTATGCAAAATTTTTGAAGTTTGCTGCTGTTCTGCTGGACAGAGAAGGTAATCCTGACTTCTGTCACTACATCCTTCATGGCCCATAGAGTCCCACTGCTGCAACCTTTGTTCTGATACCACTCTGTCACATCCCCATCCCTCGGACCGGCGAAAAGGACGCGACGAACACCACAAGAAACCGGGCAAACAAACCCATGAACATAAACAGGAAAAATGCGGATATTAAAAGCTTACACAACATGCATAACAGAGTGCATAAAACATCATACAAGATTCATAATTCCTCAATCATTCAGCGGAAGCAAACATATCCATAAACCAGCATTCAGCATGTTCATCATAACTCATTGAACATTAATATAATTGCAGAGATGGAATAGCAACGGTACTTATCTTTTAATGAAGAATCCCGCAACTAGCTACGTCGCTACAACGTTCCACCCAACCATAGGCCAGCTTGCTCATCAATCTCTCAACAATGATCCCACCCCCAAGCTGGGCATGATTCCTCAGGGACTAAGGGGCAATACAGGCTTACACCTAGACAAGGGACCAAATCAATCAAACCAACACAGCTGGGCTCAACAGGCCTTCAACCGATCGGCCAAGCCAGCACAGTCCGAAGACCAACCACTATGTACACACAGCAACAATCCCTTCACAGCTTTGTGTAGAAGACCACACAATCGATGACAGGACCCAACCGTGGGTGACTCAGCCACAACACCCAAAACCAAGGTATAACAGCAGCCCAAACTCACAATGAATGATGACAACATTACACAGTCCTGAGAACATGAAAAGGAAACGAACTCCCAGCATAGACATGGGAGACTCAGCCAATGGATTTGGAAATCCACAGCACACAGCTCCTCCACACAAATGTTGGAGAGTGACACAACTCATGCAAACAGGGGAGAAACACCCACAGTCCCCAATTGAGGAAGAAATCGAACTCACAGCCACATCCAAAAATCGTGGGAAGAATAGAAACATCCCAAAATGTGGGTGAAGTCAACAGCAAGCCGCATACACGGCCCTGAGTGTGAATGGCTCCCACACCCGAAAATCCTAGGTGACAGCGGCAATTGCATCTGCTCCCTGCATGAGGAAATCAATGCCGGGTTCCTGTGCGTGAGGAGAGAGCAGAACGTCTCTCTCTGCAGAATGATCCCAGCCTACGCGTGAGGAGAAACAGCTTCGCTTATGCGCGTGAATCAACATACCAACCCAAGGAACAAACTGACCATCCAGAGGAAGAACGAGTAGACCATCATCGTGAATATTGAAGACCAGGCGTGAGAGAAACCAACCATGGAAGAATGGCGTCGTGGGAGAGTGGGGTGAATGGAAAGTCGTGGGTGGAGTGGGCGTGTAGGCAAAGGACTAACAGTCCTGCCACCCCACTCCCAAAACAATAACTGCCCCCAACTACCTCCATCAACACATAAAAATGGTTGGGTGAGACAAGGGAAGGTGGCAAACAAGACAAGGTGGAAACACATGGTTTTTTCCCTCATGGACCATGGTTTGGCATCCCCCACCCCTTATACTTTGGAACCATGCCCTTTTCATTCAACGTTGCACTGCCGTAGCTGGTTGTGGTTTTAGTTTTATTTGATGTGTGTGTTTACATGATGCCGAATTATAATGTGCCAAATAGCACGACATAAACCATCGGCAACTACCCCTATTGATGAAACATACACAACCAAATCGATGGTGGGGATTTTGCTTCGAGCTCCTCACCATGATTAATTACAATATACACACCATGCAAACGAGGTCAAAACCGAGGACATTACACCCCAACACAATCTTGTGGCTCACCCTCAAGCCATGTCAGCTAGACATGGTGTACTCATTGAAGTTTACCTTGAAGTACTCGTATTGCTAAGTAATCTCCTTCACCTATTATTTGACCTTCTCATCAATATCCTAACTTCCTGTCAAATCATGCGCTAATGGGTGCTCCACCATATTATCAGTAACTTCCTTCTTGCCTTGCTGAAATGCCTGCATCATAGAAATTGCCTGTAGTAAAAGTTGTGCTCCAATTTCTTGGAACTCATCCAACTGTGTACTGCGCCGCTGCTGACGCTCCCTCGCTTTTTCCATGCATTGATGTACCTCCTTCAACTCCATAGAGTTGGTGATCAGAACAACTAGTGGCAACGCTCTAAGTGAAGTATTCAATGTCACTAGCTGCCCCTCATCCTATTGCATATATGTTGTCAGTTGCTCAAGTTTCTCATCCCCGACTACACTTCCCCAAAAATATTGTAGTCTCTTCAATCACCTTCTTGGCCTCTTGTTCTATCTACTCTAGCTATGCTTCCAGGTCCTCCATGGCACTCCTTCGCTCCGCTACTTGTTCTAGCGATGTGTCTAGAAGAACAGGTTCCTGCAGCTCTGCATTGTCATGCTAAAATTGCGTAATGAATGCTCAAAGTCGTGCTTCTTTTTCCACTGCATCCAGCTCTAATTTTGTCTCATATACATGCTGACATGCATCCGCAACTGCCTCTTCCAATCGCACTATGCTATCCTATAGATTTGCTTTCTCAATCACTAATAAATCTTATTCCTTCTTCAATTCCTCAATTTCCTTGGTGCTCTTGGCCATCATCTCCTCTTATTTCTTCTTCAATTCTTTGACCACTCTATGCTTCTACCTCTTTCTCCTGCGATCATAAGAACAGACCACTGATATTATGTTCAGTGTCTTCCAACTCCTGATTGGAGACCCTCTACATATGCACCATCATCTGCGTGGAAATCATGTTGATGTCAATGGACAAGTATTGTAACTACTACAGGGAGGCATTGAGATCCTCATTGTTGGTCTCAATCGCAGTCAGTGTAATTTGTACATTCCGAGTCCACGTCCCAGTGCTGATTGAGCCATGTTGTAATCTCACAGATCACATAAGGTTACCAATAATACATACAAAAATACACAGAATATTCACAGATACAAGAGACAAGAACTGATAAGATGAACAGATTATATTATTCTCAATAGATCATACAAAGCCAAGAACTGCACTACTTTCTTGAGTGGCTCAACAGCCTAATATACAGGTTACAAACAGTTACAATCATAACTACCTGTCGGTTCACCGAACCGACACGACTATTAGTTAACAGACTAACTACTGTGTTTACTCAGCTGACCGACGTAGTCGGTCTCTCGACTTAGTCGGCTGATCGACTAAGTCGGTCTTCGTTCAAGTCGACTTATATCGACTTGCTCCTTCTACATCTCCCCCACAAACAAAACATTTCTTCGTCCCGAAGAAAAAGGGAGGTTAAAAAAAAAAAAAAAAAAATTAGATTAGAAGTACAAAAAAATAGTCTGCAAAGGGGAGACTGCTACTGAGGTGGGCTGTGCAGGCGAATAGTTGGTCTCTTCTGCACACAGACTTCGACTATTTTTGGTGCTGTGATGGCAAGCTGATGTTGAAAGTCTGTCCAGGTCTGCAAGGCTTTCTGAATGTCGATAGTAAGAGTAGTAAGATTTGATAGTACCGACATTTTCTCTGCCATGGCCATTTCTGCAATATTTTCCATGTTGGGGCCCAGCAGCTGATTGTGTTCTTCCGCAGTCTCAAGGAGTCTCTTCATCTGCGAACAGATGTTGTCGAATTTCTCCAAGTTGGGAAGGGCGTGCTGAACCCACTGGTGTGCCTCACGTTCCAACTGCTGCAGCTTAGTGTTTTCCATCACTATTTGTTCCTCGACTGACTGCCTCAGTTCTGTCTCAGTCGACTTCCTTCTTTCCAAGGCCTGAATGCCTTGTCTGGTATGCCTCGTCTGACTATAGAGCTGCCCATAATGAGTAGGCCAATCTCGGAGTACTTCCTCAGTTACAATGGATTCCTCCATGTGGTCTTGTACAAGTTTGTGAGCCTCCGAGAATGCTGTGTGTTGAGTCAGGAGCAGTCGGACAGTTTCTTCTTTTCGCCCGGCCTTAGTCTCGTGGAGGTGGGTCTGTATGGTCGACACCAACCCTTCAAACAGCTGATATGCTCTGTCCAGCGGTCGGTCGGTAGCAGTGTCGACAGGTCCTGGAGAAACAGTCTGTACAAGAGACCTGCATTTGTCGAGAAACTCGACTTCTTGAGTCTCCTTATCCACTAGTTGTTTCCTTAGTCGGGTCGTCCTTCTCTTCGACTCTTTTGCTAGGTTATTGAGTAGCTGGCCAACCTCTGAGTGGGTCAACGAGCTTACATCCCGTAAGCTGATCCTTAGCTGATCTGGTCTAGGAAGAGGCTCTATTGGCTCCTTTGCTGGCTCTGTTGGTTTGTCGGGAGGACCTGCAGAAGTGGAAGGTGGGTCAGAGGTTGAAGGGGTGTGTGTCGGAAGGGTTGGTTCAGTGGTCGGGGGTTTTTCGATTTGGGGAGGTGGTATGTCCACCTCCGGCTGTGGTGATGATGGTGGTCTCGGCTATGAATCAGGCGGGGGTGGAGGTGGTGGAGATGATGGTGGTGGGGGTGGTGATGGTGCGGAGGAAGGGTATCCTGATCCTAGTGGTGATGGAGAATGGTGTTGGGGACTTTGGCCGGAAGATATAACGTCTTCTTCCGGTGGGACTTGGTAATCGGTGAAGGTCTGTTCATGTCCCGCAATGTCACCACCGTCATGCACCCTTGTAAAGACAGTTGTTTGGTGTGCGTATGTCTTGTCGCATGCTTTAAGGGGAGTTGTTGTCTTGATTGTCTGCGCTGTTTTGAACAGTGCAGGCAGTGTTGCAAAGAAAGCTCTAAGCTCCTGGTCCGAGCTTGCCCTGGCTCTGAGTGCTTCAGGGATAACTTGTGCAAAGGCTTCGGGGGATATGTCGGCCTGCTGCACTGGTGCTTGCTCTTCGACTATTTTAGTCGGAGATGGACGAGGAGGAGTCGTCACCAGGTCGACCACATCTTCGGACAGTGGTGTTGTTTTGGCCTTCTTTGGCCGACCTTCCGGAGCCCCTGCTTCGACAAAACATTGAAACTGGGTTTCAACAGTTACTTTATTTGCTCTGGCATCCTCGACTATATCGAGTGCTGAGGCTGCCAGTTCGTCGTCGTCATCTGTAGAGTCAGCAAGGACAAGCTTGCGCTTACCTTTGCCTTGCTGACGTTTTTGCAATTTGATGTTCCTTCTGGCAATAGCGATCTCCTTTTCCAGTTTCTTGAGAATGCTCCTAGACACAGCATATTCAGGGTTGTCTTCCTCGACTTCTCCTGTCGGGGTCTGAGCGGGGTCGACCGTCTGAGTAGCCGGGGGAGCTGTTTGTTGTGCTGGTGGTGGTGTCTGTTGTTGTTCGGTCGGAGGGTCCACGACTGGTGCAGTCGGATGCTTCACTATTAAGTGCACCCAACCAGGAGTGCCAATTGGAGTGTCCTGCGTCACAAAAGTGCTGATAGACAGGTGCAGCTCGTAGTCTTCCTCCTTCTCCTGGTCGGTCAGAGGTTCGACTATAGAAAAGTCGACCTGTTTTGCAGCCTCCGGGACTTGAAGTTTGGTTTTTGTCTGCCTAGACAATTCCCGAAAGATCTGCTCGACTGTGGGATAGTAGTCGAGGTCCCTGGCATTGGAATCCTGAGTGTTTGACGACCACATGGATGTATGGTCGAGCTCCAGCTGGATGTGTGAGTCGGCTGGGAGGTGTCGTCGGATGTTCTGGGGCACCCTCCACCTTGTCGTGCGCAGCTTAAGCTGCTGGAACTAGTTTTCCATGAAGACCTTTCCTTGGTTGAGTTCATGCACAGTTCCTTTTTGTGAAAAGGGTTTGAACCTGTGCATCTCAAACCTAGTCGGCTCTCGGAAGACAGGACTGCCTTCCGGACAGATATAGTACATTGCAATCCAAATAATTAAGGAGGGGAATTTGATAATACCTCCTGTTTCCTGACAACGCTCGCATATGGTTTTAACCAAGTCTGCGAGGTAGTCTGCCCATCGGAAAATGCGGCCGTTGTTTGTAATCTGTTCGACCGCGTCCAGCATTTCCAGCTTGAGGTCACTGCTGCGACCAGCCAAAGTAAGAGTAATGACGATGATTTTTGCCACAATTTGTGGAGTTCGTGCCTCGATCTGACTGATCATCAGACCCTTGGAGTTCTTGCCCGTCGTCGAACCTGTAAAGTGTTCGACTAGTCCTTCCTTGATCCCAATGGGGACCGGGTCTCCTTGATTTGATAGACTAGTCAGTCGGGAGATAACCTCTCCATTAATGTCGACTGGTCGGTCAAAGTAAAATCTGCCGTTGTGGTAACGACTGATGATGAATTTGACCGCGGCTTCCTTTGTACCAGTGAAGCTGGCTATGATAGGTGCGTTTGCATAGGAATAGATGGTGCTACGCCTAACTTTATCGACCTGCGGGGTCATCTGTCGGTCTTCAAACTCCCATTCTTGAATCTCCGTCCATAGCTTTTGAAACGGACCCTCCTGGACTTTGGCGTTTTGGATCCGTTTGAGTCGCTGGAGTAGGGGTGACTCGGCTGCCTGAAGTTCTTGGGCCTTAGCCGAAGCTCTGGTGCGTTTTGGGGCCATGGTTTCTGACTGCTCAGGCTGGTCGGAATTCTTACAGGGTTCACAAATTTCAGTCGACTGGGAGTTTGAATGCTCAGTAGGTGCGTGGTGTGGTAAATGAACTGTGGGAGGTCCATTATTTATAGGCGCGGGTGGGGTGGAGTGTCGAACTGGGTGAATTAATGGTGGACTTGACAGGCCAACTGCAACACTCGAGTGCGATTTCGTGAATCTGGGGCGGGGCTCGAGGCCATTAATGCGGGATGGGACGCTCCAGGTCGGCGGTCGGTGTCAGTGGTGAGAACGGTCGACATGGTCGGTCGATGAAGATGGTCGATGGAAATGAAGTCGGTTGTCGAATGGGTGAGTGGCTGTCATGATGGTGTTTTTTGGGTGTACTGTTTATGGTTGTTGGAATTTTTGTATCTTTTTTTTATAGGTTTTTGGTGTCAGTTAAGACCGTTATATGATTTTTTTTATTTTTTTTTTTCAATTTTTGTATCGTTTAAGTCGGGCTCCATTAACAAGCTTCTGAAATACCAGGCCCTGCAATGTTTTTAGTCCGACCGACCCATTAAGATGTATTTCATCGACAACATAAGGTCCCATCCATTCTGTGTGAAGTTTCTTAGGCTTGCCTTTGACTCGACTGTTATACAGTAGGGCAAGGTCACCGACTGACAGATTTTTGTTTCTGATATTACGGTCGTGCCAAGATTTCTGCTGTTGTTTTTGTATTTCTTGGTGCTGGATGGCCATAAGTCTATGTTCTTCCAATTTATTAAGTTGAAGTAGCCGATCTTTCCTGGCTTGTTCAACGTCGACATGTAGTATTTGTGCAATGATAGGTGCATGTTTTCTGAAGTGCAGAGGTACGACTGCTTCTTGCCCATATACCAGGCGAAATGGTGTTTGATCAGTCGACCGTTTGTAGGCTGTCCTGTATGCCCATAAAACTGCAGGAATCTTCTCATCCCAATCATCTTTGTCAGCACTGCAGATTTTAGTCAGTCCTTTTGTCAGGGTTTTATTGAAAGCTTCAATTGCACCATTCGACTGAGGGTGGTATGCTGTCCTCCGTCGGTGGTCGATGTGAAACTTGTCGGTTAGATGTTTGATAGTTTTGTTAACAAAGTGTGATCCTTGCTGATCAGAGTGAGTGGACAGCCAAATCGAGTAATAATATTTTCATAAATGAACTTAGCAGCTACTTCACTTGAACAGGTCTCGACAGGTTCAGCTTCTGCCCATTTAGTAACATATTCGACTGCAGTGATAATATACCTTGCACCTGATCATCGGGCTGGGACAGGGAATGGTCCTATGAAGTCGATAGCCCAAATTTCAAATGTAAGACTAGGGTTGACAGAGATCAGGGGCATTTCTGTACTCGTCAGTGGTCGACCAAGTCGTTGGCATCTGTCACATCGACTAACAAAGGTTTTACAATCCTTATGAAGCGTCAGCCACCATAATCCATACTGTTGAATTTTTTTAGCAGTTGTGTCGGCCTGAAAGTGTCCTCCTGCTGGTCCGTAGTGTGCTTCGTGCATGATTTGCTCTCGTTCATGGGCAAGTACGCATCTTCTAAGAACATCGTCTAACCCCATTTTGTATAGAAATCCGTTGATGAGGCTGTAGGGGGCAGCCTTCATAGCTAGGATTTGCTTCTTTTTAGTGT
>LPNX010737020.1:3813-138789 GCA_001517045.1 Pseudotsuga menziesii
ACGGACATCCTTGCCTCAGGCCTCTCGAGGCTTGGAAGAAAGGAGCTGCTCTGTCGTTAACTAAGGGGGCGATCCACAGCTTATTGATACAGGCCTTGGTCCAGGAGATAAACTTTGAGCTGAATCCAAATTTCTGCATAACCTGAAGGAGAAAGAGATGGCTGACTCTGTCAAAGGCGTTGGCTAGATCAATTTTAATCACCATTCCTTGATCACCATTCTTCAGACTCGAGTGAATTGCCTCTTGAGTTAATATAATATTTTCCCAGATCTTCCTGCCCTTGATAAACCCGCCTTGATTCTCCGGGATGAGTCTCGGCAATATATGCTTCAATCTGCTCGCTATAATTTTCGTTATAACTTTGTAACCAATATTGCATAAGGAAATAGGCCTGAACCTGTCAAAGTTCCTGGCCTCCTTTTCTTTCGGGATGAGTGCCAGAAAGGCAGATTTTGTGCTACCCCTGATTTTGCTGCGTCTTTGAGAGCTGCTGACCATTTTGAACAGATCAATTTTTATAATATCCCAGCATAGCTTGATGAAGGTAGCATTGTAGCCATCAGGCCCCGGAGCTCTATCATCTTCCATGCCATCAATGGCCTGCTTGATTTCCTCCATCGTTACATTCTTATCTAGTTCCTCATTCTGATTGTTATTAATTGCGTTAGGGACCAGGTTGATGAAGGCGTTGTCCACCTCAGTTGGCTGAGATTTAAACAACTCGCTGAAGTGCCTCGTTGCTTCAACTTTAATGTCTTCAAAGTTGGTGAGAAGAGAACCCTGGACTTGGATTTCACGCACAACATTTTGATTTTCCCTTGCTTTTGCATATTTGTGAAAAAAATTTGAGTTCTTATCAGCGCCCTTCATCCATTTGCATCTGGATTTAATTTCCCACTAGTCAGCTTCAAGCCTACAGGCCGCGTGGAGGTTAGACTGCAGAATGGCTTCGGTTTCTATGTCTTGCTGGGTCACGTTGTTTTCCTCCATACTTGACTGGTGATTCTCTAGCGCCTTGGCAGCAAGAGATTTTTTAAAAGAGGGAGGAGGGATCGATTTTGCCCAAGACTTAAGGGCTCTTTTGAGCCTTCGGAGTTTCTCTTCCCAGATGAAGGAGGGCGATCCAGTGACCGGGAGGGACCACGTGTCTGCCACAATCTTAAGAAATTCAGGTTGCCTGGCCCACAGCGAGTTGAACCTGAATGGTATGGGCCCCAGGTTCCTATCAATGGCCATCTCCAGTAGGATGGGCTTATGATCCAATCCTCCAAATGGGAGGATTTTTGAAGACAAGTTTAGTCCGAGCAAGAGGAAAGTGTCCTGGACTAAAAACCGATCGAGTCTGGCAGCGATATGCCCAGGCCCGATCCTTTTGTTATTCCATGTATACTTTCCAGAGGGGGGTTTTACATCCATGAGATCCCATTCCAGAATGATCTCATCAACGGTATATCTAATGGGATCTCTGACCAAGGAGCCCCCTCTTTTTTCCTCTTGGCTAAGGGTGACGTTGAGGTCCCCTGCGAGGATTACGTTTCCTTGGAGATAGCTCTTTTCCTCTCGAAGAAGCCTCCAGCAAGCCTTTTTATCAGCATATGAGTTGGGTGCATAGATATTGAAAATTCTTACCAGGGTGTTCGTGTCCTTTTGCCGCAGCAGGGTGAGGATCCAACAAGAGCTATACTTGATGTCAATGGCCTCGAATTTCTTTTCATCCCACAGCGTCCCTATGCCTCCAGATGCGCCTCTGGAGCTAATTGCCGCTTTACCTCTTTTTTTCCAAAATTTTGAAGTTACTTGAAGGAATGCGTCTTCCTCCATCTTAGTCTCCTGGATCAGAAGGATGTCCGGCTGGTGAATTGAAACAAGATCTGACATTGCTTCTTCCTTGCGTGTGCTACCGAAACCTCTGCAGTTCCAGGAGAGGACCTTCATTACTTACTTTTGGTGTTTGACGACATCCCTTTTTGGGGATGCCCCTGCTGGCGAGTATTTCTTGTGTTTTTCAGCAGCTTTTCCAGGGTTGGATGGGAGCCTTGGAGCTTATCCTTATAGGTAGCTTTCTCCCTTACTTCTCTCCTGGTTTTCCTTCCTTTGGTTTTCAGTTGCCTTGGGGTTGTCATTTCTATTTCCCCCTCCTCCTCTTCGTCTTCTTCCGATTCAGATTCTTCCTCTGATCGTCCCGGATTTCTTCCTTCTTGTACCTCTGTCATGCTGTCCTCTTGATCCTGAATTTGATGGGATAATAGATCTGCTTCCACCTCCTTACTATGTTCTTTGCTGGATTTCTCTTCCACTATTACTGGTTCCTCCCTTTCTTCAGTAGTTTCTTTGGTTTTGGAGGTTTCAGGGGATCCTTCGAGCTGGATTATCTTAGCTTCTTTGCTCCCTTCATTTGTCTTTGGATCTGGATGTTTTTTAGGTTTGTTTCTGTTTACCTTTTGCCAACCCTCCCCTTTGTCATGATGGATCTCAGGATTTTTCGGGCAATTACGGATGAAGTGCCCATATTCCTGGCAGCCCCGGCACTTGAAGGGGAGCTGTTCGTAGTCGAGCCTTTGGTAATGAGACCAGTTCCCCACAGTTAGCTTAATTGCTTCTGGGAGGCCTGCTTCTAGGTCCACCTCCACGCAGATCCGGGCGCAGGCGTAGTGATCCTTTGGACTAGCCATATCAATATAGTTCCCAAGTACAGTCCCGATCGCATGGAGATATTTGGAGTTCCAGCAATGAATGGGAAGGTTAGGAAGTCTGACCCAGACTGGCACGGCCTTGGGGATGTCCGCCTCGGGGTCGAAATCCGGGGTCCATCCATTGAGGTAGAGACCTTGCGGCCCCATGAAGTAGGGCCCATTCCTGAAGATTAGTTCTTTATCTTCTTTTGATTCGAAGTCAAAGAGGAAGAATCCCCTTCCGACAGAGTAGGATGCCACGTTTTTGGAGATGAGGGGCCTCCAGTTTCTTTGGACCCAGCTATCAGTTGTCTTTGGTGAAGGCCAGATCCCCATGAATTGCCCGACCAGGGCTCGGTCTGCCAGGGAGAGAGCAACCCTCATAGTTTCTTCAGGCGGAAGCGCTACTTCCGGAACTTCCTCTATTCTCTTTACAAACTTCGGAGGGTTTCTAGATCCCGATCTCCTGTTCTGAGGCCGGATTAGGTTATCAAAGGCCTCAGATCTCGGATCTGGAGGCACACCTCCCATCCCAGCCATCAGACTGGCCCTCAAGTCATTGGCAGTCACGTCAGCTGTGAAGATGCCCCGAAGACAGCCCTCTGGGCCCTACGAATCCCACGCTTCAGGTAAGAGCCAAACTCGCCAGTCAACACCTCGAACCCTGCAAGAACTAGGCTACCAGCAGCGATTCCATCAAATGGGGGTGATCAGGCACAGAGATATTCTC
Organism: Pseudotsuga menziesii; assembly: GCA_001517045.1. Taxonomy (NCBI): domain Eukaryota; kingdom Viridiplantae; phylum Streptophyta; class Pinopsida; order Pinales; family Pinaceae; genus Pseudotsuga; species Pseudotsuga menziesii. Next base: position 7,217 of record LPNX010737020.1, read on the forward strand.
CAGGAGAATCGTGCATGCAGCCGCTCGCGTCCTCAAAAATCCCCCCATATATTTCTCATGCGAGTTCGTTCTTATCTTAGCTTTGTTAATTTTTTTCTTAGTACTAATTAAAGTAGAGAGATACTTTTGATCTTCTAGAGTAGGGTTGATGACCTCCTTATAATATCTTAATTTTCTTTTAGCCTTTAAATCTTTCTCACACCACAATTTTTCTTTAAACTAAGAAGAAATAATATTTGTTATGCTATTAATATTCTGCAAAGCAACATTTTCATCGATCTCCTAGTGATTTAACCAAGACCTGGTATCTTTATACCACCCACGCTTGAGCCTTAAGTGGTTTTGGATAGAGTTTAAAGCTAGCTTAGGGAGTCTATGGTCTCCCATGTTATTGATTTTGTTCTTGTATAACAGGAGTCTAGTCATAGCTAGGCTCTCGATGGGGGAAAGACCCACTTCTATAAGGAGAATAGGATAGGGTGTATTGTTTTTTATTTTGAGGTTATAAGTTATAAAACGCTTCTGGATTTGCTCGATCTTTCTCCAGAATTCTCTAGAGATGCTATAACCCCAAACCTCACACCCATACAAGATAACAGGAGTGACTAGAGTTTCAAAAAGGAACTTCTTTTTATCCCACATCATGAGGTTTGCAACTTTACAGTTATTTTCAAGACCAAAGTAAGCTTTCCACCCTCCATTAATCCTTTTCTTAATGCTATAGTTCCATTTGAGCTTGTGATGAATATCAATTCCTAGGTACTTGTAAGAAGACACTTCCTCCAAGTTGCTATTGTCATACATAAAATTAGCGTATGTATCATTCTTGGATTTGATAATCATAACTTTTGTTTTGTCAGTGTTAACAGTCATACCCATGTTAGAGCAAAAATCTTTGAGGAGTCGAATCTGCTTATCAAGATCAGAAGAACACCTTGCCAGAAGGACAATATCGTCAGCATAAAGAAGAAGGATGATGACTATTCCAGCTAAGATCGTACCAGCACAACCTGCTTCTTCTAAACAACCCTCTAACTTATTAATGTAAATGCCAAAAAGGGTAGGGGAGAGGGGGCAACCTTGCTTAACTCTGATATTGCACTTAATATCTTTCGACCACCCCTCATTGCTTTTAAAATTGGCAATTACATTCTCGTAGAGCCTTATCGTGGCAGGTCTCAGCTCGAAAGGAACCTTAAGCTCTTCTAACCTATTCCAAAGGTTATTTCTAGGTACCGTATCAAAAGCCTTTCTAAAGTCCACAAAGTAGCAAAAGAGATTGGATTTATCATTGCGGCACTCCTCCATAATGATCCTAAGCATAAGAAGGTGGTCCGTTGTTGAGTGATGCCTTCTAAAACCCGCTTGGCCTTTAGCCCGCTTACCTTCACTTTCAAGCCAAATGTTGATTTTCTTTTCCAAAATAATACCATATAACTTGGCTAAGAGGGGGCTTATCATAATAGTTCGATAATTTGAGGGGTTATTTGTATCCCCACTTTTAAAAATAGGGATAATGAGGCTCTGAGTCCAAGGTTTAGGGAACCCTTGCTTGACTGCTTGATTAAAAAGCTTGTGGATGTGAGGGATGAGGACAAGACCTCCATTTTTTAAGATTTCTGCCTGGTATCCTTCAATGTCCTTAGCTTTTCCATTAGCCAGACGCTTAACCCCAAAATCTATGTCTTTTAAAGAGAAAACTTCTTCCATTGTGAGGAGGGTTTCAAAGTTGTCTACGACATTCAGGGAGTCATAAAGCTTTTTAAGATAGGAATTTCAGTCGTGCAGAGAAATTTTATTATTATCTTTAGTTTTTCTAGTTAGAATCCACCTCCATAATTTCTTAGGGGCCGTCCTAGAGAGGTGTAAGAGATTGTCTTGCCTTTTGTGAATATACTACCTTTTTTCTTTTTAGTAAGGGCTTTGTAATTTTTTATCTTGTTAATTTTAAGAGATTCATCAAGAGCTTCCTTAATCTCTCTCCTCGCATTTTTACAATCAGTATCATACCAAGGGTTGGCTTTTCTATTCCTTTTATTACTCGAAACTTCAATTGAGAACTTGTTAATGGAAGAAGAGAGGGTTGTAGAAAAATTATAATATAGGTCTTCAATGTTGTCCGTACTTGATAAAGGAAGCAAATTAATTTTTAACTCATTTATAAAAAGATATTTTTTATTCCTATCAAAGATCAAGTTCTTTTGGTTATAAGGATTATCCTCTATGGGATCTCTATGGATGGCATAGTTGCGAGTTACCATTAAAGGTTTATGATCCGTGTCAGGCTCATGGTCGTTTAGAACGTCCAAATTTATTATATCGTTGTATAAAGAAATATCAGAGATAACATAATCTACTATGCTGCTACCAAGCCCATGTTTTGTTTATAAATATATTTAAAAAAACATTTCAATTTGTTAAACAAAATGCATTCTAACACGATGTAGGGGCGTTGCCCCCTTGTCATACAATTTGTGTATATAATACATCTTACATTTTTTGTCCATCGTATTTTCTCAATAATCCATTTATCAATATAGATTTGGTTAATAAAAAATGATGAAAACTCATAAAAACTACTAATTGATTCTTCAAAAGACCAATAGGAGGTTAGATAATAATAAAAGCATATTGTTGGTTAGCATGTATGTAGAGTTGTGTTATGCATAAATTATTTATGTATTTGTATTATTGTGTGAATCAAGGTAAAGTATCCTAGTGTTTTCAAGTATTGGATGAGCCAATTTGCTTACAATTTATACAATCCAATAATTAGTTCGGAAGGAATTTAGGGGAAAATGAATCATATTTACTTATTATAGGGCAAAATGAATCCAAACATGTTTCATTTTTTCTATAGGTACAATATTTTAGCAAGAGCTATTGACAATGTCGGGGAGATTGCCACCTCATGGCTCTTGTTTTACAATATCTTGTATATTTTATAGATAAGAGCCATGATGTGGCAATGTCCCTTACCATAGTAATTACTTTTGAACAGAAGCTATTTTGCGATTGCAAACAACCACTAACCTTATTTGCATTTTCATAAACCAATAAATGCTTTCAACATAAAAATATATGAACAAACATTCAACTTCAATAATGTACAGAGAAAAAAAAAGAATGGACCAATCATTTAATATTCTATTCTTAAAATGTTTTATATTTTGGCAAATTAGAATATCGATGAGAATTCCTTAGTCCACGCGGTCTTATTCTAAACCAATTAGATTTACAAACTCTTATGGATGTTGCCCTCATTAGTGTTTGAATATATATATATATATATATATTCTTTATCTATGAATATAAGACCAACTTGCAATAGAAATAAAAATTCAACCAGGAAAACAAGGCCTCGTATTTTGTTTTGATGCTTTTACAAAGCAACAACAAGGGAAGTGGTGGTTTCACTAGTGTTTGAACATCACTGTATATATTTATTCCACCATTCTTTAGCCATGAAGATAAAGACCAACTTTCAACACAAATAAAAATCGAACCAGGAAAAAAAGGCATTGTCTTCTGGTTTGATGCTTTTACAAAGCAACAACAAGGGACGTGGTGGCCTCGTCGGTGTTTGAACATCAATTTATATATATCGATTCCACCATTCTTTATCCATTAAGATGAGACCAACTTTGAACACAAATAAAAATTTAACCAGGAGAAAAAGGATTGGGCTTTTGTTTTGATGCTTTCATAAAGCAACAAGGCAAGTGGTGGCCTACGCTATATATATATATATTCCACCATTCTTTACCCATGCAGATAAGACCTACTTTCATCACAAAGCAACAAGGAAAGTGGTGGCCTCATCAGTGTTTGAACATCACTATATGTATGTATTTCAATGTTCTTTATCCATTAAGATAAAACCAACGTTGAACATAAATAAAAATTCAACCAGTAAAACAAGAACTAGGATTTTGTTTTGATGCTTTTACAAAGCAACAATAAGGCAAGTGGTAGCCTCATCGGTGTTTGAAAATCACTGTATGTCTATTCCACCATTCTTTATCCATGAAGATAAGACCAACTTTCAACCAAAATACAATTTCAACCAGGAGAACAAGGCCTAGGCTTTTGTTTTGATGCTTTTATAAAGCAACAAGAAGGCAAGTGGTGGCCTCATCTATGTATGAATGTCACTATATCACTATATCTATTCAACTTCGTATTATTATGATTATTTTTCATGGCAGCAAGCAAGCAAACATACATAAATCCCTACTTCACAATAATAAGTGTACTCTACTAATTCAAAGTTGAACAAACATTATAAACAACTGAATGATTTTAGAGCTCATCATTTTTAAGCATGTTCAGAGGTACCGACATAATACAAAAGTATTCAATTCAATTTGCATGAAAGAGAGAGAGGTAATGCAGTGGTGAGGCCTCTGAATACATCCAAAGCAGTAACTCTAGTCTTGGTTTCATTAGTGGGTATTGCAAAATTCATCTACCCATTTTGAATAACGATAGCATTGGAGCAAGCTGTTGTCGATTATTGTTGATGATGATTTCCATTGAGACTTTGATCTTCCTCTGTAAGAAACTTACATGAGGACAACATACTAACACATAATCATCATTGAAGTCTTTTTAATATCTTCTCAATGAATGACTGAAACAACTTTCACACGCAGACGTCAGATCACATGGTCCATTGAGTATTAAAGTGGAGTGAAGTAGACTTTCCATTAAAGTTTGAGAAGGAAGGGCCAACGTTTTAGTTTGACACCAGTATGTAGTATCTTGACTCTCATATTAAAATAATAGCTAAGATTTTATATATTCAAGATAGAAACTTGTATTCTAGGTAAAAACATCAAAAATCTTGAAAAAAAATTCCAAATTCTTCATGGATTTCATTAAAAGATCAAGGTAAGAGGATACATTTAAAAATAGTTTTTTACATTTGGCATAGATATGCATAAATCTAAAGCAATACTTCTATTTGTATTGGAATGATTCATACGTAAAACCCTAGCATTATTTCTAAAGCTTGCTGGATTTAACCAAGTTAGAAAGAGGCCATAAAACCTAAAAACCTCATAATATCAAACTTGGCCTCCAAGAATGACAATCACGCTTGAATTTTTTTTATAAATTCTACATGGATTTCAGAGGATACAATTAACAATATTTTCTTACATTGGGCATAGATATGTAGAAATCTACAACGATACTTTTGTAGCGCATTGAATGGGCGTGGATGAAGAAGTCAGGCCTCTCTCTCAACTACCTTCACGGGCTTTAGGAACTCCTGAATCAACCCATCAATGTCTTCTTGAAGGACCACCAACCTAGCAGTGGGAAGATGAGTCGATCCACAAGAAATGGAACTGCCCATGGAGTCAAAGATTGAAAGGGACATCTAAAGAATAAAATGCAGCTGTGTAAGTATGCGCTCGTCAGAGGAGATGAGATGAGATTTATAGCGAAATGTGAGGTTGCCGAATGAGAAGTTGAGTCTTGATTGATCTAAATCTAGCCGCTATCATTTTATCTATTATTTCCTTTTGGGGGTTTATATATTGCTCAAGGCTGCCTCCTGTTTTACCTATTATTGATAATGGGGGTTCTTGATCAGCGGGGCCCTATAATTAAGCTCGGTTTTGATATCACCTAGTTCACCAACCATGCCTTTTATTTCCATAAAACTATGAGGAAAGAGATAATCATACTCATGGAGAAGAATGTTTGGAAATTACCTTGGTGTCTGCAGAGGTTTGGTCATCAACACATTCACTAAAGGATATGGCTTCACCTCCACTTGTTCCTTTCCATGCACCATTTCTAGGTCTATCATCCTCCCACACACATTTCCCTAATGTAAATTTGACAAAATAAAAATAATTTTTTGGAAAACATAAAAATCTTGGATATAGATCACATGCCAGATGAGGGTAGATGATTATCTGACCTGGGGTTGAAGACATAGATGTAGGTAAAATCTAGAACAATTCCATTATGGAAGGCATCGATGATTGCATGCAACTGAGCTCCAGGAGGAAGGGGTATTACCAGCGTCTCGTTGATTTCATTGTCCACATTCATCCCCTACGTCTCAAAGTCGAGGGGCACAAGCGTTCCGTCATACCCATCTACTTATTTTCCCATGTAATGCTCTTCTTGTTGACAGCCATGCCAGAATAATGAAACACCAGAGAATTCTAGGCTGGAAATCCTGCACCAACCAACGCATCCATCTCTGAATTTTTCGTTTTGTGGGGATTATTTTGGAAGAGGCAAATAAAAGCAAGGCACAAGACAATGCAAAAAGAGAGCGATTTAATAAGTGACACAATTAAGGCTATGAAATAGATGGGAAACATTGATCCTTGCACAAGTTGTTGCACAAACAAGCGCTCGGATAAGTCCGACCAGTGAGTTGCTCTAGTCGGGGTTGCAAGTTTAGGTTCTTCTGTGAAGCCAACAGTATACATTAATAATAGTTTCAGAGTAGAGGAAGCCAATTTCTCAGCATGCAGCTTGCCATGCCTGCATGGATTGCAACAAAGGCAGTCTGCACAAAGCAGGTGCTAACATAGGCTCAATGCCGCATCTTGGGAAGGGAAAATTGAAGATGGCGTCAGCTACGTTCCACCAATGAAAATTTTAAAAAATAATATTTTAAAAAATTATGTTTAACAAAATAGGTTTCCAGCTATAGAATAACTATAGAAAGAAGAAAAATTCATAGAGTATAGGGAAAATCTAGGGCTAATTAATAGGGGGTCACTGAAATATAAATAAATATCCCCTGTCGAGGACATAACAACTTAACTTGTGAAGAATTTGTAAGGAGTTCTACATCCTTTATGGTTTTCACCTTGTGGAGGAATACCATTATGCCTTTCTTCAAGGCTATGTGTCTTAAGAGTGTGTGAAAGGGTTGGAGAAATTAGCATATAATTATAGGATTAATGACACTATTGTTTCTTGGGGAGGCAGCTACGGGGGGGATCTTACTCGATCCCGGAGGACAAACGAAAAAATCAATCGCTTGGGGGCTGGGCCACAAGATGAACAATGAGGCTGAGTGGATGGCGCTTATGCAGGGCCTGGAATTCTTAGACGCAATAGCCAACTACAAGTTGTTATTCTTTGGGGACTCATGACACGTCATTGTCAAAATGATTACTGACTACTCTACAGGCTCCGTCAACTATAGAAGGTTGTACGATAGAATTAATCTCCTTCTCACGGGCATAATTGAATTCTTCCACATTCTAATAACCAATAATGCTCAAGCGGACGCTTTGGCTAACCAAGGAGCCTCCCTCCCTCAAGGTCATATCCGTATAAACAACCTAGACTCCGGCACTAAACCTATCCACTAAAATGCATTGCAAGCTCCCTCCCTTATGGATTTCCCTCAAACTAAAGTTATCTCTAGTAAATTTTATGAACCTAGGTGGTGGCCACTTGGCTTGCCATAGTGACAAGTGGTCTCCACTCTCCCTCCTTTCTTCATCGCACCCTCTTGCCTTTATTATCACTCCCTTAAGGCTTAAATGCCCGCGCAGTCCGCACACTCCAACCCATCCCCATCTGCGTACGATGGCTTCACCCAGAAGTTTCACTTGCCCTCTACCTCCCTTCGAAAGTTCATTTCTCATTGTGCTTAGTGCCTCCTCCGCTAAAGTCTTTCTCGCTGCTCTGTCTGATTTTGGAGAAGGGAACTTTCCTTAGCAGGATTATGTTTAGGCAGTCTCTTGGGTGGACACGTCTTCCATTCTGCATAGGCATGTTGTAAATGAGGGCCTTACTCAGGCCGGTTTCTTGAATCGTCTTCACATTTTCCTCAACGTTCTTGGGAGTCCTCCTTTATTGCGCTCAGCCACCTCCATTGTGACCACAGGCAACTCGCTTCTGAAGGTAATATTTTCACTCTTGGTTGTCATTTCTGTCGTCCGACGGAAGTTAAGATAGGCAATCCGACTCGTCGTTTTAGAAAGGAAAGGGACTCTCTGCAGTAAGCAGATACCTCCACAACTCAAGATTTTTCTCCTTTCGGCTCTGTTCTCAACAATTTGTCTAGTCTTAACTTGTGTTATAGTCATAGTCGTGGTAAAATTCAACCTCCTACTCAGGAAATGGACCGTGAAAGAAATAATGTAGGACTTGCAGATTTGAAGGTTAACATCCAACATTTGTACAACATTGTGGCCATAGGAATTATGGATAGCAGAGAGACTGCTAAGGAGGTTAAAAAACTTGTTGATGTGGTCAGCTATGCCTCTTATCAGATCAGTAATCATGATGTTAGGATAGATGACAATGAAATGAATCTGAAGGAAATCATGGGGAAAGTAGACCGTATCCAGGAGGACCTCCATCTTTTGGTTCAGCTGAATCAGGGAAGTCAATTCCAAGAAGATCCAGGAGGAACAGTCTAGAACATGGTGGAGGAATATGTCACCCATCCTGTGGGGCAACTAGGAAATCCATAATGTTCCTCTTTTAGAAAATGTTTTTTTTTTGTATTTTACTTAATCAGCAGTATGTCTACTTCTACACTACGTCTGTAATGATTCGAAATACTAGAACTCTCTACGGCACATTAAGGTCCTATGTATGGCCTAGTTTTGTTTCTATTTCCTCAGATCTGCAATAATGTTTAAGCTATTGTTTTTTGTACTGAATGGTTGTGCACAACCTGTTTAATATATCTTCCTTTACAATTTATGTTTAAAAAAAATGATACTATTGTTTCTCTACATATGTTTAGTCAAACACATAATTATTTAAACATTTAAATAGTGCTTAATCAATGAGCTATATCTATTTTGTTGAAAAAAAGGAGGCATATCTTTTAGTATTTGTGGATAAAGTATTTAAAGATTTTTCACACTTATTCTTGAGAAACATGTTGATGTATTAACAAGACAAATATACATCTTTTAGTATTTGTGGATAAAGTATTTAAAGATTTTCACACTTATTCTTGATAAACATGTTGATGTATTAACCAGACAAATATACATTTGTTTGTATGTAGATGCTCCCCTTTATCTTGCAAATGTAGTTAATGGTTTATTTTTTCTCCTTAGAATCTTGATTATACCTTGAATACTCATTTAGGAATTAGTAGATTTTCTTACTTACAATTGTTTCTAAAATCTCTTCAATAAAAGATGCTAAAAATTACCTCCTAAGATAGAATTAGCAAATTATACACTAAAATGGAATTAGCAAATTGCCCAAAACTAAATTGGCAACAACTAGTTGAGCTGACCATGAGGGGTGATACTCATTCACTTTCTTCTATTTGGATCAACCATTAACTTTTCCAATTTGTCCTCGGCGTTGTCTTTTTCTTTGAGATTCATTTTGTATGACCTTTGTGACGTGGGAGTGCGTGATTACCTTTGTGACACAGGAGCCTATTTAATTGGACAATCTTGGTGCATTGCAAAGGGTGAAGTTGCATGTTGTCTCATACCTCCCTTTTCCTCCACAATTAATATACACCATTCGTTTGTACCTTTTGATGGGATGACTTTATCCTTGTAAAGAATGCCACTCTTGTCTCCACGATTTATGTGGAACTTGCCCCTTCCCTCCAACGGTCCTAGTTGAATAATTCTAGCTTGATAAAGGGGCTTAGTAGAATTGTTCTTGGGAGAATTTGTAGTTCCACCAAGGATAATGTGTTGGGTAGAATTGTAAGAAAGGGAAATTGTGTAGAAGAAGCAACAATATTTCTAACATGAGACGAGTGGACGTGTAGTGGAGAGGTAGGAGGCAGTGTTGAGGTGTTGTAGATGATGTAACCTAGATCTTGAGAGATACTCAAGCAAGATTGGAAACCATAGAAACAACCCAAAGAAGATGAATTGTGATCGAAGCTCATGATGTGAGTGATGAAGAATGGGAAGTTGAAAACCCACAAAATAAGATAAGGCAGTTGAAGCTCCCTAAGAGAGAATCATTAAAGCCTTGAAAATTTTGAGGGGAAAGCCAAAAAGTGGAGATACTAATTTATTCAAGAAGCTTGAAACATGAGGAGTTAATTGATTGGGTTGGGGATATTGAAAATATTATTTTACATGGATTATATTGAAGACCCTAAGAGAGTGAACATGGCTTGTATGAAGTTGAAAGGACATGCATCCTTATTATGGGAAAGTGTGCACTTGGAAAGGAACCGAGGCTAATATATGCAAAAGAATTGATTGTATGGGAAGTGCAATGTGATTAAGTGAGGGACCTTATCGACAAGTTATCACTTGAAACATTGAAAGCAATTTAGTTAGCTCTTTTTTTGCTTCACCATTTTCCACAATGGTATTTGTTTGGAGACAAATTGGTTGAGCATATCGATGTTGTCATTAATGGTCATTCTGCAATGATTCTTGACAAAAACATGTGTTTTATCCTTACACTTTATTAAGCATTTGGTTGCAGCTTATTGATGGCTTCCTACATTGTTCCACTCTACAGCTTATCCATGATAGGAACATAGTTTGAAGCTCTCTTTGCCAATTTATCTAGGATGTTTGAAGTTGTCGTCAAGGGGGGAATATAATGTAATTCCATCTTCTTCCAATTGAAATGCAATACCATTTAATGCCATCTTCTTCCAATTGTAAATTCATAATGATTGTCTGCTAGCCACATTTACTATTGTATAGTTTATTTGAGGCATTTGTACACACAATGAGGTCTACTACAAGGTGCATCTTTTAGCTTGGTTGTGATTATTGTTTGTTAGACATATTTACTATTGTATAACTTATTAGAGGCATTTATACACACAATGAGGTCTACTACAAGGTACATCTTTCAACTTGGTTCATGTACAATTTCATGATCCAATAAGAAGAGTTCAATATATTCACCAATTCCATGACATATGTGAACTTTCTTCATCTTTGCAACTTATTGGGGATGTAGGAAATTGTCATCAAGGGGGGATGCTAATGTAATGATATCTTCCTACTTTTGTGTTATATCTCTCTAGTCATCATTAAGGGAGAATGTAAGAACGTGTCGTGATGTTTATGTTTGAGTACATAGGATACTTCAATTCGAGTACACATGATACTTCCAAAAGACCGGACACCTAGAGAAACCACTCACATAAATAGACCATAGATCAACACACCGATGTTTTCATGTGGTTTAAACTGTTGATTAAGTTGTCATTGATGCCAACAGTGTATAGTCATTGATACCAACATGTCTTGGTGCCCCTTTAGGATCCTCTGAGGGTTAAGTAAGTGTTAGTGTCTAAGGAGACCCTTTGATCTTGTCCAAGCCCAAGTTTGAAGCCCTTGGATCCCTTGGGACAATGGAAAAAGCCCTGAACACCCTGTAGAGTGTTTAAGTACCCCAAAGATGTTTTACGATTCCCTAGTTGTTTTTGTGGTTCCACAATACCATAACTTATGCCCCAATACCCTACAAAAGTGTCCTTGGTGGGTTGAAGAAGTTGTAAGAGTCCAAATGACCCTTTTGGTGGTCATTTGTGTTTTATTGAGGTCATGGTACGCCATGAGAAGGTCTTGCAACCCCACAGGTGATGTCATGATGGATCTTGACCCTTGGAGGTATCCTGGTGTGGTTGAAGAAGCCTATGAAGCCCCTTGCTTGATGAAGAATCCCTGAATAAACCCTTGGACCCACATTTGATGGCTTAATGGTCCTTGTCCCCTTAAAGATGATGATGTGGTCATTAATGACTTGATGAAGATCTTGATGCCTGTGTAGCCCTTGTTGAGGTCATGGAACCCTTGGAGATGGTCATTATGCATGAGAAGGTCTGGAACCCACATAAATGGCGGCATGATGACCCTTGGACACTATATGATCATTGATTATGCATTTGCAAATTATTTGGGTCTTGGAATCCATACATATGGTGGTTTAAGCCCATGATTGTTGGAGCCTTTGATATGATGGAATCTTTGGTCATGGTGCCCTCATCACTCGTCAATGGAGTCCTATATGATGGGCTTAAAGTCCATGGAAAGTATCTTGTTTAAATATTATATGATATCTTTGAGAGAGTCCTTGAAACCCTTACATGTGGTGCCTTGGGTATTGAACCATGGTTATATGGATATTGGGATGTAGACGGAGGTAGATTCCACGGACATGCCTTGATATGTTGAAGACTACTTTGAAGAACACTTTGAAACTCTTGTAATTGTCGGTATGGTCTTTGGCACCCTCATGTGTGAGGTCTTTGATGTCCTAGACATATTGAAGAATTTAAGGGTATTAGACCAAGAATTTGAAAATAAACCCATCACAATGAGATAGTACCCGCTAATACATTTCTATTGATATGTGGAGCATCTTCTAACTCCTTATGGTTGAAGAGATATGAATTTTTGAAGTTGGTGTACTCCACCTTTTTGGGTCAGCCGACCAAACAAAAGAGAATTTAATTTTTTGTAATTTTGAATTGCATGTTGGTCCAGTTTGAGGTACTAACTTTCCTCCACAACCGATATGAATATAATATCAAACATTTCATTTGTTCCTCATCAATTCTCTTATTATTTTTGTAACTCTTGGAGAAAGGTGTGAAACTTTGTGGAGGATAAATTTTGGGGCATCTTCACTAAAATTGACATAACTTTCTCATACAGAATCAAAACTACAAAATTCTTGGCTCGTTGGAAAGATTGTTACGAGGGATATGTGGTGACATAATATAGAACTTATTTTTCTTTTCTATTGTTTCTTCATCTTGTGATATTTAAAAAGGTATGGTTCATGCTTCTGGCTTTCTCTTGTGATGGCACATGTCTCTCATGGATAGAGTTCATTTTTTATCTTAGTATCTGAGCCTATATATTGGTATATATCTTCGAAGTCATTGAATATGTTATGGAGGCTATGGTGATGGTTATCTTGGAATATATCCTGATGTGATATTGATATAGATCGTGATGATTATATTGGATATTGTTGGCATAGATTTTGGTGTTTATCTTGACTGTTGTATAGTGTAGTATTGAATGAGATGTTGACATGTAAGTAATAGATATTGTGAGTGATTTCTTTAATCAACCTAACTGTTTTATTTAAAAAATAGTTTGAAAAGTGTTGATCATTGCGTCTTTGACCTAAGTGGAGCTGGACTGTTATTGACTGTTAATGACATTATTTGATAATATTGTAAGTGACTATTTGCTTGATATTTGATTGATTTGTTGACTTGATTTGAGTGGAGAGAAAAATCATTTCGTGTCTAAGAGTTTATGAGACTGGATGAGTTTGACATAGTTGGTTAAGTTTTATCTTCTTGACTGAGGTTAGTTGGTTGAGGTTTATCATGTTTAACTGTCAAGTATTCCTTAACTGGGATTGAGGTCGGTTGTGGTGTCATTGAGTTGAGTGTGTTTGGACAAAGTTTGGTTGACCGTATGTGAAGTCTCTTAGTTTCTCAAATGTGTCTCTTACTTGATGAACTAGGCCAAGTCAGAAGGTTTGGTTGATTGTAAGAGCACTTGATTAGATTAACACAAGTATATGATTGATTTGGCACAGGTACAAAAGCAGCTTGGTATAGGTTGGTTCAATTGAGCAAGATTGACACAGGTTGCCTTATGTGCAGTTGGTCTGACTCCGACTGGCTGAGTTGTATGAGCAGTTGGTTTGATTCAGGTGGACTGAGTTTGGTGTGTAGTTGGTTAGACTTAGATTGACTGATTTAGATGATGTGAGCAACGAATTGATTGGTACAACTTGATTGGACAGGTTGATGAGCAGTGTGATACAATGGACAGTGATCAGATAATGAGCAGTGGTTAGTAGTGGCAGTGATTTTGCAGTGTGGTATGAATTGTGCAGTGTAGCGCAGGCATTGATTAGAAGGTCTGCAGGATCAGTGTGGTAGTGGTTCAACAGTTTATATCTTCGTATCAGGGTGGCAGGACAGGGAAAGGAAAGGGGGTTGTATCCTCCTTCGGTTGTAGCCAAGAAATAGGGAGTTGTAGCTTCCTTCAGGTTGTATCCTGTAAATTAGGGGGTTGTAGCCTCCTTCCAGTTGTAGCTAGAGAAATGAATTCATTGTAATAAGGGGGTTGTTTCCTCCTTCCAGTTATTTCTGGAAAACTATTATAAAGGATTATGTGGTTTTTCCCCCAAGACTTGGGGGTTTCCACATAAAATTTGGTGTTTTGTGTTTCATGATATGCTTTTGATGTGATGATGATGATAATGATGATGATGATATAATGATATTGTGATAATGCATAATATTGAATAAGTTGTTGATTGTTAATAAAAGTGAAAAAGTAATAGAAGTTGTGCACACTGATTCACCCCCCTCTCAATGTAACAGGTGTGTCCAACAATTGCTATCAGAGCGGGTCTTCACCAGAAAGCCTTACCAGCTTGAAGTATATCCTTGACACACCATGGGGTTCTTAATGAATAAAGTACCATTGACCTGTGAGTAAAATCATTACTTGATCTGGAAAATGAGAACAAAGGCTTATCTTAAGGCAATTGGTGTATGGAAGTCAATTGTTACTAGATATACACCTCCAAAGAAAGTGAAAACATTAGCTCAGAAGGAAACTAGGAAAAAAATTATATGGCTATGGAAGCCATCCTTGAAGGCCTAACCGATATCTAATAGAAGAAGACAGGGAAGTGCATCTCAGCTAATGAACTATGGCTCAGATTAGAACAACCCTACTCCAATAAAGAAGAAGAAGTAGGTTTTATGGAATTAATGCTTGAATATTTAACAGATCTACAAAAGGAGAAAATAGGAAAGTGCAACTGAGTTGAAGAATTGTCATTCAAAATAAATCAGTTAAACTTAGACAGAGAATAAGAAGCAGGAGAAAGCCCCATCAAAAGGTTAGTACAAGTGTTGGGTATATGTTATATTCTTTGCATGTGCGTATGGAGGGGAGGTGCAAATTTCATCTGTTTGTGGCTATTTATAGCTGTTTGTGGCTATTTTTAGAAGTTGTCTAAAAATATGTAACTTAATCCTGGTTAAGAGATTGGAGTCTTTTTCTAATCTGAGTTAACGGATTAGGGTATTTGGATGTTGCGGAATACCTATATTTTGTATTGTGAGGATCTCATAATCGAATGAAGAGAAAATAGGAGGTGTGGCTCCAAAGTTTTCTGGTTTTCCCGGTTAAGGGTTTCCAGGGTAAATCTTTGTGTTTATGTGTGAATGATGTGTTGTGATCTCTATTTTTCTTAAAAGAATCTATATGCTTTGCTTCTCTGCACAGGTTTAAAACTTACATGTGGTATCAGAGCTCAATTTTGGCATCAGGGGGATGCCTTTACTGCTAAGGGTTCGACGCATTTGATAGATCTTGGGTCTGTGATAAACTTGGGTTCAGTGGGAGATTTGTAGTGTTGATTTGTCCATTGAAAGAGAATGGAAAGCAGTTCAAGAATCAAGATTGAGAAATTTAACGGCCAAAATTTTGAGCTATGGAAGCTCAAAATGGAGGATCTTCTGGTAGATCGGGAACAGTGGATTGCTGTGGATTTGGGTACGAAACCCACTACAACGTCACAAGAAGATTGGGATAAATTAGAAAGAAGGGCGAGGAATACAATATGATTGTGCTTATCAGACTCTGTGTTGTTGAACGTATATGGTGAAGATAGTGCAGTAAAGCTATGGGAAAAACTAGGGAGTTTGTATCAATCAAAATCCCTTGTGAACAAGTTGTTTCTGCAAAAGAAGTTGTTTCACCTCAGAATGGACGAGAATGACACTGTAACAGAACATTTGAATGTCTACAATACTTTGGTAAGCTAGATAACCTCTGTTGGTATTAAAATGGCTGAAGAAGATTAATGTATTACATTATTGTGTTCTTTGTCGGATTCCTGGGACAACCTAATTGTTGCAATAGGTAGTTCTAGCTAGGCAACCTTAAAATTTGATGAAATTGTATCATCCCTACTATCAGAAGAGATGAAGCAGAAAACCATGGATAGTCATAGCATGGATGCTTTGTCTGTGAGAGGTCACCCCCAGGAGAGAAACAAAAATAAAGGATCTGGGGGAAGATCTAAATCTAAGGGTGGATCTAAATCCCCAGGAAAAGGAATAAGGAAGTGTTGGAAATGCAGTAAAGTTGGGCACTATAAAAAGGATTGCAGATCTAAGAATGTTGAGAAAGCAAAGGGATATGAGGATACCCCTTCCACAGAGGCGAAGAACTCCTCAGAAGAAGGAGGGGATGTGTACCTAGCTTCCACGGGTAATCCTTCAGAACGTGATACATGGCTGATTGACTCAGGTGCGTCATGTCATATGACCCCTCATAGGGAGTGGTTCTGTGAATATGAAAAGTACAATGGAGGATATGTGTACTTGGGAGATGATTCACCAGCCAGTATCATTGGACGTGGTAGAGTCAAGCTAAAACTGAAGGAAGGAAGGATTAGAACTCTGCCTGGAGTGCTACACATTCCAAATCTAGCAAGAAACTTGATATCTGTCGGAAAGATGGATGTTGCAGGTGTAAAGACTGTGTGTGGAGATGGTGGTTGCAAAATGGTCCGAGGATCAATGGTATTGATGAGGGGAGTTCAGTATGGAACTCTGTACAAACTATTGGGAAAAACCATCATTGATGAATGTAACAATTCTATTGTGCTGGAGGAAGGAGGTAAAGATGACAAAACCCTGACTGCATCAAGAGGAAAGAAAATGCTATGGCATCAAAGAATGGGACATATCGGAGAAAAGGGACTTCGAGAATTACAAGGTAAAGCTATGGTTGAAGGTATGACTGATTGCACTCTGGATTTTGATTGCTGTGAACATTGCATATATGGAAAACAAAATCGAGTAAGATTTGCATCTAGTGCTACAAGAGCAAAGGGAATTCTAGAATTAATACATAGTGATGTGTTTGGACCTGTTCCTGTTCCATCATTAGGAAAATCTATGTATTGTGTTTCATTTATAGATGATTTCTCAAGGAACATATGCATTTATTTCCTTCAAAAGAAATCTGAAGTATTTGCCAAGTTTAAAGAGTTTAAGGCTCTTGTAGAAAATCAGTCAGAAAATAAAATAAAGGTGTTGAGGACAGATAATGGTGGAGAGTTCTGTGGGAATGAATTCGAGGACTTTTGTAAGAAGTGTGGAATAATAAGGCAAAAGGCTACTCCATACACACCTCAACATAATGGAGTTGCTTAGAGGATGAATAGGACGTTGTTGGAAAAGGCAAGGAGCATGCTAAGCAGTGCTGGGATAGGACAAAAATTATGGGCAGAAGCAGTGGAGACAACATGTTACTTGGTACACCAATCACCCACATCAGCATTGATTGATAACACTCCACAAGAGGTATGGACTGGTAAGAAACCCTCTATTAAGCATCTAAAAGTTTTTGGTTGTGATGCTTATGTACATGTTCCAAAGGAGAAAAGGAGCAAGTTGGATAACAAAGTTAAGAAGTGTATCTGTATTGGCTATAAAGATGTTATGAAAGGGTATAAGCTTTGGAATCCTATAACTAAGAAGATTGTTTACAGTCGAGATGTTGTGTTTCGAGAGGTCAAAGAAGTCCCCAAACAGGAAGTGAATCCAATGGAAAAGGAACCAGATAAAATAGAGTTTAAGTTAGAAGGTGAAGAATTTGACTCAATAGAAGAAGCATAATCAGAAGAAGAAGAACCTCATACTCCAGTTTTGAGGAGATCATCTTGAGAAATAAGGAAACCAGAAAGGTATTCCCCTCCTGATTTCCGTTGTCATTTTGCTATGTCTATTACTGATGATGATCCTAGAAATGTGAAGGAAGCTGTTAATTTAGAGGATAGCGATCTCTGGAAAAAGTCCATGGATGAAGAAATGGATTCCTTGGACAAAAAAAAGCTTGGAAGCTAGTCCAGTTACCAGTCGGGAGAAAAGTCGTTGGGAGCAAATGGCTATTTAAAAAGAAGTTGAATGCAGAAGGTAAAGTGGATAAGTATAAACCCCACTTGGTAGCAAAGGGATATTCTCAGGTAGAGGGGATTGATTTTGGTGAAATATTTTCTCCAGTTGCAAAATTAACTTCTATTAGATTTCTTCTTTCTATTGCTGCTGCTTTTGACCTTGAAGTAGAGCAGATGGATGTGAAGACAACGTTCTTACATGGGGATCTAGAAGAAGAAATATACATGGAACAACCAGAAGGGTTCATAGTAAAGGGAAAGAATGAGTTGGTATGTAAACTAAAGAAGTCCCTTTGTGGTCTAAAGCAATCTCCAAGGATGTGGTACCAAAAGTTTGACACATACATACTTGGATTGGGGTTTGTGAGAAGCAAAGCTGATCACTGTGTATATTCCAAACAAGTTGGTGATCACTTCATTAACATAGTTCTGTATGTTGATGACATGTTGTTGATTGGAAATAACAAAGATGTTATAAAGGAGGTGAAGTCTCAACTGTCCTCCAAGTTTGATATGAAAGATCTCGGTGCTGAAAACTTCATTACGGGAATGGAGATAAGAAGAGATCTTGCAAAAAAAATGATCAGTTTAAATCAAAGAAAATATGTTGGGACGATACTACAGAGATTTAACATGCAGGAAAGTAAGCCGGTCAAGGTTCCTATTCTTGTAGGTGTAAAGTTATATGTAGAGCAGTGTCCCAAGACATAGGAAGAAGAAGAAGACATATCACAGGTTCCATATGCCAGTGCAGTTGGTAGTTTGATGTATGCAATGGTCTGTACAAGACCAGACATTGCTCATGCAGTGGGAGTTTTGAGCAGATATATGTCAAAACCAGGAAAGGAGCATTGGACAGCTGTAAAGCGAGTCTTCAGATATTTGCGTGGCACCACAGATTATGCAATCTACTACCAAGGAAGGCCTGGACCAGAAAGAGTAATAAATGTACATGGATTTGTTGATGCAGACTGGGCTGGAGACCTTGATCATAGAAGATCTACAAGTGGGTATGTGTTTAACCTATTTGGAGGAACTATCAGTTGGATGAGCAAGAGACAAGTTGTAGTTGCACTCTCAACTACAGAAGCTGAATACATGGCAGCCACTCATGTAAGCAAAGAAGCTGTGTGGTTGCAAAGATTGTGTTCATGTATTGGGTTTGTACAGAAAGGTGTAAGGTTAGAATGTGATAGCCAAAGTGCAATCTTCCTGGCAAAGAACCCTGCTTATCATGATAAGACAAAGCATATTGATGTGCAACATCACTTTGTGAGAGATATGGTTGAAGAAAAGAAGGTGCTGCTAGAGAAGGTTGACACAGTGAAAAATGTCGCAAACTCATTAACAAAGTCTGTTAGTACAGAGAAGTTCTCTTGGTGTAGAGAATCTATGGGCATTGATGCCTTGAACCTGTGACTTTATGAGTACATGACTCATTGCTATGCAAAGTAAACAACAAGTGGGAGAATGTTGGGTATATGTTATATTCTTTGCATGTGCGTATGGAGGGGAGATGCACATGTCAGCGCCGCAGCTCGGCGATCCTAAAGGCACCTTCGACAGAAACAGTCTATAGGCGTTGTTTCCGATGCGAGCGCAACGAGCAATTTTTTTTGGCTATTTATAGCTGTTTGTGGCTATTTTTAGAAGTTGTCTAAAAATATGTAACTTAATCCCGATTAAGGGATTGGAGTCTTTTTCTAATTCGGGTTAATGGATTAGGGTATTTGGATGTTGCGGAATACCTATATTTTGTGTTGTGAGGATCTCATAATGGAATGAAGAGAAAATCAGAGGTGTGGCTCCAAGGTTTTCTGCTTTTCTCAGTTAAGGGTTTCCAGGGTAAATCTTTGTGTTTACGTGTGAATGATGTGCTGTGATCTCTATTTTTCTTAAAAGAATATGTATGCTTTGCTTCTCTACACAGGTTTAAAACTTACAACAAGATCCAGGTACTTATGAAGGTAAGTCCCCTGAACACTCTGTTTTTAATGCTTTAAAGTGATATGTTTATCAAGTATAGATAAGAGCTATTCTGAATTCATTGAATGCAATACTTCATATTATGATGAAAACCCTTGCTCTCTGGTAAGTGATATTATGATAGATAAGAAATTACTAATGTTTCACAAGAAGTGAAAAATATTTGTGAACAGAACCAGGTATCGCAAGAGCAATTGGACAAAGCCGAGAATAGAATCAAGAAGAATCTAAGAAGAACACACATACCATAATTAATCTGAAACTTCAAGTCAAATAAGCTACCATAATCAAAGAAGCCATATCCAAATATTTGAAAGACAAACTTGAGAAGTCAGCCACCGAATTTGAAAAGCAATCAAAAGAAATTGTCAAGCTCAGAAGACTTCTGGAAGATAAAGAAAAATAGTTAATCTGCAAGCTACAAGCCAAAGACAGTGAGAGAAGTACCTATAAGACTAAAGAAATATTGGAAGAGAAGTCAAGAAGAAAACAAGAACTTTAATTCAAATCCTTGAAGGCAGAGTTACGGAAGGTATGTGTGACAAAATTTTATTTTGAAAAGAACCTCTTAGAACTCAAAAAGGAGAATCATGCACTCAAAGGTCAACTGCAACAATCCCATGAGGATGATCAGAATTCAAAAAGACAGATGGAAGACAATATCCTTGATTTGAATAAACAAATAGAAGAAGTCAAGAAAATATAAGAAGATCTAACGAGACAACTCCAAGAAAATATAGAAATCTGTCACAAGAAAGAATTGAAGATCCTCTCTCTAAAGGAAGACATGGACAAAATAACTACTCAGTTAAATACAAATTCGATGATCGAGAATAACAATGAAGTGGAAGAGGAATAAAAGACTAACAATTATCCACATATTCGTAAAAGATTCCATGATAAACAAGAATCAAGAGAAATTACAGCTCAAAGATATCCTATGATGTTCAATGGCTACTGTTACAAGTGCAATAACTATGGTCACAAATCCATCCATTGCAGAGATCCTGAAAAGTTCACACTAAGAAGAAATCAAGATGGGTTTTTCGTTCAGTGTTACAATTGCTATCGTTATGATCATTTCGCAAAACATTGTAGGATGCAAGGACCAATTAAAGTTTGGAGAAGAAAGCAAGTTCAATCAAATTATATGAACAACCATTAGCCTACTAAAGTATGGAGAAAGAAGTTAGTAGATTGCACCATTGATCAAAACAGAAAATGATGAAAATATTGGGAAAAAACTAATATTGTTTTTATGGCTATCGACATGTGATATGAATAATGTGTAAAAGGATATATGTACATGATTATCATATTTGAGTATTGTAGTTGGTTCCAACAGTATCCGTGTGACAGAATGTAAGTCCTCCAAAGTAGCATCAGTGATAAGAGAAACAACATTTCCAAAAGAAGATCTCGTTGCCATTAATGCAAACAAGAAGAAAAGTTGGAAAGGAAGAGAAAGTTGATGACATGGGGAGCATGCCCTGAGGGGGAGAAATATGGTCAAAGTGTAACACCCTGGTTTTGACCCCGTTGCATTTAATGTACATGATGTATATATTGTAAATGATCACGGTGTGGAGCTAAAGGCCAAGGCCCCACCATTGATCGGTTATGTTATGTTTTGGATTCAAATTTGCCACCGATGGTATATCAGGGCATACGACATATATTATGCTTATCATCATGTAAACATGCATCTATAATTAATTAAATGAACCCGACCAACTACAATCGCGGCAACTAAAATGAGAAAGGGGCATGATTTTCACAAGGATAAGGATGTGGGGGAATTTGTCAAACCTTGGGCCATTGAGGGAAAATACCCATGTGTCTTCTTCCCTTGCTCTACCCAACCACTTTCATTGAAGAATGGCTGCTGGTGGTTGAGGCAGTTATTGTCTTTGGGAGTGGAATGGCAGGACTGTCAGTCCTCACCCACACGCACACTCTACCACAGTAGTTGACTTCACAATGGAAGAGAAAACCTTCACGCACTCTCCACTACGCAGGCCTCACGATTTTCTGTTCACCTCCACGCACAGGATTTACCTGGTTTCATTCCCGCGGACACATTCTCCTCTCCACGTCTATGCTGAACACTCACGCACGTCCAATTCGCGTCCTCTCTGTTGCCTATTCATCCACGCGCGAGCTGTGAGCTGTTCGCCCTCACGCAGGGACTGTGTCTGCTGTTCTCACGCACTGAGATTTTTCCTGGTTTTTGGCTCACATAGCGAGCTGGAAGCTGTGCGTTTTCATCCACGAATTGTAGTGTTGTTGTGGTCTTAATATATTGTGGGACGGGAGTCTGCTCATTTCATGCCCAGCTTGGAAGTCTGTATTTTCTCTTCCTCTACATGGTCTACCTGTGACTTATCGGTGTTTTCGTTGCCCAGGACGGGCTGTGTTCCCCACGTTGGTTGTGAGCTGTGCTCACTAATACATTTTGGGTTGCTGTGTTTCCCACATTGTTGGCTGTAGCTACTGTGATCTCCCTTACGCTTTGAGGATTATTGTAAATTCACTGGAGAGTCATTTTGGCCATGATAGGGCCAAGAATGACTCAGAATTTGTCTCCCCTGTCTTAAGCTATATCAGCTGATTGATTGCCTGAGTGCAATGGTTGGTATTCGGACTGTGTAAGGAGCAGGGATGGGGGCTTAGTTTTGCTTGACAAACCTGGTGGCTGGAAACCACATAAGCAGAGCTAGAGGACTGGCTTTCTTCTTCACAACCCCTGAATAGCACTGGAAGGGAATGCAGGGCCTGAGGGACTGTGTAGCAGAGAAGGGACTTATTCCTTGTGTTGGGTGTGTGTGGGTGTTTTAGAAGCCAGGCTGGTTCTGGTGTAGGTGTTCTTAGCTCTGTAATGAGCTCACCAGCTTAGCATTGAGCCTTTCCAAATCTCCTTGATGGCATGATAAACCCAATTGTGTTGGCTTGGCTGTGTTTTGTATATCCTTGCCTATGTGCAAGCCTACTAGTTCCCTTATTCCTTGGAGAATCATGCCCAGCTCGGGGGTGGCAGCGCTACTAGGAGATTAAGGAGCACGCTGGCCTATGGTTGGGTGGAACGTTGCAGCGACGTAGCTGGTTGCGGAACGACTTCTTCATAAGATAAGTGATCTTGTCCATTTCTACTTCCGCAACTATATTTACTGTTAATGACTATAATGGATATGTTGAATGAATGCTTGTATGAATGTACGATGTTTCCGCTGTGTCTGATAGATAATTGCATCTGTGCATGATAAATGTTCATGTGTGCATGTTTCTACTTCAATACGTTTGTTTCAGCATTATGTTTTAGCATTTTTATGCATGTACATGTTCATGGGGGCTCTTAGCCCATGTGTTTGAAGCCTATAGTCGCGTCCTCTTCGCCACTCGGAGGCTTGGGGATGTGACACAAAGAATGTTCCCTTTTCCATTGATGTTAAAGGGGGGGAGAAGTTATGAATAAGGGAAGTGTGTTCTGAAGAATATTTATCATGTTGTCATCAATGACAAAGGGGGAGATTGATGATTAAGTTGCCATTGATGCCAACAATGTATAGCCATTGATGCCAACATGTCTTGGTGCCCCTTGAGGAGCCCCTAAGGGTTAATTAAATGTAAGTGTCTAAAGAGACATTTTGATCTTGTCCAAGCCCAATTTTGAATCCCTTGGATCCCATGGGACAATGGCAAAAGCCCTAAACACCCTGTCGAGTGTTTAAGTACCCCAAAGATGTTTTATGGTTCCCTAGTTGTTTCTTTGGTTCCCCAGTACCACAACTTATGCCCCAGTACCCTACAAAAGTGTCCTTTGTGGGTTGAAGAAGTTGCAAGCGTCCAAATGACCCTTTCAGTGGTCATTTGTGTTTTATTGAGGTAATGGTACCCCATGAGAAGGTCTAGCAACCCCACAGGTGATGTCATGATGGATATTGACCCTTGGAGGTCTCCTAGTGTGGTTGAGGTGGTTGAAGAATCCTATGAAGCCCCTTTCTTAATTAAGAAGCCTTGAAGAAGATCTTGGACCGACATTTGATGGCTTAATGGTCCTTGTCCCCTTAATGGTGATGATGTGGTCATTAATGACTTGATGAAGACTTGAAACCCTTGATGCCCGTGTAGCCCTGGTTAGGGTCATGGAACCCTTGGAGATGGTCATTATGCATGACAAGGTCTGACACCCACATAAACGGCGGCATGGTGACCCTTGGACACTATATGATCATTGACGGCGCATTTGGAAATGATTTGGGTCTTAGAATCCATACATATGGTGGTTTGTAAGCCCATGATTGTTGGACGCTTTGATATGATGGAATCTTTGGTCATGATTCCCTCATCACTTGGCGATGGAGTCCTATGTGATGGGATTGAAGTCCATGGAAAGTATCTTGTTTAAATATTATATGATATATTTGAAAGAGTCCTTGAAACCCTTGTATGTGGTGACTTGGGTCTTGAACCATGGTGATGTATGGTCCTATTTGTGGTTATATGGATATTGGGATGTAGATGGAGGTAAATCCCACAGACGTGCCTTGATATGTTGAATAATACTATGAAGAATACTTTGAAACTCTTGTAGTTGGTGGCATGGTATTTGGCACCCTCATGTGTGAGGTCTTGTACATACTAAAGAATTTAAGGATATTAGACCAAGAATTAGTAAATAAACCCATCATAGGGAGATATTCCTCGTCAATCCATTTCTGTTGATATGTGGAGAATCGTTTAACTCCTTATGATTGAAGAAATATGAATTTTTGAAGTTGGTGTACCCTGGGCTTTTTGGGTTAGCCGACCAAAAAAAAAAGAATTTAATTATTTGTAATTTTGAATTGCATGTTGCCCCAGTTTGAGGTTCTAAATTTACTCCACAACCTATATAAATAGAATATCAAAACTTTCATTTGTTCACCATCAATTCTCTCAGTATTTTCACAACTCTTGGAAAAAAGTGTGAAACTTTGTGGAGGAGAAATTTCGAGGCATCTTCACTAAAATTGACATAGCTTTCTCATATGGAACCAGAATTACAAAATTCTTGGATCGTTGGAAAGATTGTTATGAGGGATATGTGGTGACATGATCTAGAGATTATTTTGGTTTTCTAATGTTTCTTCATCTTGTGATATTCAAAAAGGTATGGTTCATGCTTCTGAGTTTCTCTTGTGATGGCACATGTCTTTCATGGATAGAGTTCATCTTTGATCTTAGTGTGTGAGCTTGTATATTGGTATATATTTTGAATTCATTGAATATGGTATGGAGGCTATGGTGATGGTTATCTTGGAACATATCTTAATGTGATCTTGATGATTATCTTGGATATTGTTGGCATAGATTTTGGTGTTTATCTTGACTATTGTAAAGTGTAGTATTGAATGAGAAGTTGACATGTAAGTAATAGATCGTGTGAGTGATTTATTTGATCAACCTAAGTGTTTTCTTTGAAAATTAGTTTGACAAGTGTTGATCATTGTGTAATGACCTAAGTGGAGCTGGGTTGTTATTGACTGTTAATGACAACATTTGACAGTATTGTAAGTGACTATTTGTTTGATATTTGATTGATTTGTTGACTTGATTTGAGCGGAGTCAAAAATACTTTTGTGTCTAAGAGTTTATGAGACTGGATGAGTTTGAAACATTTGGTTAAGTCTTATCTTCTTGGCTGAGGTTAGTTGGTTGAGGTTTATCATGTTTAACTGTCAAGTATTCTTAAGTGTGATTGAGGCCGGTTGTGGTGTCATTGAGTTGAGTGTGTTTCGACAATGTTGGTTGACCGTATGTGAAGTTTCTCGGTTGCTAAAATGTGTCTCTTACTTGATGAACTATGCCAAGTAAGAAGGGTTGGTTGACTATCGGAATACTTGATTAGATTAACACAAGTATATGATTGATTTGGCACAGGTACACAAGCAACTTGGTACAGGTTGGTTCAATTGTGCACGATTGACACAGGTTGCCTTATGTGCAGTTGGTCTGACTCAAACTGGCTGAGTTGTATGAGCAGTTGGTTTGACTTAGGTGGACTAAGTTTGGTGTGCAATTGGTTAGACTTAGATTGTCTGAGTCGAATGATGTGAGCAACAGATTGATTGGTAAAGCTTGATTGGACAGGTTGATTGTACAAGTTGATGAGCGGTTTGATATAATGGACAATGATTAGTTGATGAGTAGTGATCAGATGATGAGCAGTGTGATGCAGTCGACAGTGAGTAGTTGATGAGTAATGATTAGATGATGAGTAGTGGTTAGTAGTGGCAATGGTTGTGCAACGTGGTATAGATTGTGCAGTGTAGTGCACGTGTTGATTAGTAGGTCCACAGGATCAGTGCGGTCGTGGTTCAATAGTTTATATCTTCATATTAGGGTGGTAGGACGGGGTAAGGAAAGGGGGTTGTATCCTCATTCCAGTTGTAGCCAGAGAACTAGGGAGTTATAGCTTCCTTCAGGTTGTATCCTGTAAATTAGGGGGTTGTATCATCTTTCCAGTTGTAGTTGGAGAACTGAAGTCACTGTAATAAGGGGGTTGTTGCCTCCTTCTAGTTTTTTCTGGAAAAATAAAAGGATTTCACGGTTTTCCCCCCAAGACTTGGGTTTCCACATAAAATCTGGTGTTTTTTGTTTCATGTTATGCTTCTGATGTAATGATGATATGATGATGATAATAATGATGATTATGATATAATGATAATGTGATAATGCATAATATTGAATAAGTTGTTGATTGATAATAAAAGTAAAAAAGTAAAAGGAGTTATGCACATTGATTCACCCCCCCCACCTCTCAGTGTAACTAGTGTGTCCAACATAGACCCTCAAAAGGGAAACACTCCATGGCCCCATCCAAATAGCTACTTGAGTCAATTTGTTATGAAAAAGAAAGAAAGTTACAAATGAGCTTTTCATAATTGATCAACTAGCCAATGACCCTCCATGCTCTTTAAATAGACATCATGGACCAATCAGGTGTTAAGCTATAGTTCAACGGTAGTTATGATCTAAGAGAAGATGAATCATCACATCAATCTATGTCTAAAACATATCATGACCGCCATATCAGATATTTACAAATGTATACTAAAGAAACACACTTTTCCTAACAAATATATTATAACAACTTGATCTTAACAAACTCCTAAGTGTCTAAATATCCTAACATCCCCTCTTAAGAACAACTTGGAATATGATTGAAGGATTTACATAAATGACACTATTAGAAGAAGGAAGGAGGAATTAGAACCTATCCCCCCTTAATGACAAGTTCTCGAACTCCTAACATAGATCTAAGTATAGAAAACTTCGCTTCTGTAAGAGACTTTGTGAAGATGTTTGCAACTTGATCATCTATAGGGGAGAAGAGCACTTCAAGAATGTTATCATGAACAAGATTTCTGATGAAGTGCATATGTAGCTAAATGTGTTTGTTGCGTTGATGTTGAAATGGATCTTTGGCGAGCTTGATGGCACTTTTATTGTTGCACCAAAGTGGATTAGGTTGTTGTTGCTCGAATCCAAAGTCTGAAAGGATCTGTTAAAGACATAAATCTTCGTGACTTGCATTAACTATGGATCTATATTATGCTTATGTTGAAGAGAGAGAAAGAGCTTGGTGTTTCTTACAAGCCCAAGTGACAAGTCCATATCCCAGACTGAAAACATAACCTGCAGTAGACTTTCAATCATCAGGATTTCCTACCCAATCTGAATCAGTGAAACCAATCAACAAAGAAATCCCCCTTGTGTTGTAATGAATCCCAAACTGAATTGCACCTCGAATATATAGAAGTATTATTTGTGCTTCTGTATAGTGACTTTAATGGGGTGTTTGCATATAATGGGAAACATGACCAATGAAAAAAGAAAGAGCAGGATGGGTATGAGTCAAGTATAAGAGACTACCAACAAGCTAACGATACAAGGTAGCATCTACTTTAGGTGAAGTGAAAGTGGTAGAAAGTTTGACTCCAAACTGGAAGGGAGAAGGGGCTGGTTTACAATCTTCCTTGTGAAAGCGACGAAGAAGGTCACAAGCATACTTACACTGAGAAAGAAAGGTGCATTCTTTGGTTTGCAAGACTTGGATACCAAGAAAATAATGCAAATGTCATAAATCTGGCATTTCAAATTTTTTCTTAAGACTAGATTTCACATGAGTTAAAAGTTTAGGGTCACTACCAGTAAGAATAAGATCATTAACATAAAGAACATGGATTATGAGATTGTTTCTTTATTTCTTGGTATAGACATTTGGGTCAAAATGGCATCTAGAAAAAACAGTGTCAAGGAGAAAGCTATCCATTTTGGTATACCAAGCTCAAGGAGCTTGCTTAAGGCCATATAAGGATTTCTTAAGGCAACAGACAAGGCGAGAGTCATTCTGAACACATCAAGGAGGTTTTTCCATGTAAATTTCCTCCTAAAAATCACCATGTAAGAATGTAGACTTGACATCCATTTGATGGACCTCCCATTTATGTAAGGCTGCAAGAGAAAGAACAAGGCAGTTGGAATTCATTTTTGCGATAGGAGCAAAGGTTTCATTGAAGTCAATTTCTTCAACTGTGGAAAAAAACTTGGCAGCTAACCTTTCCTTAAGTCTTTCAACACTTCCATATTATGCATACTTAGTTCCATACACCCATTTACATATGAGAAGTTTTAAATCTTTTGTAAGAGGTACAAGATCCCAAGCATCATTCGCCATTAAAGAATAATATTCTTCATCCATAGCTGCATTCCAATTTGGATTCCCTGAAGCTTCTACAAAAGTATCTCGATAATGGTTGTCTAAAAATTGAGCCAAAAGAGAAGAGGGTCGCTGGAACTAAAAACATGCTCAACATGGATCTTTAGGATCACTAGCAAGAACATTGGCCACTTCACATGTTGAACCAACCCATCGAGGAATCAATTGGGCTAGCGCAACTGGAGGAAAATGACCAGGCAGAGATGGATTTTCATCCTTACTATCATCATAAAAAACTGGGGTTGGAAAGTTGTCAAGGAAGTTGGAAGTAGAAGAAGGAATAAACACTGAAGTAGGCTCGCAGGCCATAGATGGCACAAATGACAAGTTAGGATCGCAGGCTAAGATATTGTCATCAAATTTAACATCTCTTCTAATAATTATATCATGAGAATGTGGCTAAAGAAGTCTATAACCTTTTACATCTTCATAATATCCATTAAATATGTACTTTGCACTTTTAGGCTGCAATGTTTTTTGTTGTTCATCTGGATGTGAGCCCATCCTTCACTAGCAAACACACGGAAGTGACTTACATTTGGTTTAATTTTACTCCATGCTTCTTCCGGTGTGATAGCTTGTAAAGCTTTAGTGGGGGTGCGATTAACTATGTAATTTGAACAATTTATGGCTTCATCCCAAAATTGAAGACTTAGTCTCTTAGCTTGAAGCATACAATTAGCCATTTCTTTTAAAGTGTGGTTATTTCGTTCAGCTACACCATTTTGTTGTGGTGTATATGGAAAAGTGTGTTGTTGTTTGATTCCCTATTCTGTGTAGAAAGTAGTGAACTTGTTGTTAACATATTCTCCCATATTATCAGATCTTAACTTAAGAATTCGATGACCAGATTGTTTTTCAACAAGGGCCTTATAGGCCAAGAACATGTTAAATACTTCGTTGTTATGTTTTAGGAAATAAACCCAAGTGCGTGTGGATTATTCTTCAATGAAAGTTAATAAATATTTGAAACCTAAAAAGGAAGCAGATGGAAGAGGACCACACAAGTCACTATGCACAAGCTCCAAAGGGGCTGAGGCATGCCAAGAGGCACGTTTGTCAAAATTGTCCTGATGATGTTTTCTTAGTACATAACCGAAACAAACAACATCCCTGCAAGATACCATATGAAGACATGTCACCATATTTTCTTTACATAGTTGTTGCAATGAGCGATAATTTGAATGTCTAAATCATTCATGCCAAATTCTGCTTTAAGTCATCACTATGAACAACAAAAATCGAAGAAAAAGGTGATGACCCAAAGTTGTTAAGTTTGTACAACCTGGTAATAGCATCAACAATTTGGTAGCTAGGACATGCTTAGGATCTTTAAAAGCCTTGATTATAACTTGGTGAGGTGTAAACATTACATTTTTACCTTTACCAGAACGAGTGATTTGATAAACTAAAAACAAATTGCAAGAAATTCATGGAACACATTGTACATCATTAAAATGGCCACTATCTACTGGACCTGTTCCACATCCTACAACACTTAGAGATCTATCATCACCAATAAATATTTGTTTGGTGTTACATTCATGCGTACTATAAAATATGGCTTGATCCTTATTCATATGATAATATGCTCCTGAATCAATGAGTCACTCGTTTGAAGTAGAAGAAGAAGATGCAGTATAGGAAATTAAACTAGAAGCACAAAGTGCATGTCCATGAGATGTAGATTCTAAAGACGAATCAAGTTTGATGTGGCGCTTCTTCATTGTTGCTTCCAAGTCTTCCATCTTCTTGAAACATTTAGATTCATCATGATTATCTTTCCTGCAATAGTTTGCAATGATGCTTAGTCTTTTTACCTTTTGGCTTGGTTCCTTTGTCATTTTTTAAAGAATGAGCTAACTGAGAGGGTTTGGGACCCTTGTTTGGCTTATTATTGTGAGGATTTTGATTCTTGAGATGCTTGGACTTTCCTTTCTGTTGTGCCAATAAGGCTTTCCCACATGTATCTGCATTGCTAATCATTCGAAGATGTATGAGCTTATCTTGCTTTCTAATCAAGGAATCACAAAAGGATTCAAGAATAGGCTCTTTATATCTAGTTAGATCTAAGGATTCTTTCATGGAATAAATTGTAGATACAAAAACATAATATACAGGTCCAACTTTGGAAAGAATATGATAAATTCATTACTTGTATTCCCTTTTTTAAATTTCATTTTGTACATAAGAGTTTAAGAGTTTTACACTTATATAAATAAACTTGAATGCAATAAAAACCAGTTGGATTAAAGGAAATCAACTCATTTTCGAGTTGATGACCTCGAATTTCATTGTGTTTACCAAACGCAAATTCCAACTTTTCCCAAGCTTTATCTGGTTTATCAATTCCAGATAGGTGGAATCACAAATCAATAGAGATTTACATCTCAATCAATCCACGAGCTTCATCACATTTATTTGCCCATTTTATTTTCTTATCATCATAAGTGGGTTATGTTTCTTTCTTTGAGGTAATTGGGTAAAGTTCCCTACTTCATAGAACATCCTCCATGCGATAATTCCATGAGAAGTAGTTGTAACCGGTAAGTAGAATATCACATGGGTTGGGCATACTGAAAAAAGAAGGTCTCTAGAACAGAAACCAATGGTCTAGATTCAAAGCTCTAAAAAATGGTTGTTTAAAAAAATGACACTCATAACTGACTCTGGATGTGGAAGTTATGCTTGATTGGAAAATGGTTGAAGATGACCCCAAGAGAGATGTGGCAGGTGGAGGATTGACCCAACTGAAAAAAAATAACCCCCTATTCCCAAGCTTCACCTTTTAAACTCACTTACAATAATGTTGCTTTATGTGAACCACTTTTGTAAAATAAGTGAAATTCACTTTTACAATGATGTTACTTCAAATACTGCATGCAAACACTAAAAGACTTGAAGTGACTCCCTTTTATAATTCAGGTGAGATGCACTTTTACAATAAAAAAAATAGAAATTACATGTACTTTTAGAAAATTAGGCAACAAGAATACTTGAACTCAAGACCTCTTAATAAATAAAACAAATTATAACCAAGTGAGCTAATATTAAAAGGTACGTAAAAGATGGAAAGGAGGACAGATCTTTTTTTTCACTCTTCTGTCTTGAAGTGCGTCCTTTCTTCTTTTCTTGCAAATCACTTCACATAAACTGAAACAAAAAATAAAAAACTTCAGATCTGATGAAATGGTTGTATCTGGGCCAAACAAAAACCTTTTTCGATCAAACAAAAATTGTTTTCCTATGGAAACACCGCTCCAGATGCAATGGAACACCACTCAGAACCCATGAATGTACAAAAATTTTAGAACCAAAAACCCTTTCAAAACTTTGACAACATTAGTTGAAGATCTAGAAGCAACTCTTCAGAAACGCTTTGATACAGTGTTCGAGTACATATGATACTTCCATTCAAGTACACATGATACTTACAAAAGGCTAAACACCTAGAGAAACCACTCACATAAACAAATCACATATCAACACATTGATGTTTTCACGTGGTTTAAACCCTCAAAATGGAAACACTCCACGGCCCCAGCCAAATAGCTACTTGAGGCAGTTTATTCTGCAAAAGAAAGAAAGTTACAAATGAGCTTCTCATAATCAATCAACAAGCCAATGACCCTCCATGCCCTTTAAAATAGATATCATGGACCAATCGGGTGCTAAGAAATGGATCAAAGGTAGTTATGATCTAAGAGAAGATGAACCATCAAATCACTATATGTCTAAAACATATCGTGACCATTGAACTAGATATTTACAAATTCATACTAATGCGTACTAAAGAAACATACTTTTCCTAACGAATATATTATAACAAATCGATCTTAACTAACTCCTAAGTTTCTAAATATCCTAATAGTTTAGCAGCCTCATTTACTATTGTACAAGCCCTAGCTAAGGCATTTTGTAAACACAATGAGTCATACCTAGAATATACATATAATATTCTTCATAACTATCTAACTTATGAAAAAGGATTTATCCCATATGCATCATGGAGTTTATTCGCTTATTACTCTTCTTTTTATAAGAGACCTAGAAAAGTATTTATCCCACATGTATTATGGGATATGATCCGCTGTCCCTCTAGCATATATAATAGAGGTGAGGGAGATCTATTTGGGATATCGAGATATTGCAAAGTTGTGATGTAATGCTTATGTGGGAGAGCCATAGCATTGTAAGACTAAGAGTTTTATGAAGAATAAAAACATCAACCTTCTGTGGATGTTTCCCCATCTTGGGGTTTTACCACGCAAGTTATGTCCTCTCTTTTCTCTTTTCTCTTGTCTCGCATTGTATATATTTATTGATTTATTTGCTACTTATAATGACAGGAGATTAGATTAGTTAGATTCTTGAATATATATATATATATATATATATATATATATATATATATATTGAATCTAACAAACTATAAGATGTAGAGGTAGAAGCATGTCAGGAATAGGAAAAAGTACCAGGGTCGAGAATGAGGAAGGAAACTATGAAAATGTTGCAAAACAAAATTATCGAAGAAACAATGAAGCCTTTAAAGGAGGGGGAACCTTTGTATGAAGAGGAATCTTTAGAGGTGAAGGTGATGGAAGGTCCCCAATGCTTTGTTTCAAATGCAAAATGCATGGGTATAAATCTTTTAAATGTCTAAAAAATATGCATGCCAACATAAGGCAATAAATAAAGGAGTTGAGAGCACCTCTAAATATATTGTTGGAGATAATGTGGATGAAGTTAAGCAAGAGCTAGGAGAGAATTTGATGGTCATAATGATTTTGTTGAAGTCAAAAGGCCATGTAGAAGAGAAGGAACTATCCCAAAGAAAATCAATTTTCAAGACTATTTTCAAAATCGAAGGTGAGTGTTTCTCTTTGATTTTTTATGGAGATAGTACAAAGAATTTGATATGCATCGAGGTTATTAAGAAGTTGAAATTAAAATATTGTTTGCATCTTAATGACTATAGGATCTCATGGTTGCTAAAAGGACACCATGTAAATGTTTCCCAACAATGTTTGATAAATTATCAACCTGGAACTTATTGTGATATTGTGACATGTGATGTTGTGCCAATGGATGCTTTCCATCTGTTGTTGGGTAGCCCTTAAAAATATGATAGTAAAATTGTTTATGGTGGTGTAAAAAATACATTCCTATTAGAGAAGGATGGAAGGAAAATTCAAATGCTTCCTATGAAAGAGGAATAAGGAGACAATAGTAGTAGTTATAATTATAACAATGAAGAAGAGTCATGATGTGTTAAGTTAAGTATTTTTTGAAGGAAACAAGAAAGGAAAAGTGTTATTTTGTTATTCTCTGAAAGAGTTCAATTCAAGAAGTGAGGGAAATTGAGATTCAAATTGAAGTAGAATAGTTGTTGGATGAGTTTAAAGAGATTATTTTAAAAGAGTTACCCAAGATATTGCCACCTACAAGGAGCATTTCCCATTAATTGGATTTTATACTAGGTTCTAGTTTGCTTAACAAAGCTACACATAGAACGACACCAAATGAAAATGATGAATGGAATAGGGAAGTGCATGAGTTGTTGGAGCAAGGTCTAACCAAAGAAAGATTAATCCCATGTGTAGTACATGTTGTACTAGCATCAAAGAAGGGTGGAGAATGGATGATGTGCATTGATTCTAGGGGAATTAACATAATTACAATCAAGTACATATTTCCAATGCCCCAGATGGATGACTTTATGGAATGTTTGAATGGTGCAAGGTATTTTACAAAGATTGAGAGAGCGAATATCATCATCATATTAGAATTTGTGAAGGAGAGATGAATGGGAAACTATATTTAAGACTAAAGAAGAAATTTATGAATGGTTGGCCATGCCAATTGGATTGACAAACGTACCAAGTAATTTTATGGGACAGATGAATAAAATGTTGATGTCTTTTCTTTTTTCTTTTTTACTGAGGGAATCAACAATTGGGGTTGGGCTGGTACTCGCGTGACACGGGGTCCAGGGATCCATTCTTGCTACCAATATACCCCTAGGTGCCCCACAACAGACTGCAAGCCATGGGACACATGTAAACCTGGGTAGGATTTGAACTCGTGACCTCCTTTACAACAAGTGACTTCATATCAAGCGATTCCATTGAGCCACGCCATTGCGGGATTAAAATGTTGATGTCTTATACAGGTAAGTTTGTTGTAATTTTTGGATGTCATTTTATTTTCCAACAAGTCAAAAGAACAACATCTTAATAATTTGAGACAAGATCTATAGCAGTCGAAACAAGAGAAGTTATTCATAAATATGCACAAGTGTATATGTATGAAGTAGGAATTAGTATATCTTGGGTTTGTAATCTCTCAAGAAGGTCTAAAAATGGATCCTGAAAAATTGTCGGCAATGATAGAATGGCCAGCTCCTAAAAGCGTATTTGAAGTGCAGAGTTTTCATGGATTGGCCATTTTTAATAGGAAGTTTATAAGAAAAATTCACCCTTGATTACTTGCATGAAGAAGGGAGAATTTAAATGGAATACTTTGGCAGGGAGAGGATTTTAATTGCTAAAATTCATAATCACTATGAAATAAGTGTTGGCTCTACCAAACTTCAGTAAGGGTTTTCAGGTTGATTATGAAACTAGTGGGACAACCATTGGGTGAAAAGTTGAATGAATCCAAGCATAGGCATTTGATTTATGACCAAGAATTTTATGCAATTCCTCAAGATTTGAAGAAGCATAGACATTAATTATTTCCAAAAGAATTTGTCTTTTACACCAACCATTAAGAAATGAGGTGTTTCAACTCAATCTAAATTGAAACAAAGACATATGAAGTTGATTGAATTTATGCAAAGTTATACATTTGTCTTGAAGGATAGATGAAATAAACAGAGCATAGTTGCAGATGCTTTAAGTAGGAGATTAACTTTGTCGTCTCTTATGACAATGGATGTAATATGGATTAGAAGAGATGGCAATTTTGTATGAAGAAGATTCAGATTTTTTTAAGCATGGAAGGCAAGTAAAGAGCCATGGAAATATGATACAATTCCATACTTGGATTATTTCATTCAAGAGCGTTTTTTTTATGTAAAAGCCATCAATTATGTATCCCAAAAGGATATATGAGGCAAAATCTAATCAGTAAGTTGCATAATGGAAGTTTAAGTGGACATTTTGGTGCTAACAAGACCAACGCATTAGTTGAGGAGTGATGTTATTGGATAGGAATGAACAAAGATGGTAAGAAGTGGGATGGACACTACATAATTTGCCAACATCCAAAAGGAAAAAGTCAAAATATAGGGTTGTACACACCATTACCAATACCATGGAAGGATATAAACATGGATTATGTGTTGGGCTTGCCAAGGACCCAATGAGGTAATGATTGAATCTTTGTTGTTTTTGACAAGTTTTCTAAAATGACACATTCTACCCCTTATAAAAGACTAATGATGCTACCAGCATAGTTGTTTTGTTGTTTAAAGAAATTGCGAGATTTCATGGGTTTCCTAGGAGCATAACATCAAACGAGGACAACAAGTCTACTGGACATTTCTAGAGAATGTTGTAATACCCTAGTTTTGACCCTTGGAATGCATCAAATTATATTATGTAAAATGATGTAAATATGCTAGTAAAGCATTAAAAAGGTGTAGAGCTTAAGGCCAAGACTCTACTAATGAATGGATAGGCATGTATGATGAAAATACCCATATATGGGCCATGTGGTTGGCTTATCACAATGATGTAAATATATATAAATATTATGTTGGAAAATAATAAAATGGTCCAATATGGTTGCGTAAAGAGAATTAGAGAGGCTATGGTTCCATTAGAGGGGCTATGATTCCACTGGAAGGGAAGAGGAAAGTGGGCCTATGGGAGAGTAAATCCTCTTTTTTCCAAGTGTCATCCTTATAACTCATATATTTTCTTCCGTGTGCTTTAAATAATACATTTATTTTCTTTGACTTATCATATTCAATCATTGAATGCGTGTACAATATTGGTGGGGAAATTTCTCATGTAGTTATGGAAGCATGGGATGAATATACTTATTATGACAATTATAGGAGTCCTTCATTTTATGGTTAGAAGTAGTGCCAATTTTATTTTCACCGATCCTCTAATCTTCATTTGACTCTACATTCAGTATCCATAAAATAGTTTAGATGATATGTAGTTTTCAGGTTGGTCTCTCCATTTTCCAATTACTAGATTTATAAATTAACTACAAATTAGCATTGTGAAGATGAAATTATAGGCATAGAGCGAGGAATGATGGTTGTGGGCGAGGAAAAAGTCTAGGAAAGTTAGAAAAACTTTACCCACTATTTATTTTTTGCTCCTAAATGCTTGAGAACCCATGAACTGATTTTATAGGAGATTTTATCAAAACATACAACATGTTGGACTCGTTCTACACACACAAAAGAGTATTATAAGGGATTATTGAGTAAATAAAGGGTAGGCCTTCCTTGTATTGTATGGGGTAGTGGAAGAAGGTTCCATGGTTGGGTGGCTGAATGAGACTCCTGTGGTGGTATGTGGTGAACAAATTGGCTAAGGACGAGAGCAAATGGGTTTGGTTGAGAGAGAAAATCCTGTAGTTATTTTGTTTGCCTTGATGGCCCCATAGCCCGACTTGGGGGTGGTATCTACAATACAGATACCTAGGATTGGGTCGAAAATTGCCCTTAAACAACTATTTTCTTGGATCTTCTTCAATTTAAAGACAAGTGTTTGTTGTTATCTGTGAATATGAAAAATGATATTTGTTTACTATTACAAAATTGTATTATCATTATTATGTATGTTGTGTGTGTGGATTGGTTATTGATTTCATTGCATTTTATATTTCTGCACCTACACATGCATTTCTTAATCTATGTTACTCATGGGATGCTTAAATTAGTTCTAAATCCGAATATTGGTCTCCATGGGGCAAAATTTGAAAGCATTGAATTCGTAACTACCACCATGTGGTTGGAATGATGGATGGGGTTATTCAAAATTTGCATAATGAATTAGATATCATATCATTTTTAAACTCTACCTATCATCCATCTGGTGGAAAAAGCAGTTGATGACTCAGCAACTGTAACAGCAGTAGATCCAGTTTAAGCAACATGAGTAGTGACAGGTGCAATTATAGATCCTTCAGAGTAGTAGATCCAATTATTGATTCAGTCAATCTTCATGTGTTCAAAATGAGATCTCGTTCTTCCATTCACCCATCTCTCCTAGGATGATTGGGATTGAAGATTTTCAGGTGACTGAGCATTTATTTGGTCAGGGTTTATTTGATCTGATTGTTCCACATAATCTCTTAAAAGGTGTTCCGAATAAAGGAAACCCAGGGACCATATTCTTCCTCTCCAATCTAAGTTCTGGTCAAGTCCCAAAGAAATTCAAGAATATATTCAACAAAATTTTGACCACCGGTAGGAATGGTTTGTGGATCTCGAACAGCTATGGTAGCTTCTGATAACCAAACTGAAGTTTTTAACAAGAGTCTTGGAAATTTATTAAGATGCTTAGTTGGTGAGAAGCCAAGACAATTGGATTTAGTGATAGCATAAGTTGAATGGACTTATAATAATTCAGTAAACAAATCTATAGGTAAAATTCAATTTCATATTTTTGATGGAAGTTCACGAAGAGGAGTGGTTGACTTGGAACCCCTACCATAAAGAATATAAAAGGGTGCAAAGGCATAATCCTTTACAAGGCATATGAAAGAGGTCCATAAATATGTACCTAAACATTTGCATAAGAACATCCAACAATACAACTAGATAGATGATACAAAATAAAGATCAAAAGATTTGAAGAGGGTGATTTAGAGTAAGCACATTTGAGGAAAGACATATTTCCTAGAGCATTTATAATAAGTTGACAATGAAAAAGCTTGGTCCTTGCAAAATTTTGAAGAAAATTTATACTAATGCTTATATTTTTGATTTGTTTGTTGAATTGGACATTTCACCTGCTTTTAATGTCATTGATTTATATGACTATCATGAGGGTGTATGGTGATCATATAGTTGATTAGAGAGATTGCATTTGTAATGTCCCCAGTTTAGTTCCCATAGGTTTGAGCGGAAGATAATTAAGTTGGGAATTGATGGCCTATAGTAACTTTGAAAATTTATTTATAAATTAGAAGGGGTTATGTCAGATCATATATTTTTATAGTAAATTGGACAAAAAATTCACAAATTAGGTGGAAATGGTCCAAATAAGCCAAGGAGGGCGCATTAGAGGATAAGTGGGTCCCCCATGAGGTGTAAATCCCATCCAAGGTGAAAGGAATCTCATAATGAAGACATCTCAAGAGTTGTAACTCCCCTAAGCTAAGAATATCCAAGGAGGGCACACTTGTGGGTCAAGAAACCATTGTGGGTGAGAATATCGAAGTGGTGACGATCACAAGGACAAACATAATTCCTAAATGACCAAGAATAGCCAAGGAGGTAAAATTTGGGAGTGGTGGACATTCCAAGGCATGAGGAGTCTCATTGTAACTCCCCACTAGGCCCAAAATAGCAATTGGAGGGAGATGAAGGGTCATGAAGGATTATTCTCTCCTAAAAATGAATTTCTTAATTTTTTTAGAGAGAATCTGAGAAGATTGTGGAAGGAGTTATTCTCTAATGAAAATCATATTTATTGATATTTTCGAGAGAACTCTAGAAAAAAGGAAAGTATGAACGAAGAGTTGTAAGAGAAGGGTGAGGGATCATGTGTGGGAACTTTTGGAGAGTTTTATTTTGTATTGGAGAGATCTTGTGGATTTCAAGCTTAGGAGATGTGCCCCTTGCATTTGTGATTGGTTTAGGTGGTGAAATATTCCACCGTAGCTAGTGCGCGAGTAGACATCATCCAAATCTCTTCATTACTAGTGATTGTGAGAGGAGGAATCATACATATTTTTCTACATAACTTCATAGCTCTGGATTTTTTGAGTGTTTATTTGCAGGTTAGAGGATTTGACATTTTTCTGGGCTGCATATGTTCTAGTTTCATGGTGTTTGGAGTTTTTGGGAATTTCTTAGTGTTTGTTTGGAAGTTCTGCTAATGTGGGTGTTCTAAATATTGAACCGGTGTTGGAGGGGCCAAAATGGATATTACGGTTTTAACATGTTCATGCATTTTTTGAATGTTATACCAATTCCGTTGTGTTCAAAGCATCGTTTCCAGTTGGGAACACTTTTCATTTCATTTTCCCAAGATAAGGTCATTTTACCGAATCCATGAATTGGGGTTCTATTTCAAAATTCTTCTTCTAGCAAAGATGCACACCTGTGATTGTCCCAGAATTTGATATGTTGTTATACTTGTTGTATTTCATTCATATTTGGTGGAGGGGGCCAGAAAGGTAGATCTGCAAGTTGCAACTTAATCTTTCCTATGGTGGGCACAATTATTGGAGCAGATCTTTCATTTGAAATTGTAATTTTCCCCACTTTCTGTGTTAAATAATGGTAGCCATCTCTTAGGATTTCGTAGCACATTTCTTTATGTATTTGCAGTTGTTATAACAACCATAATTGTACTCATTGTTACCATCCATTTCATAATAAATATTCACAGTGATTTCTTCCATATTTTGTTCAATATTCAAAGGTTGGTTGGTATATGTGTAAATCTACTAATGTGGTTGTGAAAACATAAGTTTAATTGTGTAAAAATTTCATAAAAGTTCTATGGTGTTTGTTAGTGTGTTGTTTGTCTTGGTTTGGGTGTGTTTAAATGAAACTGGGGTTGTTTGGGTGAAGTCAATTTGTTTAGGAGGTGTTTGGAAAGAGTTGGAAATCATGACAATCTTTGTAGTGAAATTCGAGCTAGTCTTCCTAGATACGAGTTGATGCTTATAGAGCTGAAATATATGTCATTTCTACTGGTACATTGAGCCAATAAATCTTCGTTTAAACTAGTGAATTGGTCTTTGAATTCCAATGCTTCAAAAGTGATGCCAAAAAAGTTGCATACAAATTGTTTGAGGAAAGTCCTAAATGAGACTTAATAACGAACTATCAAAACTTTATATTAGATTTGATTTCATACATTACTATAGTTTCATATTTTATAGAATTGCACATCTCTGATGAAATTTGAAAATTTATATAATTTCCACTGTGATGGCTGGGATGCAAATTGTTTGTTGAAATCCTTCATAAGCCACTGTTGGGATAAAGTTCAAAAATCAACATAATTTTCCTTGGAAATTTGGAGTTAATATTCCTAATTTTAAATGGGGATATTACTGTTAGGATTAGTTAATAATCCTCATTATCCATCTTGGTTTATTTTAGTAGTTTTCTAGCTTAAGATAATGTTATCACTTAATTAGTGGCTTGGATATGTTACTTGTACTCCTTATCCACTTGATGCACCCTCATGCATCAGTTTAGGAGCTCTAGAGATAAATCCCTAGATTTTAGGAGTCCACACTGAGTTACAGGAGTCCTACCTTTAGTCAGATCTCACCGGAGTGGATTCAAACTTTGATGACCACCTTCAGTTCACCCTGAGTTAGCCCATGCGACTCCTTTGTATGTTTTGAGAAGATATGCACCCATGTTTGTCTCCCAGTGTTAGTTAATTGAATGATGACTGAGTTAGGTTTCTAGAGTTGCACTAGTTAGTCTTTAATGATCGTTTTTCCACTTCTATTCATGTCTACAGTATGAGATTCAAATTCCTCCTAGGTAATTTGAATTCTCTCTATTGTAATATATTCATGTTTTACACAAATTAATGTAATATGACACTAGTTTATTGCCGCATGTGAGTTTTTCTTTAAAGTTCAATGTTCTAATGATTTTTAGCAATTTTTCATTGCAAATTAATCTCCTTCATACTTCTTTCACATCAAGTTTCAATTTAGCCTAAAGATCTTGTGGAATTGATAATTTTACATGGTATCATGGCTCTATAGAGCTTGTTACCTTTGAATTGAGAGTTTTATGCAAGTTTTGTGAAGAATTCAGGAATTTTTTGTTGATGCTACAATTTCAATATGGAGAATTTGAATCCTTTGACGCCAAGAATCCTCACACCCTTCAATTACATGGATTGGAAGGAATATAAGCAAATTTAATTGCACAACAAGGGTCTGTACAGGGTCACGGTGGGAAAGGAGGTAAAACCCCACACATCTATTGAAAAATCAAAGTACCCAAACAAGTTAGATGAACCTTTTGGTTTCATGTGCATTCACATATCCATAGAATTGCTCTTCCATCTTGATGGATTGAAGACACCAAGGGAGGTTTGGATGAAGCTCGAATCTCTGTTTCGAAAGCAAGATGAGCTGAAAGGACACATTCTGGAGAATGAACTAATTTCTCTTCAACCCAACAATTTCGAAACCATCTAGTAGTTTTTCACTAAATTCAAGTCTTTGGTAATGCGGTGAAAACAACATGGAATTGACAAGAAGGATGAGCAGCTAGCGCTCTCCATTATGAGTAAGCTTGGCTCTGAAT
Source organism: Pseudotsuga menziesii (assembly GCA_001517045.1). NCBI lineage: Eukaryota > Viridiplantae > Streptophyta > Pinopsida > Pinales > Pinaceae > Pseudotsuga > Pseudotsuga menziesii. The sequence continues at coordinate 49,366 of LPNX010737020.1, forward strand.
TTTCAGTTTTTGTGTCCACTTTCCACTCCGAGAGACTGACAAATCCAAATTGGTGAAGGACTTCACTTGATGCATTCATTGAATCCATGATCCAAGAAAAAGATAAACTTATCTAAATGGGAGCCTTGCAACCTTCCAAGAATCAGACATTTTTTGCTGGGGGGTCAAAGAATTTGAATGCTAAAGGGAATAAAAAGGGAAAGGACAAGATAAATCCTGAATCCAATCCAAAGGAGGAGCTTAGTTCTTCAGACGAAGCCTCCACAAGAAGGACAAGCATAAGAAGCGTGAAAAGACCAAGTATCCCTATTGCAAAAGAGGAATCCATCCAGAGAGCGAATGTATGAAGACAACTATAGATCAAATGGCCAGACTTATTGAACAACACAATATTCCCCTCCCAGAAGGTGCAAGAAAGACTGATTTTGGAAGCAATACAGATGATCATGAGAGATATGAGAGATTCCATCCACTAAAGACTGGATTTTCGAAACCTCAAGCCTCCCTCATAGACCTGGAGCCTCCAACCACATGGTGACCTCCAAAGAGTCATTTTATTCTTTAAATATCATTGATGGTCCAAGTACTTGCATGGGAGAGTATACTTAGATCATAGCTGCAGGGAAGGCCGCAATACAATTCAAACATGGAGTGTTAAAAAATGGTCTATATGTACCTTCTTTAGCAACAAACTTGTTATCTATTTACCATATGACACACATTGGTTCACCAAAGAGAGATTTTTTTTTTATTTAAAACAATTGAGATCTCATATATCTCTATTGGGGAAATGATAGCTAAAGGTGTTTCAAATCATGCCTCCAAGGCATATGAGTTCTTGCACTTTTTTAGATCTAGTGCAAGATTTGCAACCAGTTAAAGAGGAAGCTAAAAATGTTCTACCTAAACCATTTACACATGTTGATGTTTCTCTTGATGATTCAATTTCATAATTTGAAGATAAGGACCAAGTGGAACCAGATCTTAAGGTTGAGTATGAAGATCAATCAGATCCAAATCCAAATACAGCACCTACTCCCAATCAAAGACCTAAATGGGCTGAAAAACTCATTGAAGCTACGAGCAAGAATGTTGGGGATCCATTTGACAAAACAAGAAACATATCTCAATTTCATGGTGAGAAACTTGCACTATGTCATATATATCCACTTCCCATAGAGAGGTTTTATGCTCTCCTAGATAGGTGCTACATGATGGTGGGGTTTGATCCATATTCCTACAAAGAGGTTTGCCATGATCCAAAATGGCGGGCTGACATGAATACATAATATGAGTCACTGCAGAACAATGAGAAACTGGATCTTATCTCTCTTCCTCTAGAGAGAAGAGACAAAAGCAAAAACATTTCCTTTACTATCTGACATCAGACTAGAAGAAGGTGGAGAGGTTCACTTGCACTATATCGGGGAACAAGTGCACAAAAGTACCATCACACTGCATTATTATCCTACAATGGAGAAACTTACATACATTTTTTCTCAAAGTCTTTTAGTCAAGAGATATCTGTCTATCGGGTCTCTGCTTGGTGTGAAGGCTTGATTCAATTCCCTGCCTGCTCATTTTTTAGGGGGTGTTTTGTTCACATGTGGTTTTCCCTGTTTCTTTAGTTTCATGAGTAATATTATTTTTTATTATTGTTGTATCGGTGACCTTTGGTCTTAGTTACCAGGGCCCAAGTTTCAAGTTTGGAATCTTAGGATAATGTCATCACTTAATTAGTGCCTTGGATATGTTATTTGGATTCCTTATCCACTTGACACACCCTCATGCATCAATTTAGGAGCTCCAGAGACAAATCCCATGCTCCTCCTTTGCATGTTTTGAGGAGATATGCACCCATGTTTGTCTCCCAATGTCAGTTAACTGAATGATGATTGAGTTAGGTGTTCATAGTTGCACTAGTTAGTCTTCAATGCTAATTTTTCCACTTCTAGTCATGTCTATAGTCTGAGAATCGAATTCATCTCGGGTAATTCAAATTCTCTCTATTGTAATATATTCACGTTTTACACAAAAATTAATGTAACATGACACCAATTTATTGTTGCATGTGAGTTTTCTTTCAAGTTCAATTTCCTAGTAATTTTTAGCAAATTTTCACTGCAAACTAATCTCCTTCATACTTATTTCACAGTAAGGTTCAATTCATCCTAAAGATCTCATGGAATTGATAATTTTACAATTACAAGATTCTTAAACGTGAGAAGGAAGAGATCAAAAAAATTATGGATGAATGAGATGTAGGAAGAGATAGAAGTCTAAAGACTAAAGAGTATCTAATTTGTTTAAAGGATAGAGGTGTGGAATACACCATATGGATCCAAGAAGTGGAGCTAGATCGACTTACTCAAATTGATTTTGTTGAAAACCTTATCCACGGGGTTAAGGTTTTTGTAAATATTGTAAATATATTTTCAGTTACCAATATAAGGAAACACATACTTTGGCATATGAAAGGCCAAAGGTCACCTCACCTATTGCATCAATAAAAAATACAATGATTGCACTTATTTAAAAATAGTGTATTAGAGCGAGGCTCTGCGATCAAAAAGATCAAGGATGTTTTGTCTTCTTTATCTGCACGTGGATGAGAATCCTCTTAATCATGACCTCTTTTGATCTCTCTATCAAATATTATTCTGCAGAAACCATAATACATCATAGTGGTATCCAAACTTCTCTAGTGATCTCTGGCTCTTCCTCTAGTAATATAAAGAAACCTCGATCTTGGTGTGTATTCCAAACAACAACCCTCCCATGACTATTGATTGAGTATTTAATTATCCCTACATTTCATATGAATGTTAATGGAAGATGGTATTATATCCAAGAATGGCAATATCACCCATGTGTAGTGGTTTATCACTTGCATCTCTCTCTATAACTTGTGTCTCAATTTACACACCTATGTCTAAATATATACTACCCATGACCAAGTTGTAGTAGTGATCCAATGTGATGAACATCTCGTGTATTTGTCATTCCTTACACCCCAAGTCGAGTTGCATTAGTTCGTGTAGTGAGACTCCTCACACCCACAACAATGATTTCTTTACTTTCGTGTGAGACTCCTCACACCCAAAGTTTTGTTGTTGAAGGGTTTCACCATGACATATGATTTGGTGGGAGATCTGATTTCAATGCTTTGTATATAGTTTCTATTGTAAATAGAATTTCTTCATACTATGAAAGTGTAGTTGGTTAGGATTTTTCATGTAGATAATATACACTTGATTTCTCTGGTGTGGCAGGAAGCCTGCAATTAAGAGACTTGCTTTAATAAAATTGGCCTCGCTCTATTTACGTGGTTTCATTTATTTCGTCTAAATCATAATGAGCAAAGATTGTATTAGTGCACAAGACTATATTATGAAGTTTGTAAAGGTATTGCATTGTTTATAACTATTATGCAACCAAGTCCCATAAATAACATAAAAATAGCAAAAACAGACCAAAAGAGAGTAATACACACCTTAATAACGAATAACAGAGATAAATAACAATCCTCTTCGATGGAGGAACCTCCTTACACAATGTACTTGTGTACCCAATACAAGATAATATACAATAATGACTAAAACAAGAATATCTCCTTCCTATATATAGGAGAGAAAGGTGTACAATAACAACTAATAGACCCACTAATAGATCCAATCTGTCATAAATAATATGTAATGCACCACAATATAGGGGGTAATATGCTACGCTATTTGGGGTAATGTTCCATCATTAAGGGCTTAACATGCCTCTCCCCTTCAAAAAGTGTTGTCCTCAATGCTGAAGTAGTTTTGGACGTTGTTGTATAAAGGACTCATCTTCCCATGTTGAATCTTTCATGGGTAAGTTCTTCCATTTAATGAGGTACTTTGGAATTGCTCGATTTCGAAGTTGTCTAGATCTTATTTCAGTGATTTCTTCAAGATCCAAGATGACTTTTCCATCCTCGTCAAGTTCTAGTAACATTGTTTGAACTGGCAGCTTGTCATCGATTATCTTCTTCAAACAAGAAACATGGAAAACTGGATGGACTCGTGAAGATGAATGTATTTCCAATTAGTAGGTCATATTACCAATATTTTTTAGCACCTTGTAGGGACCGTAGTATGTAGGTGATAATTTATTATTCTTCTTTGTGTTCTTGAGGGACATCTATCTGTATGGTTTTAGTCTTAAAAACACCCAATCCCCCACATTAAAGCTTCATTCAATGCGGTGTTGATCTGCTTTTTGTTTCATTTGATTTTGTGCTAGATTCATGTTGCCTTTAAGAGTTGAAGAACTTGTTGTTGATGCTTCATGTGGTCTTCCACTACTTGAACCTTAAAGGAGTCTCTTACTGAAGATGTGATGAATGGTGGATGATAGCCATAAAGTGCCATAAATGGGTTCATCTTTTATGATGTATGCAAGGAAGTTTTATACCACCATTATGCCAAAGGTAACCACATGACCCATTGTGTTTGTTTATCAGCCACAAAACATTGAAGATACCCTTCCAAACATTTGTTTACGATCTCTGTTTGTCCATCAGATTGAGGATGATAAGATGAGCTATGAGCTAGTTGAGTACCCAAACAAGAAAATAATTCGGTCCAAAAGTTGCCAGTGAAAATGGGATCCATGTCACTTACTATAATATTTAGAGTACCATGTAGTTTTTGGAATGTCTCCATAAAAGAATTAGTCACTGTGCTTGCTTGGATGGGGTGAAATAGTGCACATAACTGTGCATATTTAGCAAGTCTATCAACAACCACCATGATGAAACTCTTTCCTTCTAACTTTGGTAAACCTGTGATAAAATCCATCGAGACCTGTGTCCACCTTTGGCTTGGAATGGAAAGTGGTTGTAGGAAACCTGGGGTCTTAATTGTTTCCACTTTATTTTATTAGCAAACCAAACATTCTATCACAAATTTTTGAACATCAGTTTTAAGACCATGCCAAAAAATTCTTTCTTTACCCTGTGGTAGGTTTTTAAGAAACCCGAGTTCCCTCCTATCGGTGAGGAGTGGAATTCAAAAAGTACCTTTTGCTTGAGCTAGGATTAACTCTTACCATGATATAGGTGATCCCTGTGCCATAACAAGTCATATTTCCACCTAAATGTATTAGAGGAACTGGGATCTTGCTACAACTTTTGAATGAATTTCCATATTTCTTCGTCATTTTTCCATTCATTACTTGCTTTAGCTATCCAATCTGGTTGGATGATCAAGATAGCATAGAGTAATGCTTCAACATCCTCATATTTCCTGGAGAGTGCATCTGCGAGAACATTTTGTTTCCCCTTTTTGTAGATGATTTCAAAGTCATATCCCAACATATTTGTCACCCATTTTTGTTGCTCTTCTGAAGATATCCTTTGTTCCAATAAGTATTTAAGGCTATCATGATCAGTTTTAACCTTGAAATGTCTCCCCATAAGGTAGGGGAGCCATTGCTTCAAGGCATGTAGTATTTACAACGGTTCCTTCTCATAAATGGGATTCTCAAAGTTCTTTCCCTTGATTGGATGCCTTGTGAAGGTAAGAGGGTGTCCTTCTTTCATTAGTACAACTCATGTTGGGATTATTATTAATCCTCCCTTTGACCACATAGTCTAGTTGTCTATTTTCCTAGCTTAGGAGGTCTTCATCACTCCGCTAGTGCATGGGGACACGCCTAGGGGACATCTACCACTTAATGCACATGATTGCATGAGTTTAGGATTCATAGGGACCAATCCCTATAAATTAGGAACCCACTTTGAGTTCCACCACCAGTCTCCTTCAGTGGACCTTGGTAGGTAAGAAGTCATGTTTAGTTATGCTCCAGTTACTATCAGTTAGATCACAATCAGTTAGCCTAGCACCAGTTTTCATGAGTTGCATTAGTTATCTGGAGTTGCATTAGTGAGCTCCAATGGTGATTTTCCCACACTAAATTAGCTCTGGAGTCAGTTTGAGTTTATGTATTTGAATCCTATCTTTAGCATTCGAATACTCCTATATGTAGAACCATTGTATTCCATATTATTTACTTATTCATGAATATAATCATATTATTCAAATTTTGTCCCATGTGTGTGTAATTTTTTTTATGATTAATTGAATAGTCTATGCAAAATTATTTTCTCTCCTCTACAACATTCTCTTCAATTTGAATTCATGCAAGATGATGATCCTATGCTTCACAGAATTTAACAACTCCAATTCCATTTCCTAAAGCATCACATTACACAATAAAGGTTTTTGTGAAGTCTGGTGTCTCCAAAAGAGGAGCTTTACACATTGCCTCTTTGAGTTGTTGAAAATCTTGAGTTGCCTCTAGAGTCCAAGGAAATGCATCTTTCTTTAGTAAGGTTGTTAGAGGAGTTGTTATTCTACCATAGTTATGAACAAACTTGTAGTAGTACTATGACAGACCTAAGAATGTTCAAATATTCTTTAGAGTTTTGGGAATCGACCAGTCCATACGGAATTTAATTTTCTTAGGGTCTACCTTGACACCTACATGAGATACAATATGACCCAAATACTCTATTTCCTTTATCCCAAAGAAACATTTTGAGGATTTTGCATACAGTTATTTCTCCTTTAGTAGTTGTAGTGCATTGTTATACATAAGAAACACTAATCAAGTGATAACTATTTACAAATTTATACAACTATAGTACAAGAAAAAGCATAAGCACTAGGCGTAGTACTTTTTTTAGGTAGAGCCCGTTTCGAGGCTCAGGAAGCTTGTTACCATCATAATCAATCAATTCATAAGTACCCTTCTTTAAGACTTTAGACACAACATATGGACCTAACCACATTCATTTGAACTTCCCTGCCCCCAAGATTTCCTTATCTTGGTCATAAACCAAAAGAAGTTCTCCTTCATAAAAGATTATAGGTTTAACAACTTTGTCATATTGGTTTTTGACCCATGCTTTGCGTGCTTTGTTTATTGTTAATGCATCTCTTCGATGTTCTAGATGCAGTAAATGCTCTTCTATGTCTGAAGTGTCGGGTAGCAAATGAATTGCAATCTTTAGAGATGATATCTTGTATTCAACTGGGGTAACTGCTTCCACTACATGAACGATTTGGAAAGAGGAGAACCCCGTGGCAGTCTTGATTGTCGTTCGATATGCCCAAAGTGTAGGATACAACATAATATGCCAATTTGACGTACTTGCATTAATAGTCTACTTTAGAATGGTTTTTAATGTTTTAATAACAAATTCTACCTACCCATTCACCTATGGGTAAAAGGAAGATGAGTGTTTTTTAATGTTTTATTAACAACTATCTGTGAGATGTAGAACAGTTGGTGGCAGGGTATGGTTAAAACGTCCCCTAAGCTGGAAGGTTGTCGGTTCTAATCCAGTTGGATACCAAAAAATCCAACCATGTTAATGGTTGGTGCAGTCCAGGTCGTGTGCGGTCCAAGTCGTGTGCGATCCCTGGGCGATTTTGACGGCTTATATGCCGCTTCTTCGTGGTTTCTTAGCCAATGGAAACACTACTAGTTAGGGGGTTTCACCACTTTTCCAACAAAAAAAATGTTTTATTAACAGCTTCTACCTGCCCATTCACATGCGGGTAAAAGGAAGACGAGTCATCACTTTGTTTTGAAAGTGACTTCCATGATCCGTGATAATATAGTTTGGGATGTCGAATCTAGTAGTAATTTGGTTAAATACAAAATACTTTGTCGTCTCAACATCAAATTTGAAGGTAGGCATTGCCTCTGCCCACTTGATAAAGTATTCTACAACTACAATGATGTATTTATATCCCCTATCAGATACCAGGTTGCAGGTCATGAGATCTACCCCCCACTTGGTGAAGGGTCCTACCGTGATGATGGGGTGTAAAGGAACAGGATGTGGTCGCATCTTTCTAGTGTAAATCTGACATGGATGGCAGCATTTAACAACTTCCACACAATCTTTAAAGATGGTGGGCCAGAAATGACCGATGCATAAAATTTTACGGGTCGTTGTTAACCCAGATAAATGACCCCACAAACTCCGTTGTGAGAATCATTTAGGACACATTGTGTTTCCTCATGAGTGAGGAAACAACGTAGAATAGAATATACCCCTCTTCTATACAAGGTGTTTGCGATAATGAGGTAGTTTTTAGCGTTTAGTCGTAACTTTTGTCGCTCCTCTTTTGAGAAGGCAACTAGACACTTCAACGTCTGGAGATATATCAAAATATCTCTGTACTAGGGATCATAAGTTGAAATTAGGAAGATGTGTTTGTCAGGAAACAATTCGTCTTCCATTGTTATAAGTTCATCACTAGGGAACTCGGAGATAAGTTTCGCAAATATTAAAGACTTTTTCGATTTAGCGGACTGGGAATCCAAATCAAACTCCTTGAGTATGACAATCCATTTGTTCAATTTTCCTCTGATAATCTGTCAGGATAGAACATATTGAAATGGATTTACATCTGCTACCACGGTAGTTGTCTTGAGTAATATGTAGTGACGTAAGCTCTTAACGTCATACACTGCTGCCAAGGCCAACTTCTCGACGTCCAAAAATCTTAGTTCAGGTCCAGCCAAATCCTCACTGAGATCATAGATGACATGCTCTTGGAGCTTGCCATCTTCCTGAACCATCACTACACCAACCGTAGAGTTTGATGCAGCCAGATACAATATAAAATCATTTGTGTAATATGGTAGACGCAACAACAGGGATGATAGTAATGCTTTCTTTAATGCCTTGAAATACTGTTGAGTGGCTTCATCCCATATAAATGGGCTGTCCTACTTAAGCAAGCACATGAAATCCCTCCTTATCTTGGCATAATTCACTATGAACCGTCTAAGAAAGTTAGACTTACCCTTTAGACTTTGAAGCTGTCAAATATTTTGAGGAGGAGGTAGATTAATAATCGCCTTAACTTTTAACGGATCGACCCTCATACCTTTATTGGAGACTATGAAACCTAACAATCACCCCAACTCAACACAAAAGGCACACTTATGGGGGGTTAAGTGAATCTTATAATGTCGACATATTTCAAACACCAAATGTAGATGTTTTGGATGGTCTTTTCTTTTCCTAGAATGAGTTGGAAGATCATCAAAGTAAGGTTCGACAATATGCTTTATATCGTAAAAATCAAAATTCATGGCCCTTTGGAAAGTGGCCCCGACCTCCTTCAAGCCAAACAACATTTTCTTATATGCAAAAGTAACCTAGGGCAGATGAAGGAAGTTTTGTGTTGGTCTTCGTGTTTAATTTGGATTTGATTATATCACGAGAAACCATCCATAAATGAAAAGACTTCTCTACCAGCACATGTGTCAATTATTTGGTCTATGAAAGGTGTGGGGTAGTTATATTTAAGACATGACTTGTTTAGATCCCTGAAATATGTGCAAAAATGTATAGTTCCTTGAGTCTTGTCCACCAGGACTGGGTTGGGTACCCATTATGCTAAAGGGATGGGGTATATGAAACCAACTTTTAATAGTTTTTCCACTTCAGCCTTGACGGATGTCTCTTTTCGTGAGTTCATTGGGCGTAGCTTTTGTTGAACTGGTCTGACATTAGGGTATGTTCGTATTTCATTCTCTACTATGGATGGATCGATTCCTGGTGTATCCTTGTAAGACCAAGCAAAGACATCATGAAATTCCTTAAACAAGGTTGTATAAGTGGCAATTTCTTCAGGTGAAGAATTTGCTCTGATGTAGACATTTTTCATGACACCTGGTTTAGTGGAGATGTAGATGGGTATAGTTGTGGATATGTTGGCCATGTTTCCTTTGGCGAACACTCCTTCCTTGGGAAAAGGATTTACGGGTTGATCAACACCTTCACTGAGTCTCACATGGAAATCAGAACTTTCAATTCTACTCAGTTTTGGTAGGAAATAGGGCTTGCTTCACATACTTTGTCAAGTCTTATCATTGCATCCAAAATGGATTCATCAGATGGTAAAACCATGTCTAAGCAATCGCGCCAATAGGTTGAGTTCACTGCCCATGCAGGTACATAGGCTTCCTCTAGATCCTCTGAGATGGAAGGAGTCAGAAGGGAATCAACAGTAGCATCAACTGAAGCTTGGTAAGCTATTTCTGTTGCTGGCAAGGGCACATTAGGTTTGTCTTGTGAAGGGAGAACCCATGGACCGGTCCTATATACAACTTGACAAATAGTTTTCCCTACACCAGTCGTTCCTAAAAAACTAATGGGAGTGGGAAAATCAAAAGTTCCCATGAATGATGTATGCATCCTAGCTCCTAAGCTTTCGTTTGTCGGGTGTGATTGATCAATCAAAGGTACATTAGACTCAGATGCGTCTACATGACTCTTCTGTGTATAAAAAAATTGGTCAATATTCACTATCTTCACTTAATGGGGGAAAACAAGAACACAGAAGACGAACGACAAAATAACATACATGCCATATGTCCAACTCCTACCCAAGAGTAAATTGTAGTACAAAGGGTCATTGACAACCTCTAATTCTACTAAAACCTTTTTTCTCGCCAATTATATATTAAAAGAAGGCATTATACCATGAGGATGGAAAGACCTTCCGTCGAAAGTGGCTAGTAAGGTATTTGATGAGACCAACTCAAGGGATCCCAAATATTTCCAACACAAACCAACCATCATGCATGTAGATGCATCTTCATCTATAACAGTTCATCCAATGGTTTTACCACCATGGACTACTTTGATTTGGAAGGATACATGATAGGGTAAGTGAGGCTTGACATCAGACAAGTCAAACTTGGTTGTTAAGTTCGCAGAATCATTACTACCAATGGCTATTAGAAGTGAATTACGCTGGATGGAAAGCTTTGCAACACTTTCAAGGCGAACACAACACAAGGAGTTTGGGATAGATTTTCCACAACCAAATAGTTGGGAAAGACCCTTGCATTAGGCTTGTTGTATGTATTCTTGAAGAAACCTTTCGGTATCTTCAACACAGGTTCAACCGATTTTTCAATGGAAAGTGGGGCTAATGCTTCGACAAGTTTCTTGTCTTTCTGCGAAGATTCTAATTCATAATTCTTGGCTTGGGTTTGTAATAAATTTTGGTATCGAACTATGTTAATATAAAATTGATCAGTAGGGGGAGTATTCTAGGTTCCCCCAACATTCTTCATATCACTAAAAGTTGCATTTTGTCCTTATGGAAAAGGATCCTTGAGGACATCAGGTTACTGTTTCAACAACTTCTGAGCCTTCTTCCATCATGTGGGCAGTTCCTCCTCACCCTCCTACCATTTAGGGATCAATTCCTCCTCACCCTTCTATCGTTAGGTGAGAAGTTCCTCCTCGCCATCCTATCATTAGATGAGGAATTCCTCCTTACCTTGTTTGATCCTGGAGGATCTCCATGATCGATTAATATTAAAGTCTTCAAATTGTGAACACAATCTTACAGCTACGTAGAGATTGGCGAGAAATTTCTAGTAATGTTCATTTCATGCAAAATGGGCTCCAGACGTGAAAGTTATTCAGTTCTAAACTTTCGACAAAACATGTAAATTTGGCCAAAAAAGGGGTTCCACGTGGCACCACTGTAAGGGTGGAATGTGGCATGTATAGAGATGACATGGTGGCCCATTTTTTAGTCTAGTTGGAATATTAGGTGGCAGTCTAGTGGCAACTGACATGGCAGTTCGATTGGTAGATGAAGTGGCAGTGACAGTTGGCATCTAGTGGCATATGAGGTGGACCAACCAGGGCATGCCATGTGGCATCCTGGTTCGTACTCTGTTGTTCAATTTACCAAAAATTTTGGGATCAAGGAGGATCAAACCCTCGACCTCTCCTTCGTCATAGTCTCCATACCGTATGCATAACCGTGATCTCCCCCGGTTGTTTCTTAAACATACAATGTACCACTTGTATTTATGTTTGCATATGTTATAATTTGGAAAAAAAATTCAGGTTGAGGGATAAGCCCTCGACCCCTATATCTATGTATTACATTTTATTGAAATACTATGGAACCGGCAGCCAACACTTAACAAAGCACAACATATACTTGCCACTACAAACCATAATCCAAGCCTCCACCATATGCCAATACAACATGCCAACAAAATCATAAATCGTATTATAGGGATAGGTCTGCGGGTTTCAACCCATGACCTCCTCCCCCGATGCCAATTCCTTAACCAATGCCCCAAAGGTGCCACATATTATGGGATACGAAATATTATCGTTTTCAGTTTGTTTTGAGTGGTTTTGACCCCCAATAAAGGGCACACTCCACATTTGACCCAATTTTAAAACAAATTCAATTTTTATATGTTTTCTAAACCATATATACATATTTTTGAATTTGTTATTTGTTTTTAAAACAAAAAAAGTATTATTTTATGGAGATTTGCCATATTTTTTGGGATCAAATATTTGTAAATCCCACTCAACTTAGGGATACGATATGGATTTTTGGGCTATATAAACCATTGTAATTTTCCATGGGAAGGCATTGGAAAATGCATTGAAGTTTTTGGTGAAATGATGCCAAAGTGCCTTTGAAGGCTTTATAAGCTTTGCTCATTTTGTAAGAGGGTTTTTAGCCTCTCTTGGGAGATTTTGGAGGGGTGAGAGGACTTCATTGTTGAATCCTAACTTTCTTTGTAGCAGTTGTGAAGAAGACATTTGTACATGTTCAAGCATTTTGAAGACTAATAAGATCGGTCCTCATCGGAGATGGACCTAGAGACATAGTCCATCAAGGACGAACTCCGTTATCATCTTCTGTCTAGAAATTGCATGTTTTGCATATATTTTATGTGTTTATGTGCTTCAATTATGCTCTTTAAGTTTGTCATTTAAATCCTTTGAATGAGTTTATTCATTCAAATTTCCACATGCAAGTTATTGGTTATAAAGATCCTGTCATTTTCTAATCATTATTAATACCCTACAATATCGAGGGGAGGACAACTTTGGCCATGTGATTGCCTATGCTAGACGTAAATTAAACAAGGTTGAAAGGAACTACTTGTAATGTTCTGGATCTGATATATAGATCTGAACACTAATACTGCTGCAAATTTAATTAAAATTCTGATAAAATACTTGCATACATTTAGTAATTTTTTGGACAAGGCAAATAAAGGTATTTTACTGAGAAATTCATAAGCATGGAAGTGGGAAGATGGAAGCAACCAAGGAAACTTTCAAGACATAGTGGTCATCTTCCCTAACACATTTAGATCGGGGACCATTCAGGTTTCAGAGTCATCTATGCTGAAACTTACTCCGTGCTTCTAGGTCTCAACACATAAAATCATTCAAGACTCTCCCATAACATCACTTTACTTCTTTATTGCATAAAAATTGAGAAAAACCCCATCTAGTGGGAAAGCAAGGCTCATTCATAGAAACTAAACATAGGAGATCTTTGGAACATGAAAGCTTATTGTATTATAGAAGTGATAAGATGGTATTTGGTTGAACATAACAAAAAGAAGATTGGAGGATTGATCTCTCCACATATATGATCCAAAACTGAGGGCAAGAGACCCAAATCTCTCATCAAAATGGGAATGGGAGTAGCTCATCTTCAATGGATGATTGAACTGATGTAGATGTTTGATCTGCAACTTAGGATTCTGATCATGATTTCACCATCACCTGCAATGAGATTAGAAGGGGAGAAGAATAAATGGGAAGGGAAGGAAAGGACTTGGGGCACATCTCCCAATAGACTGAGGCACGACAATCAGTAATGAAGCTTAGCTTCAATCAATATCAAAACATACATTATCCAAACTGAGTAATAGAGCTCCCTTTGTCTTTTTATAAACTTATGGTGACTTGTTTAGCAGGTAGGTAACATGTGAGAGCATGTCATCAACACATAAACCCTAACACTAGCCACATATGCGCCCTCCTTGAGTAATTGGCAAGTAGGGACCATGTGAGTTGTTTCCCTGTCCATGTCATTGATCTAACTTGGAAGCTGTGCTTTCCTTGACCCAAAGTTGTTATTTTCCCTATGACAAATTTTCATGGCTTCCCTGTTTTTGTGTCTGAACTCTAAAAGGGAAATTTTGCCCTCCTATGGTCTGATGTTTCCTTCTTTTGATTATGACAGCTTTTTCTGCCTTCTGCTTTTTTCACTGCGCTCCTAAATGGCAACTGCTCCCTCCTTTCGTCTAATGTTTCCTTTTTAGATTTGACCACTTTTGTCATAGCTTTTGGAACTTTCCTTCCTCCTCTGACTGCTTGCTTTTGTTAGTCTTCTTGTCAGTTTCTAAATCTTCTCCTTGGAAAGTTGGCTTTCCCATTGCGCCCCCCCTGATATCGCACTTATTTTCCACATATCAAATTGCTCAATAATTAATAATGGAAATAATTAAAATCAAGTACATGAATAAATAATAATTATTTAGAAAAATTTCCCTAGGCTAATTAATTAATGCCACTTAGCCCCCCTAGGTGTTTAGCAATGTCCACACTTTTGGTGGTCAAAATGTGGGGACATGACACTGTCAACAATCGAGAGGGAAACTCTAGCGTTGAATTTTGCTCTGCAAAAATATTGACATTAACTATTAGTGAATCTATCTATATTTTACGTTGATCATCAATCACTCAAGTATCTAGTGAACAAACAAGTACACCAAGTGAATATTTGTCAATTGTTTCTCTTACTACAAGAGTTTGAATTTGAAGTTACAGTCAAACTAGGAAAGATAAATCATGGACAAGACCAATTATCAAGATTAGAAACTGGAGAACACCTGACAAAAATTCATGAGCATGACCTCCTTGATGCAAATATCTTTAAAATAGAAGCAACTCGGTCATAACTAGTGAACATTAGTTGGATTCCTACAAGAAGGAACATCAACAACAAATACATTGGACAAAAAAGAAAGATATTGGCAATGAAGACTACTCCAATTATAATAATCAATGTATACCTATACAAGAGAGGGATTGATGATATAATTAGAAGATGTGTACTTGAGCATGAAAGGCAAGATCTCATTAATGAAGCACATGCAAGACCAACCAAAGGCCACTACCATGATGACAACATAGCAAGAAATTTTTTACAAGTTGGATTATGGTGACCCACCCTACATAAGGAATATCAAACATTAGTAAGTCGGTGTGATAAATTTCAATGACTCAGTTAACCACTCAAACATGACAAAATGCCACTAGTATCGATCAATCCCAACTTGCCTTTTGATATACGAGAAATAAACTTTATAGGACCATTTCCTAAATAAGAAGGGAGGATAGGGGAAAGATATATCATCATGGTAGTGGAATACTTAACAAAATGGGAAAAGGTTGAACCAGTCGACAAAGAATGTCGTTGCAAAGTTCATCTACAAAAATTTAATTAGTAGACTTTTATGTCCCCTCGTCTTGATAATTGATAGAGGAACACACTTTTTAAAGAAAACAATTGAAATTTTACTGAAAGAAGTCATGATCAATCACCATCAGAGCATTGCCTACTATCCCCAGCTGGTCAAATAAATTGAGTCTTTTAACAAAACATTAACAAAATGATCAAGAAAATTTTTTGACATTAACTTATATGATTGGAATTAGCCCGAACGGGTGTGGCTCATTAGCGTTTGATTGATACAAAGTCACTTGTTGTAAATGGAGGTCAAGAGATCAAATCCCACCTGTGTTTACATGTTTCCCATGTCTTATGGGAAGGTGTGGGGAACCTAGGGGTATATTGGTAGTAGGAATGGATCCCTAGACCCCGTGTCACGCGAATACTAGCCCAGCCCCAGTTGTCGATTCCCCTAGTTACAAAAAAAAACTTATATAATTGGAATGATAAGATTTCTATCGTACTATGTGCATATAGAACAATGCATAAATGGTCACTGTGACAAACACCATTTAAGCTAGTATATGGCCAATAAGTAGTTATCCCTCTACAGTTTTGACAACACACCTACTAGGTTTCCAAAGTCCTTCGACTTGGAAAAATGAAAGCAAGAGACGACTAACTATTTCAATTTCATAAACTAGAAGAAGTTCATTTGACTACCCTTCCCCCTAAGGAAATATAAAAACAACATCAAAAAGCATGTCACAACATAAATATGCAGAAGAAAGATATTTTGATAAGGGAATTAGTACTATTGTCTGATACCAAAGTAAAAGGAAAGTCAAATAAGCTAGAAACAACAATGCTTGGGATTTATGTTGTAGAAGTTATAAGATCAATCGGGGTAGTATAGCTAAGAACAATACAAGGTCGACTACTTGCCAAAGTAATAAATGGTGCTTGACTAAAAAGGTACCATCCATGGGAATGTTAAAAAAGAGAGAGAAATGTACATATCTACGAGTTATAAAAATGAGTAATCTATATAGAAAGACTGTAAACATACCAATATCACATACAAGCAATCGAAAATAAAATCAAACAAGTGTATAATTGAATTGGTGAAAATCAACCACGAGAGGGTCAAATGAGGGACCATCGATGAGAGAAGAAAATACAGGTGACATGAATAGAAAGAAAGCAATTAGTGGGCACTTTGTCAATTGAGAAAATATCGACATGAATAAGCGATGTATTAATATTACTTGATTGAGAAAGTGGAAAATATTGTGGAATTAAAAAGCACAAAAATCAAGTGACGACGGTACAATTAACCTCATTAATACCACTCCTAGTAGCATTTAAAATTTGCATACAATAAAATATATGCCAAATAGAGCATTAAAAACTCACACAAGTTAAATCCTCCCTAGATCAACCATAAATATACCATCATAAGCATTGAAATTTACAAATGAAGAATTTCTAATTGTGAAAATGCAATGGAATTGAAATCCATAGCAAAGCAAAGCTGATAGCAAAAGCAACTTAGTAGGAGCAACAAAAGGAAGCCAAATAACAAAATGCCACCAAATATTAAAGGTGTGGTATACCTAAAAATGAAGCCTCAAAAGGGTGAGAAGGACTAGGATGAAACACACACACAAAAATTGCCTTCCAAACTGAGTTAGAAAAGAGGAATGATAGAATTCAACGAGCCAAAGAAAAGGCCAATAATTGGAACAAGCACTGGAAATAATTATATAATTAGACCGTGAGGAAATAAAAACACTACAGAAACCATATATTAGGTCATACCTTGGCATGTCATTGATAGTTGGATTTAACAAGTCGAAGGAACAAGCGACAAGGTTCTTCATGAGAACATATCACAAGGGGAAACTTTGGCTCGTTGAAGCAATGGAGAATAACGTGACCTCAATGAGGCAAATAACAAAGCTATCGATGATGCGTGACTCAATCCTGACTTCGACTCAACCATTATAATGCATTGGTAGAGGAATTCATATGGTCACAACTTTAGAATATTGATAAATATGAAGTAAACATACAATAATACATTTACTAAAAAGTGAATCAATAGCAAGAATCTATTAGTCTTGCCTTCTATCCATACAAACAACATATAATCGAAGTAGTAAGTAAGAGACAAGAGAAAAAAAATGATACACCATATATACATGGTAAAACAACAAATTGGGAAACATCCACGGGAAGGTAATGTCTTCTTAATCTTCATGAATCTCCAATATTACACTTGAGCTCCACTCCACATATGCTTATCATAACTTTACAATATTCACAATGGAATGCAATTCATGATACCCAAAGGGTCTACTTCACCTCTATTATATAGCTAGAGGTATGGAAGAATTGCATCCCATAATACATGAAAAATACATGATTTTACACCTCCTTATATAATGAATGGTAATAGGAGAATATTACTCCAACATGCATGTGGGATAACTCATTTTACATAATATAGAGACAATTATGCCTTCATTTACTAGATAAGACATCATAGTATCTTATGACACCACACTAGACATCATTACACATGTAATATTAACATTACACATTCCAACATTCCCCAATAATGATGACTAGGGAGAACAACACATATATGGAGTAAGATGGCATTATATTATCACTCCCCTTGATGACAACTTCCGACATTCCCAACAAACTTTGAAGATACACAAACTTTGCTTCTGTCATGGATTTGGTGAAGATATCGGTTACTTGTTGTTGAGTGGGACAATACTCCAAACAAATAACAACATTTACCACAAGAACTTGAATCTAGTGAGTATCAAGGTCAATGTTCTTAGTCTTGGAGTGATACACTAAATTGAATGCAAGCTCAATTCCACTCTGATGGTCACATATTAATTCGATAGGAGACTTTTGAAGCCATCCAAGCTCTATAAGAACATGTTGGATCCACACAACTTTTTTTAGTTGCTTCCTTAGTTGTCATGTAATCTGCTTCATAAGAACAAAGAGAGTTCTCAAATTCTTACTAGACCATGAAATCGAACCTGAACCAACTTGAAAGACATACCCTCAATATAATTTCTATCTTAAGCATCCCCTACCCAATCGGAATCTGTATAACCAAGAAGTGAAATTGTATTCCTGCTAGAATAGAAAACACCATAATGTGATGTCCCTTGTAAACATATAAGAATTCTCTTTGCTGTTGTTCCATGAATTTCATGAGTTTTTTGTATAAACCTCGAAACCATGTTGACTACAAAAGAGAGATCATGCCTTGTATGTGTCAAATATATCAAACTCCCTATAAGTTGACGATACAATGTGGCATCAACAAGAGGAGTATCACACAATTAACATTACACCAGACTAAAATGGCATAGGTGAAGGCTTACAATAACTTATATGAAAATGAGCAAGTAAATATGTAGCATACTTAGTCTAAGAATGGAATACACCATCAACCATATGGCAAATCTATAGACCCAAAAAATAATGCGATAGGCCTAAGTTGGTCATTTCAAATTCATTTTGGAGATTATACTTTATTTCCTATATAAATAAGCTAGATGTTGGTAAGGATAATATCATACACATAAATTACCACAATGAGGACGTCATCATCAAAGTTCTTAACATACATATTTGGATCAAATATACACCGCTTAAAACCATTCTTCAAGAAATAACTATCAATTTCCTCATACCAAGCTCTAGGTTCTTGTTTAATACCATATAAAGACTTGTTTAATTTGCATACCAAACTTGAAGTTTCAATAGTAATAAAACAAAGTGGTTGTTGCATATAAATGTCTTCACGAAGATCACCATTCAAAAAACCACTCTTGACATCCATTTGGTGTATTTCCCATTGATAAGATGTAGGAAGAGAAAGTATGGTTTTTATTGTGTTCATTTTAGCAACTGGAGCAAAAGTTTTAGCATAGTCCATACCTTCTTATTGGGAATTATTTTTTTTCTACTAACCGATCTCTATGTTTTTCAATTTTTTCTTCTGTAGTAAACTTTGTTTTACAACAGAAAAGAGACCAAGTCTTGTTCGTCATTAGAAGTTATACTCAACAATCATGGATTTATCCCTTTCATTTTATCTCCATTGAGTATCAGAAGGAATACCAATCTCAGAACCTCGAGACTTAAGGGTTTTCTGAACCCAAACAGGAAGAGGAGTAGTGATAGGAACCACACTAGTATCTTTGAAACATTCAGATGGAGCACTTGAAGAAGAATGTGAACTAGGATGAAGATTAGGCACATAAGTAGAGGACGGGGTAATAAATATATAAGTAACCAAATATGAAGGAAAGTTCAGGGCAACACGAGGTTCTACAAAGTTTGGAGGAGGAGAGATTTCATTGAAATGAATATTTTGGTGCATGATAACACCTTGGGTATATGGACTAAATAACCTATATGCTTTGGAATCTTCACAATAACCAATGAAAATACATTTGTGAGACTTGAACTCTAACATTTTCCATTTTCATCCAAAATATGTGCTCAACATTCATTGCCAAATATCTTAAAGTTGCTAATATAAGGCTTTCTTCCAATCCATTTTGCTTCAGGAGTAAACAACAAAACTGCTCTAGTAGGAACTCTATTGAAAATATAGTTAGCACAAGAAATATATTCAACCCAAAAACATTTATGTAATGCTTTTGAATAAAGCATACATCTAGCCATTTCAACCAAAGTCATATTTTTCCTTTCAGCTACCATGTATTGTTAAATGCCATGCTTAGATAAATATGTGTTAAATTTCTCTTTAGTGAATTCCCCCCTATTATCAGTTCTCAAAGTCTTAATACTTTTACCATATTCTTTTTCAACCATGGATTTAAAATCTTGAAATATAATAAAGGTTTCACTTTTATGCTTAAAAAATAAACCAAATAATTTATAATATAATCATCAATAAAAGTAAGAAAATAGACTACATGAGATAAAGATGGAGTTTCAAAAGAACCACAGATATCACTATGAATTAGTTGCAATGTTCTTTACTACGTCAAGCTTTACCTTTATGAAACATTTCCTTATGATGTTTACCAAGCACAAAACCTTCACAAACACCTTTACTGGAAGAAATTGAAGGTAGGCCAAGTACCATTTTAGACATCAATTACAATTACCATAATTCAAGTGACCTATTTTTTCATGCCATAATCTACTTTGTTCATCAACATGAGTAACTTAAGAATACAAGACATGAATAAAATGCAAATTGATGGGCATGCGCTGAACATGAAAACCATATTCCAATTTACAACTAGGAACTTTATTATTACCATATCCAACTACTGAAAGATATTTACCATCAGTAATTGAAACTTTTTGTGATGTGTGCCTATTGGTGTCATAAAATGTAAAAAAAAAAAAATTGCACTAGCCATACAATCATAAGCGCTAGAATTAATTATCCATTCCACATAAGAAGAAGATTTACTAGGTTAAACAGAATATGAACGCAAGACTATTGGTTTTTCTTCAAAGGATTTCTCCTTGGCTTTAGCAAGTTCACGTCTCCATTTAAAGCAAATATTTTCAAGGTGGTTGCTTTTTCCACAATACTTACAAGGATTATACTATTTCTTTTTATTAGATACCATGTTAGAAGCATCATCATCATTAGAAGAGTAAGAGGTTGATCCTTCAGTATGTGATTTAGGGTTTCTATTAAAAAAAACTATTATGATATGTTTTACTATGTGCCATTAGAGCTTTACTGTTAATAATTGACCAAAAGCAGTTGATCTATCTTGCCCACATATCAAACCATTGCAAATTTCAAATTTTGGTTTCATAGTACCTTTAAACAGTTCAATGGCTCTATTCCTAGTTTGGATGAACAAATCAAAGGTAGAAGGTAACTTTTGCTCTATAATAATAACAAGGGCATTAACATTTTTATTGTAATCACTACCACAAGTATTTAACTTTTCATTATAGGTTTTAATTTCAACAATAAAAGACTCTATTCTATCAAAATATTTAGGGTCTAACTCATCGATTTTCTTTTCAAGATAGTAAGCATAAACATCATCACTTTTATCAAATGAAAATTTAAAGTTTTCCACACCTCAATTGGGTAATCCAATGCCTCAATATGTACCTATAAACTATCTAAAATTGTTTGTCCAATCAATTAGGGTAATTTTGAGGTCTAAAATGGGCCTCATAAGATATATAATAAAATATTATGAGTTAGACATTTTGGGGGAGGGTATATTTGCAAGTCACCTTTTGCATTACAATCTATGTAACTATGGTTAAGTTAAATTAAAAAAATATCTACAAATAAAATAAAATAAAACCTATTTGATATGACTAAAAATAGAAATACTTTTGAGTACATAAATATACCAAAGTAAAGTACTCATACAATAAAATAAAGTAAAATATTTCAAAACATAAAATAAAATAAAACCTATTTGATATGACTAAAAATAGAAATACTTTTGAGTACATAAATATAGCAAAGTAAAGTACTCATACAATAAAATAAAGTAAAATATTTCAGTTTTGAATTGTAAATCTAAATTAAACTTATATCAATATGAATAAATTAATATTATTAATTCTTTCTTTTGAAATATATTTACATATTCATTAATTATGTAAATAGTTGTTTTAAAAGAGATTTGTATAGTTATGTTAAAAATTGATCATATTGATATACAACCTCTCTTAATTAAAAGTCTTTTAATAAAACATATTCTTAATTTTACTAGTATTTAAGTAGACTTCCTTAAATACCTACTTTTAAAAAATATTTGAAAAACAAATAAAACTAACCAAATTTGTTTTGTATTATATGGTTGCTAAAATAAACATAGTTATAATATTTCATATAACATTAGTTGAAATATTCAATACAAACCCACATCTATTTATTAAGATAGATTATTGGTGTATAAAGGGTTAGTTGTAAGTTTTTTTAAAGGATTTATGGTTAGTGAGTTAGGGTAGTGGTTAATTAATAGTTGAGAAGTTAATATGTTAGTAAACTATAATAGTTGAGGAGTTAATAAGTTAGTGGTTATGGCACATTAATAGGTTTGCTGACAAATGGTTGAATTTTTTATGAATTAGTAGAAAATAGTTGAAAGATGTGTTTGTTTAATGGATTAATTTAGTTCACAAATAAATCTCAATGAAGAATAAGGCTCCATCCATTAATAAATAATAGAAACATTTGTTATAAAAAGATAACACAATTGTTAACTAACATCTCTCTATGTACTATATAAATTCAAATTCAAATTTAAAATAGACCTATGATAATAGTATCTTAATTAAAGTAAAATATTATTATAAATTTTATCAAAATTAATTATTCACTTTTAAATAATTATTAGATCTATTTAATTATTATTATTATATATGGTTTTATTTGAACATTTTTTTTTTGTAAGTTCAAAATCTATTTTATTGAAAAGAAATAGTGTTACAAATAAAAGTACAAAACATCGTATCCGACTTGCAGATAGACAAAAACAGAGAAAGAGGACCAATCTGCCCATAGGGGAAAGGCAGACTAGAGCAGTCAAGGTGATCCTCCCTTTCAAAGGGAAAACATATCCATACCGTAAGAAGTTTAAGATTTTTACAAAAAAAACTCAAGCTGAGCTTGAGAAACCTAACCATGCGAGTCCACTGTCCCAAGAGAGTTGCCAAAAAGAAGAGAAGTTGAAACATGAAACCTGGTCTAGAATTTGGTGAAGGGTTCCTCGACTATGGGAGTACCAAAACCGAAACCCAGTTGCACATCCTTTCCATTGGCGTCATCTACATCGTCATTGGAGTTGTCCTCATTGCTGGAGTTTGTGTTGCTGCTTGTGCCATCCTTCGTACTGGAGCTGGCGCGCCTGACCGATAGGGGCTCGGTCTTCCTAGGGATAGCGACGCTGAGGGGAGTTTTGCCTACAGAAGTGGTGAAATGTCTATGAGGTGGGGGAGGCAAGGGGTAGCGTCCATGGGAACCGATGCGGAGGAAGAGACAGGAATGGAAGGGGAAAAGGAGGGGGTGCGGACAAAGGGAGCAGGAGGAACAGAAGGACTGGGTACAACAGAACTGGCGGGGTTAGGCTTTGATGCGGGAGCAGCAACGTGGAGGATGACAGAGCAGAGCATGAGGCGAATTAGCAGGTTCTTGATCACCCAGTAATTCCTGCATCATTTAGTGGTGTGATTAGCTACTGAGAGAGAGAGATGGTGAGCTCGTCTTCCCAATCATCAATCATGGTGCGCAGGGGAGCAGGAACTTCGATGTCGAATCCATCAAAGCTGGCCTGAGCATTGAAGGGCGTGGCTCCTGGACTGTTAGCGCCCATGCGGGCACGACGACGCCTGGGTGTACCTCATTGTCAGGGCGACTTGATGCAGACAAAGTGCCAGAAAGCTGGAGGTGGTGAAGTTGTAGGAGATGGCGTTGGGAGGTAGCTTGCAGGAGGTTGACAGAGAAGAGCAGTAGTGAACAATGGAGGAGAAAGTCAGCAACTGGTGGACTTAACCCCCCAACACAAAACCACATACCAATTAAGGTTGACCATTATGGCAGTGACCTCATCGTACCAAGCCTTGATTGCAGAGAGGACACATCCGGTGGGGGAATTTCAGAAGACCGTCGGTTTAGAAGGAGGAGGAGGCTTGTGCAGGTGTTGCATCAACATGACGCTGGAGTAGTGTCCCATCATGACGCTGGGAGAGAATTCGTTGGATGCCATGGAGAGCCCTGTCAACAATACCATGTGGGCTAGGATGCCCCATGGCAGGTGGTGGCCCATCCTCTGTGCTATGTGTACCATGGTACTTCGTGTCACCCGCATCCAAGAATGTTTGAACCAAATTACATATAATAATAACTATCCAATTTAGAATTTAATTATAACAACTTTTATTATTTAAAAAAATCAAAATCAAAATCATAATATTAATATTATTTCATTAAAATTTATTTCATAGTCAACTTTAATAAAAATTAAATCATAATTCCAATAAAATATATATTTATAAAATATTAACATAAATAAATGAATTCTACAATTAATATTCTAATTTTATCTCAAATTATATTTATACTAAAAAAATATTACAAAGATTAAATCATAATTTCAATAAAATATATATTTAAAAAAATATTAACATATATAAATGAATTCTACCATTAATATTCTAATTTTATCTCAATTTATATTATACTAAAAACTTCTTCTTTTTTCATTCGAAAAAAGACATTCCTTGGTATTCATTGAATCAAAGGAATTTTTTACATATTCATGGTATGCAGACTTACATACTGCACAGAACAACAATGGTGATATCAGTCCAAACATGGACAGCACCCAGCAAAGACAAACCCATCCTGACAAAAATAAAAAGAAATACAATACATGATATAATGCAAAAATCCCCACAGTATATCATACTCAAAGCACTTTGAGTTCACTACAATAAGAACCCTCTCATAGGAAGGCTACCATAAATACAGTCATCAATGTTCCTAAAGAAAATAACAGGAGCCCAGAAATCTGATCCAAGGAGGGGATGAGTCTCTAATAATCAGTAATAGCTGCTCAACAAAAACCTGAATGTATCTCAGTGAAACTGGTGAGATCAACTGTAATAGAATGAGCATATTCTAAAAGAGCTGAGATAAGCTTTCCCCAATAATCTCATTTCCCAAATATTCGGTGAGTAAGAGATGGCCCGCTGCTAAGTGCAACCCCTCCTTTGATAAGATGTCAACCCTCCTGTTATGTTCCCTATAAACATGACTGAGATCCACCCACATGAAAGAGGACATAAGAATCCTAGTGTTGAGGCACCAGGCCTCCAGATTCACCATATCCAGGGTAGATTCCCTTTTAGCCCAATTTATAATCACAGAGGAGTCGCCAAAGATATGTAGGTACAGAATCCCAATATCCTTTGCGACCCATAGTGATGCCCAAAGTGCTAAGAGCTCAGCTCTGGTGTTGGTACATTTGCCACATCCGAGCTTGAAGGTAAGAAGGTGGAGTTCATTCAGCCAGAGACAGAATCCTGCACCGCCCAAATTTGTTGCAGCCGCACCATCAAAAAAGATCATAGGATACACCGAAGTAGGAGACTTCCCAATGTTTCTGCTTCTGTGCTTTTGAAATAGAGGAGGCTTGAAAGTCAAATAATCATCATAAATGAAATGTAACAATCTGTTCAAGGAGGGCTCCTGATCATCAAAACATAAACGATTCCTAGCCTTCCATATATTCCAAATGATGAAGAAAGGCACATACAGTAAATGTCCCTTCCGAGAAATCCAGCAGGTTAAATTTTCCTAAAAAGTATGGTCACTCCAGTCCAGGTACACATTTAATATGCAGCTAAGGCCCCCAATAACCTCCTTCAGAAACCGACAACTGACAAAAAGATGTTCAGCCGACTCTGCCTCCTCTTTGCAGAGACAACATCTATTAGGACCACACCATCCTTTCTTGCATAAAGTATCCCATGTATTTATCTTTTTATAGCACGTGAGCCATACAAAACATTTGATCTTAAGGGGTAAGTTAAATGACCAAATCTTCATCATAATGTCATTTTCCAGCACAGTTTTGTGATTGGTGACAATTAAATCATAGGCTTTCCTAGCTGTTACCATACCCCTCTGTTCATCATACATCCATAACAGTCTGTCCTATGAATGACCAATCCTAATGCCCCCATGTGATAGTCCAGTAACAGATGAGGACCACTGATCAGCCCATACTCTCCCCAATAGCAGATCCGAGGCAGAGTACCATATAGTCCCACCTATACCACAACCATCCAGATTCTGTGCGTGTGCCAGATGAGTAATACCCAGGTCAGTGAGATAATCCCTAAGCCCCTCAGACAGGATATACTGTGAGTTGAGCCCAGCAATGAGATCAATGCCCACTCTGATTTTTGAATCGTTTCCCACCTTCCATCCCAGCTGACAAATAATCCACTCAATGATCCTGATAAACCCATTCCAAAAATAAGAAGTACCAACAATACGAAAAGACCATCCACGAAGCCAAACATCAAGAGGTCTGTTCTTTAAGTATTTATGGGTAATGATCCTGCACCAGGTCCCAGTTCCAGTAAGAAGATGCCACAGACTCTTAATTCGAAGAGAGATACCAAACCATTCCAGGTTCTTTATGTCCCAGCCCCCAAATTCAAAAGGAAGAGCAAGAAGTTCCCAGTTGGCCAGATGGGAAGAACTGTGACCCACAGAGGTTCCCCACATAAAGTTATAAATGTGCTTGCGTAATATATTAAGAATAGATTTGGGGCATCGTGCCAATGCAAACCAATATACAGCCAAACCAGTAAGTACAGCTTTGATGAGGACCACTCTACCTCCAAGTGATAGATACCTGTAAGTCCAATTTTTAATCTTCCTTTCAAATAAATGGATCAGCCAGTTCCAATCAGAAGTATGGTATCCTAGCAGTTTAAGATTGAAACCCATGTACTTAAACCCCACCGTGATAGGATCCATCTTAAAAGGAAAGAGTACAGCAAGGTCCTCCCTGAACCTCGAGTCTACATTCTGGTAGAGAAAAGAAGACTTTAAAGGGTTTACAGACATCCCAGATACCCCACAGAATAAATCAAGTGCTTCTTTATAGGCCCTCCATTCATCAATAGTGCCTTCCCCAATAAGAATAACATCATCTACAAAAAACAGGTGTGATAAAGACAGGTTTGGCGAAAATTTGAACCCCTTGATCTTCCCTGAGTGTTGTGCATTCAAGATAATGTGACTGAGTCCCTCCATAATCAAGATAAATAAGAGAGGGGATAGGGGACAGCCTTGTCGCAGCCCTCTGGAGACAGTAAAGAAATCAGAGGGGGTCCCATTTACCAAAACAGCGAGACAGGAGCTCGTGATACATCCCATAATCCAATTTACACCCATAAGAGGAATACCAATCTGTATGAGCAGCAACCTAATGAAAGTCCAGTTTGCTCTATCAAAAGCTTTTACAAGGTCCAATTTTAGAACCAAGGAATCAGAATTTTTAGTCTTGATGGAGTGCAAAAGTTCCTGGGTTATACCCACCGGTTCAGTGATCTGTCTATCCTTAAGAAAACCAAATTGATTAGCAGACAAAGAGCGGTTCAATATAGGCTTAAGTCTGATAGCCGCAATCTTTGAAATAATCTTGTAGACCAGATTACATAAGGAGATAGGCCTGAAGTCGTCAAAAGTTAAAGGCAATTCACATTTAGGAATCAGGGTCAAAAAGGTAGAGTTCCAAGCACCCGTGACTCTACCATAAAGTCTGGCATGTTCCACAGCATTTACCAGTTCCTCCCCCACCAGGTCAAAAAATGCCAGAAAAAATTCAACGGGCCATCCATCCGGTCCAGGTCCTTTTTAAATCCCTTGAGTACAGCTTCAACCTCCGGGCTGGATATGGGTTGGAGGAAACCATTTATATCATCATCCATGGTCATATGTGGAAAGAGTCTAA
Source organism: Pseudotsuga menziesii (assembly GCA_001517045.1). Lineage (NCBI taxonomy): Eukaryota > Viridiplantae > Streptophyta > Pinopsida > Pinales > Pinaceae > Pseudotsuga > Pseudotsuga menziesii. The sequence goes on from LPNX010737020.1 coordinate 77,213, forward strand.
CCACCTTCAGTTGTTCTGAAATTTTCTGAGGACTTATCATCACATAAAAGTTTACTGAAGTGATCTACGCCAAGAGCCTTCAGATCCAAGTCCTCCGATAAAGAGAGCCCATCCTGGCCATTGAGTGACCAAATGGTATTAGTGTTCCTTCTAGCATAAGCAAACAGGTGGAAAAACTTTGTATTTGCATCCCCCTCTTTTAACCACAACGCTCTACTTTTCAACCTCAGAGTCGTGAGCTCATGGGCCCAGTATTTACTCTTTTTTTCCTGAAGTGCATCCCATTTAATTTTATTTGATTCAGATAAAATACCAGTACCCTCCAATAAAAGGTCCGAGATGCCTTTATTTATATCCAAAATCGGCTGTTGCCTTTCAATATTCTTTGTTTTCTCCCATTTCTTCACAGAGCATTTAAGTCTACTTAACTTGTGTGTGAATAGTTCCATATGGCTGTAATCAGTGGAAACCAGATTTTCATTCCACGAGGACCAGACCAATTGCTTGAATTCCACCTCCATCAGCCAAGCTCTATTAAATTTGAAAGGCCTCCAGGGTACATGGCTGAAAGGTCCCCATTCCAAACATATAGGATAATGACCTGACACATCAGAGGGGTAAGCCCAGGATCTATAAGAGGAGAAGGAAGGCAAGAGAGACTCTGATACCAAGAATCTGTCCAGTCTCTTGCAAATGCCCTCATCCCCAGATCGCCCGTTCCTCCAAGTGGGGGTACATGGGTCCATCGAAAGATCCACCAACAAATTACCAGAAATAAGCTGCGAAAAATATAAAGCCAAAGGATCCACCCTGGCTTTAAGCCCCCATACTTCAGCTGATGATAAGGTGAAATTGAGATCCCCAGCCAGAATTAAGTTTGGTAATCCCAGCAACCCACCAGATACCAGTCTGTTCCAATAGCTAGTATGATGAACATAGGGGCAATACAGTTTATCATAGTAAAAGGCTCAGTCATGCCTTTAAATGAAGCTTTAAGTACAATCCCAGCCAGAGATGAGAAAGCTTTGCAGCGAACCAAGTGAGGGTCCCAACCCGCAAGTAGACCCCCAGAGAGACCACAAGCATCAGATGCACAAAATTCCCAGCCAGGTTTGAGTTTGGAAAACAAGTAAAGAGCATGTGCATGACTGCACATAGTTTCCTGGAAAAGTATCAAGTCAGGTCTAAGCACAGATAATAACAAACCAAGGGATTTTTGTTTGGCCACCCCTCCAAAACCATGAATATTCATAGATAAAATCTTCATGGGGAAGTGGGTTCAACAGGTGTACATGCTCTAAGTACCTCGGGGGGGAGGTGATGAAGAGGAGAGTCGGGCTGCCTGCTTTATACGAGTCGAGAGAGGAGTATAGGAGATAGATTCCCCCGTACCCTCCCGCTGGCCCCTCCTGGATTTCCTGATGGTCACATCCTTAAATCTGATAGAGTCCAAAGGTAATGTTGAGGGAGATATGGGAGTCTTGTCCAAGAAAATAGAAAGAGCAGAGAGAAGAGAGGGATCCTGAAATGCTGGTGCTTTAGGAGGACTGGACGAGGGGTGAGAAGGAGTAGTTTCCGGGAGGATTGCAGGAGAAGGAGGGGAAGTCAAGTCAGAAGAAACTTGAGGGAGAGCAGGGTAGTGTTCCAGGGTAAGGGGAGGGGGTCCACTGACAACAGCGCTGTTTAAGTTCACCGCCGAGGTAATAAAGGAATTTTTCGCAACTGCTTCCATGTCTTCGATGTACATTAGCTGACCTTTCGAGAGATCATCGAAAATAGAGAGAGACGACGAGTGATAAATAAGGTCAGTGGAGTCCTCCAGTACATCAGCACACCGGATATGGGAATCAAGTACATAGGGTATCGAAGAGGGATCCAAGGGAACAGTAGGCAGGGGACTAGTACAAGGGGAGGTTGTGACCGCGGGTTCAATAGAAACCTCCAGAGTGGCTGAAGGTAGGAGAGCAGAGTCAGGGCAAGGCAAATCAGAGACATGTGCATGTATAAAACCCTTCTTAAAAGGCTGACTAGAGCGGAAACTAGGACAGGAATTCCTGAGGTGACCAGTTTCATGACAGAGGAAGCACCTGAAAGGCATGTTCAAATAGTCTAATCTCTGAGTGATGATAACTTCCCCACACACAATCTCTATTTCAGGAATAAGTCCTTTGGTAATATCCACCTCAACCAGTATTTTAGCTACTCTTTTATCATAAATAAGGCGAAAGTCCTTCTCCAAAGTAACAAATCTACCAAGAAGATTTGCGAGGTTAATGAGTACATCCTTATTCCAGAGCGAAAAGGGCAATGTAGGTAGTAAGACCCAGAGATGTCGAACAACCACCCTCTCAGTTAAAGGGTCGAAACCTGAGTGCCACTTTTTCAGAATGACAGAACCCTCATGTACCAACCAAAGGTTTTCCAGAATGAGTGAAGCATCTGACTCCTCCAAGAATACAAATACCAACCAATTGTTTGCCATTAGGATGATAGAGGGAACATAGTGTATAATGGGCTTCCAATGATGGGTTGCCCAGTCAACCCAACCATCTTTAGTCAATGTGGTATTTTCCAAACTACCAATCAACGCCCGCTGACAGAGGTTCTCCACCCTGTCCATAAATATGTCAATACCCAGAGTAAATCGGGGCTTATGAGCAGAAGCCTTGAGTGCCTTTGCCTTACGCCGAGAAGCATGGTTAATCCGACCCATCCCAGGGTAAGTGGATTTACTTCCCACAGACGTTCCACCCATGAGCAGGGAACCAAAGTCCCTAGGGACCCCCAATACCAGACAAGTAATGAATAAACGGCCCCAAGTATATACAGGCCGACGGAGTCTGCCCCAACCAGATACTCTCCCAAAGAGATAGCCCAAATACACCCCAACACCACCCACTTCAGGTAAATAAACACAATAAAATATAGATAGTAAACTAGCACCACATACAGGAGTCACCCACCTCAAATACCACAGCAAATATATACTTAAAATACCAACATGTACTCCAACAGAAGTACGAAGAAACCAAAGAAGGCAATTAAATATAAAAGACCCAATGTAATAAATACAGATGTAAACATGTACATAACCAGGGTCTTTCACCACAATAACCATAGCACATTAAACATAAAACACCAAACCCCACCACCTGATACCAACAGTCAACAGAAGAATATAATACAGAGAAGGCATCAATAAAAAAGACAATCAAATTCCCATTTTTTAATGGTTGGTACTAACCCTCATAGAGGGTGAACTCCATAAAACAATAAAGAAAGAACAATAGAACCATAACCGAAGCAACCACCAGAAAAAAATACCCCCCGATGACAGAGCAGGATATAAATAAAATCACAGTAATCGGTTAGAGCTACCTGGAGTCAGCCAGCCTGACCGCAGAGCACAGCGCCGACAAAGATAGTACATACCATTGTAAAGATGAATATTCGACTCACCATCCCACACGACGTTGACCGTTGAGAAAAATCCAAAAGCTCCAGCCACATGTCGGTCAAATCCACGCAGGAATACAGACCCCCGCACAAGCCTCAGGTCCAGCAAAACCCCCAAGCGCCCAAAAAATCAAAACCAGAATACAGCAAATGCTATATACCACCCCCACCAAGGTCTCCAATACATCCCAACACCGAGAAAACACTGTCCAATCCCAATGATACCAACCCCAATCACCAACAAAGTGCAATGGTCCCCCCCTGCAATGTACATCACCTACAGAACTGTGCATCGAAGAGTACCCAACATGCCGTTCCCATCACCTCACGTGGACCGTACCAATCCCCGGTGACCAGGTGAGCAACCCACAACCCCAATAGCATCAGATAACGATAAGGGTTCAGGCAATTACCGGCACATGGAGACTACAACCGGTACCATCAACCTTCAATATAGACCCAAGAAAACCCTTGAGCCACAGATGGCCACTATAACCGGTACAAGCGCATGGGGAAACCTCGACCAAAGAAGCAGCCAGCCCGTTCCCCAAGTCCCCCCAAAGGGTCGCAGTCACAGGTAAACGACAAAACGGCAAAACAAAACCGGCAGATACTCTATAACTCCGAAAACCTTCACGGCGAAACTCGGGATACCAATACCGGCCAAGTCCGGAAAAGTCTGCTCCCGACAGCGACGGCGAAACTCGGGATACCAATACCGGCCAAAGTCCAGATAAGTCTGCTCCCGACAGCGACCGAGCATGCGAGGGTTATGTGCGAACCCCGACAGCCCAAGAACGAGCACGTATACAGCGAACATGTGATTCCCAAAACGAACCCATTATAGCAGACCACAGTGCATACATAAGCCACAGTCTGCCCCCCATGTGTCTCAGGCGCCTGCTGTCACCTGAACAAGAAGTATATAAGCCCCTGGTCAAAAGCGCATCACAATACCAGCCCCCCCTTCACCTACAAAGTCACCAGCGCAGAAAGCAGGTGAGCACAACGCCCCATTATACTAAAAACTATTACAAATTTAAACTTCATTAAACAAAGATTTACCTATTTTTAAAAAATCACTCTTAGTTGAATAATAACGTTATCATACATCATTACACTACATATATAATATTACACATGTTCGGAGCAATTTTTTTTTAAACCCTTGTAAATTTAAGACACCACTTACATGTGCTTCTCACGCTTAAAGTTTGCCCTATTTATATACCTACAATTTATCATTTGTTGAGATCAAAAGATTGACCGGTCGCCCGACTTTACATTCATTGTGTCCCCTCCATGATTATTTTAGTGAACTTAGTCACACGTCTCATATACATCTATAGGTTAAAGTGGTAGCTGCTTTGAACCGATTGTAATAATATCCAAAAACCCTGGGTGGCAGAGCAGGTGGTAGTTGCTTTTATGGCGTTTCTGGAGGTGATGAACAGTGTTGACGCCCTGCACTAGTCTAGTTGTGGCAGCTCCTCGTTGGGTTCTTATTTATGTCCCCTCTTTTGTCATTGTTGTTATGTTTGTTTACCAAAGCTCTCCCCCTTTCTTGTTTTGTTTTTACAGTTTTTTATATGGAGTCCGCCCCCCTAGCGGGGGGCTTAGTACCGACCAATAAAAAGTGGGAATCATGTGTTTTGTTGCTTTGTTTTCTTATTTTAAGCTCTGAGCTGGTTTTTTAGGGTTTTGTCCATTTTTAGGGTTGCAACTGTTACTTTTATGATTTATTTTCCCTTTTTCAGTGGGAACCTTCTTCCGACCAAAGTTCTCCCATTGCCTTTTGACTTTGTTGGCCCTTGTCACTTCCTGAGTTTTTTATTCGGGTGACTGGGAAACAGGGCTGTTTTTTCTCCATGGAGGTTGTTGTCATTGACTGGTTTTGGGATTTATCTCCTTTTCACTGACGACTTCTGTATTTTGTTCCACCACCCTGGCTTATGCGAGAGGTCTGGAATGCAACCAACTTTCTTCTTTTCCTGACAAAGAGTGGTTTGTGTTTTTTTTTCCTTGAGCTCGGTGGACGTCGTCGGTTTTGGGTTTTGTTTTGGGACTGGAGCAGTACATGTGGATTTTTCTTTTTCCGTCAAAGAGTGGTTGACTCCTTTTTTGGCGACTTTTATGTCTCTTTCTCTACCCTACAGCTTCTGTGGGTAGTCTGGAGTGGAACTTGTCTCTTTCGTTCCTTGTTGGAGAGCGGTTTGATTCTCAGGGCTGACTCTTCACTGTTCCTTGGAGCAGTTTTTCCTTGGCTTAGGTTTTTCATAGGTGGTTTCATCTTTTAACGCGTCATCCTCCTCTTTTTTTATGGGAACCTTTCCAGTCAGCACGCCCTCTTTTGCGGATGATGTTCCACATGCCCAGCGACATGGATCCTCTTCCACCTTTCGCGCACGTCGTTACTCTAAGTCTGTCAAGGCTCTTTCAGCAAAGTGCAACTACATTCTGGGCAGAGAAGTTTACATGGAGAAGGTGGAGTCGCTCTGCTGCAAAGATTTAGTGGGGAGGTTGGAATACTCTACTCTGAATAAACAAGAGTGGGTAGAATGGGTTGCGTCTCACTGAAAGCCCATCCTGAACTATATTCCCACCATCATCCTCTTGGTTAATCATTGGTTGGTGTTTGTGTATTTGGATGACAATGACGAGTCATTGATCCTCAACAAGTTATGGACCATTCGCAATGGGTCGCTAGTCCTTAGCAAGTGGCACACCGGCTTCGACCCCTCCGGGAGCGAGTGGTGAAAAGACACATGTGGTTACTTCTCCTTGGTCTTCTGTTTCCGCTCTGGAACAAAGAGTTTCTAATTGGCATTTCAAATTCGATGGGTAGATTTGTGGCAATGGAGGATGACTTCCAACATATTTGTTATAAGAGGATGGCAAAGGTACTAGTCGAGTTGGATGTATCTCATGGGATGCTCATGGAGATGGAGATTGTTTGCAATGACCTTAAAATCTATCAAAGGCTCGATTTCCTTAAGGTTCCATGATCCATGTCATGCCCAGGTGAACGCTGGGGACAACAGTCTACTGAATGAGACGAGCACTGTTATGACAGAAGCATATAAAAGGACAACAAAGCAGGAAATACACTAGGTCGATAAGAAATATACACAGACAATATGCAAGAATTCGAACCCATTTATTACTTCTGCTCCATGAAAGATGGAGGAATCATATTATGATAAAAAAAGATGCTATATTACATTAATGTACATGTTTATATAGGATGATGAGACTCTTGGGTGACTACCTGCTACGTTGAGTTACAAAATAAGTTATAATGGTTCAAAAGTTAAACCATCGCAGAGCATATTGGTATGTTGTATGTCGAGGCGGACCTGTCGAAGGTGAACCTGTCGGCTAAACATATGGCAGACTCGTCAAAGGTGAACCTGTCGGCTGTTGGTTGGATCATTCATCCTTCCTTAATAAACAATGGTCTCCATTATGTATTCGTTCAAGTGAGGAAACTTGTCGGCAACTTCATTAGCAGAGTACCATTTTCCTTGCACGAGGAGTTTTCTAGCTTTAGCCAATGGAAACAAGGGAATGGAGTTCGTCCTTGTAAGGCATATGCATCGTCCCACAATGGTGTTGCAAAGAAGAGGTTCCTGAACATCTGGATGGATGTCTTCAGGTTCTGTTGTATGCAAGTCGTTTTGTTCCAACAGTGGTGCATGGTATGGTCGAAGCAGATCTACATTGAAAACTGGATGTAGGCCAAGGTATGTAGGAATGTCGAGCTGAAAAGCGTTTCTCCAATTTGTTTAAGGATATTGTATGGACCATATCGCAGAGGTTTCATCTTTCTGTATGGACCAGTGAAGCGCTCCTTCTTTAGATGTAACCAGACCTGATCCCCAATTTGGAATGAATGAGGAATACGATGCTTGTAATGCCAGGCCTTAGCTTTTGCATTTTCTCATTGAAACATCTCTTGTGCTTGCTTTTGAATGTTGTAGATTTTATCCCTGAACTTCAATGTTTTCTCCACTTCTCGTCCTTCGAAGTCGGTGTCATTTGACTGTGTCAAGGAATTGATTAAGTCGATAGGCGTTGAGGGTTGAAATCCGTAACAGATCTCAAATGGACTCTTTCCTGTAGAGATGTGTTGAGCACGATTGTAGTTGTGATGTATGTATGGAAGGTTGTCATCCCATGTTCAACGATGCTTGTAGTTGTACAACTTCCGCCTGTCCGTCTATCTGCGGATGGAAGGTTGTTGAAAAAAAAAGTCTTGTACGAGCTGTTTCCAGAGATTTTTCCAAAATGTGCTGACAAATATAGCATCTCTATCATAAATAATAGCCATCGGGAGGCCATAATGTTTCCACGCATGTTCAAAGAAGAGTTGACCACTCTATTGTGTTGTCGTAGTCTTCTTGCATGGTATGAGTATAACCATCTTGGAAAATATGTCGACTACTACTAGTATCACGTCATGTTGATGTTTCGTAGTAGAATATCCCGTCAAATAGTCCATAGAAATAGATTCCCATGGTCGACTAGGAACTAGAAGGGGTGTGTACAGTCCTTGTCGTCGATTCAATGGTTTAGCAATGGCACAAACCATGCGCGATCGAATGTACTTGTTGATGTCAGATTTAAATGAAGGCCAGTAAAAATACTTTTGGAGGACAACAAGTGTTTTTGAAACTGCAAAATGTACTGCAGTCTTGTTGTAGTGCACGTCCCAAATGAGCTTCTGTCGGTGCTCACCAGTCGGTACACAAAGCTGTCCAAGCTTGTATAGTAAGGTATCTTTCAGGAAGTAGTCGACAATTGACAACTTGTCGATAGATTGTAGAAAAATCGCAGTCTACCAAATACAATTACGACCAAGTAGTGGTGTCATAACCTTGTATACTCATTACTATAAACAATAGAGTGATGGGTGGTCTGCTGAGACAATTGGTTGCGGCATTGGCTTTGCCTTTCCGATACTTAATTACCAACTAAAATTGTTACAGGTAATTAATCCACTTGAGTTGTCGGGTTGTTTGTAGTTTCGACTAAGTTAGAACGAACTCCAAAGGTTTATGGTTCGTGAGGATGATTGTTTCCCTGCCAAGAATGTAGTGTCTCCATTACTTAAGAGCTTGCGTAATGGCATACAGTTCTTTTCATACGTCGAGTACCTTCTAACTGTGTCACTGAAAGTCTCGAAATGAAACACGACTGGGTAACCTGACTGAGTGACCACTACGCCAAGGGCATATTCTGATGCATCTGTCTCAATATCAAATGGCTGATGCAAATCAGGTAACACAAGTACTGGAGCAATGCAAATCTTGTTTTTTATTTGTTCAAAATATTGTTGTTGTGTCGATGTCCATTTGAAGACAGTTTTCCCATTTTCTTTCGTCAATTGATTTAGACACCATGGGATGTGACTGAAGCCAAGTCTGAATCGTCGATAAAAATTCACCAAACCAAGAAAACTTCTTAGTTCATGAATGTTTTGAGGAATTCGCCAATCTTTGAGGATCTGTTCTTTTCTGGGTCGACATGAATTCCTGCAAAGTCAATTACATACCCCAAATATTTGATGTTGGTCATCGCAAATGATCATTTTTCCATGTTCAAATATAGCCGATGTTGTTGGAGAATGTTGAAAACTTGTTGAAGTTGTTGGACGTGCTCTTCCCCTGATCAACTGAAAATCAAGATCTCCTCGAGATAGACAATGACACATTTACCAATGAAAGGTCGTAGAAGTTCATCCATATATCTCATGAAGGTTGTAGGTGTAATGGTTAAGTCGAAAGGCATGACTAACCATTCAAACAATCCTTCCTTGGTCTTGAAAGTTGTTTTCCATACATCAGTGGGCTCGATTGGAATTTGGTGATATCTCGACTTAAGGTCGAGTTTCGTAAAGAACTTAACACCTTCCAGATTTTCGATGAATTCATCACTCTGTTGAAGAGGGTATCTTCTCTTCACTGAAATTTTGTTGAGAGCCCAATAGTCAATGCACATGCGCTAAGTCCCTTCTTTGTTTGGAACTAAGACAACTAGACTTCCACAAGGAGAGGAGCTTGGGCGGATATGACCTTTGTCGATCAAATCTTGGATTTTCTATGAATCTCTTCATTTTAGAGAATGGAGCTTTTGTAAACAGATGCGTTAGGTAATGAACAACTAGGAACAAGTTCAATGGACTGTTTTACTTGACATTGCAGAGGTACTCCATCTGGTGCTTGAAATATGTTCTGGTATTCTTCAAGAATGTTGTCGATCTGTTGTTGTTGTCGGGAGCTGCGTTGGTTGGTGAGACAACTCGTTGTTGGAGTCTTCCTGGAATGTTGAGGCTTCATAATGATTAATGTGAAATTTTGAGCATGATTCATAAACGTCTTTGTTTGTTTGGCAGATATCATAACAATCGTTGATGTGTGTTGTTGCTCTTGTATGCCATACCATTGATTCCAGAATTTTACAATCACCTTCTAAGGTCGTGACTGATATGTACTATGTTGGTCCCATAGGTAGGGTTTACTGAATAAGGCATTGGATACGAAAATTTGTGCCATGTCACATAGTACTTCATCTTCAAAAGGTTTAATGAAGTAGTCAAGTTGGCATTGTTGTGTGATCCTTAGTTCCTGCCATCCTTTATCCAACCGATATTGTAAGGTTGAGAATGTGGAGTGGTGAAAGGACCTAATTTCTTCACAAGATCTTCAGAAATGAAGTTATTATAGCTACCATTATCCACAATCATATGTAATGGATTGTTATGAACCCATATATGTGTATGGAATAGGCCCTCTCATTCCTCCTCATCGACGATGGTCGAGGCTGTCGGAGTGGTCGAGGTCGAAGCCAGGAGGGTTGATGCATCTAGATCAAATTCTACTATGGTTCTATTAAACAAGCCAGATGTCAACAATTTTTCCAAAAATGTCTTCTGAGCTTTGCATTCTTACGTATCATGCCATGATGAATTGTGATAATCACACCATTACTCGGTAGGGTTTTGTTTACTGCGATACCTCTTGTCTTTCTGAAAGTTCTTCTTTTGATGATCAGGATTTGGCGGAGTTTGCTGAGAATGGTTCTTGAACTTGTAGGAGTCGGTTGGCGAATTCTTGTTGGATGTTCAATCTGTTGGCTTGTTCATGAAACGTATTTTTCCTTTATGTTTAGCTTCAGTATTGATGGCGTAATTAAATGCATTCGCAAGCATACTAACAGTCAGAAACTCCATCTCTTGCTGAATGTATGAGGATAAACCATTGATGTACTTCAGGACAAACAATTTCTCTTCTTCTTGGACACCAAGTCTAGCCATGAGTCAATAAAACTCATCGGTTTAACTTTGTACGAATTGGAATTTCCACTCCCTTAGTTGTTGCCACTTCTTATACTGTTGTTCAAGGTACTTGGGCAGGCATAATTCCTTTCGGACATATTCGACAATTTTTTCCCATGTGTCTATGGGGTCTTCTTCTTTTTCCATCTTTGTCGATAGATTCTCCCACCAACAGTGTACGAAGGTTGACATCTTCAAGGACACAATGGTGATCTTTTCCACTTCGGAGAGTTGATTTACCACATAGTAAGATTCCAATTGTTGTACCCAATTGTTGATGGATTCCGCATCAAAATTTCCTTCAAGGTTTGGTATGTCCAGATTCATTTGTACTTTGAAGGGGCTGATTTTATCGGAGTGAGATCGCATCGAGGATTCCCCAGAGTTCACAGTGACTCGCATGATAATCTCGCTAAACTGGGCAAATATTTCAGTTCGCTAGAGATTCAGTACTTTTTCTATGAGTTGGTTTGTCTCGTCAGTTGCATGTCTATTGTCTGCTTCTTCAGCCATCTTTTCTGAAGTCGAAGGAAGTGTCTGCTTGTGTTGTTGAGTTTGTGAGCATGTTTGAACATGCATAAGTTAAATAACTTCGATGGAAGTGCTTATTTAACTTAATCTATGAATGAAATATTGCTTTGATACCAATGATCCAGGTCATGCCCAGGTGCACGTTGGGGACAATAGTCGACTGAATGAGTCAAGCACTGTTATGGAGGAAGCATATAAAAAGGAACAACAAAGCAGGAAATACACTAGGTCGACAAGAAATATAGACACAGACAATATGCAAGAATTCAAACCAATTTATTATTTCTTCTCCATGAAAGATGGAGGAATCAGATTAGGATCATAAATATGATATATTACATTAATATACATGCTTATATAGGATGTTGAGATGCTTGGGTGACTACCCGCTACGTTCAGTTACAAAATAAGTTATAACGGTTCAAAAGTTCAACCGTCGCAGAGCATGTTGGTATGTTGTATGTTGAGGCGGACCCGTCAAAGGCGAACCCGTCGGCTGACCATAAGGCGGACCTGTCAAAGGTGAAGCTATCGAAGAAGAACATGTCGGCTGCTGGCTGAATCATGCCATGCCATTGCAACTTCTGGCACGAAGTGGGACACTTACGTCACACATGTCCAGCGCTCCTGCAATGTAAGTCTAGTTCACGGTCTACTAGTTTGGGGTACTCTTCTCCCCTTTCTCCCCGGAAGCTTTGCATACGTTGGCAAACCCTGCTCCTCTCGCACATCTGGAAGATATGTATAAGTCACACTCTCCCACTCTTTAGTAAGACCTTACCAAGGGAGAGCTTCTATACATGAAAGATGTGGAGCTACGCAAATCGGCGCTAAAGATAGTTGTTAATGGGGGTTTAGGTTATTTGGGGAAGAATTTTAATAGTGAACCTGAGGCTATTATGGGAGAAGCCACTCCTACTTTTGATCTTCCCTTCTTTTCTATCAGTCGGTGGTGTGTTTCCTCGCACTCTTCTCCTGTTGTTGATTCCTTTGTTCAGTTTGACTTATAGCGCCCTCCTCTCCATGTACCTCTTCCCCTCTGCCTCCTGCTCTTCCGGTTCAAGCCACTGGTCTGAGAAAATCCCCCTCCTTCTCTAATCTCTCCCTGATCAAGTCCCTCGCCATTTTCTCTGATAAGTCACCTTTGTCAACTTCCACACTCCATCTGGATTCAACCTGGTTTGAAAATGTGACTATCCAGAAGGCGAAGAAAAAGTTGGCCCCTCATTCTTTTGTGGTTGAATCTTCAGCTCCCTTCACCCCCCTCTCTGTAAGAATAAAAAATGCAGCAAGGGCCTCACCGTCCTCCTCTCACGTTGTGTTTCCTCCCCGGGCGCTTAGAGCTTTGTCGTCGCTGAGCTTGTTCCTCCATGAAGATTTTTTCTCTCAATCTCCACGGCTTTGGAGGGATTTCCAAACAAAAATCCCTTGGTTACCTTTTCACTGATTTATCCCCAAATCTGATTCTTTTGCAAGAAACTACGTGTGCTCACTTTCAAGAGCTCCTTGCCTTCTGTAAACTTCACTCTGGTTGGGAATTTTATTCAACTGATTCAATTGGCCTCTTTGGGGGGCTCTTAACTGGATGTAAATCGCTCTCAGCTCATTGAAAGGCCTTTGTAACCTATGTGGGTATTATGATAACGGCATAGTTCAGTGGTTCTCCCCTTGTTTTATCCTTACTAAACTGCTACGACCCCTATCAAAATAGGGACGTATTCTAGAATAATGTGGTGGTCAGGGGCATCCTTGACTTGCCTAACTTATTAGCGGTTGGGGACTTAAACTTTACAGTCAGGGATGTAAATATTTGGGGTTCAAAAGAGAGAATGGACCCTATATCCCCTTATTTCTCACAATTATTGTATGTTCATAATTTGCTTGATCTTGCTCCCTTGTGATCTAGACCTACTTGGAGAAATGGGCGCATAGGTGTGGATGGCATCATCAAAATATTATACAGGTTCCTTACCTTGAATTGTCTCTTACCTCACCTTTAAAGGTTCAGAGCTTGGTCTCACCCTTCTGAGATCTCCTATCGTTATCCAATTTGTCTGGAATGGGACACAGACTCTACTTCTCATCTTTACCCCTTTAAGTTTAACAGAGCTTGGTTGACTAATGAGAGTTTCTCCAGTATGGTTTGTACAAATTGGCTTTCGGATCCTTCCTTGTCAATCGATGATGACATGGCCCGTCTGGTATATAAGCTTAAGAGACTTAAAGGTGTGGTTAAGAATTGGGAAAAGAATCAGAAATTGATAAGAAGTGAACTTATGTCAACCATTGACTCTAAGATTCACTCTCTCTTAACTTTTGGTATGTCTGGTATTCTCTCGATTGACAAGTCTGAAAGGCTTGTTTCTCTTAAAGTTCAAAAGGAAAATTTGTTATTGCATGAATCCCTTACTTGGAAATTGAAAATCAAAGTTAAGTGGATAGAGCTGGGGGATGCAAACACCAAGTTCTTTCACAGTTTTTCTTTGGCTCTTAGGAATTTCAATGCCATTTAGGCACTTCAAAATGAAAATGTTGTTTGGCTGAATGAGGAAAGACAACTCAAATATTTGGGAGAAAACCACTTTTTGTGCAGTTCAAAGATGATGGGCTTTCAAATATTGGAGACCAGCTGAAAATCATTAAGTTTTTTCCTTCATTCATATCCAGGGAGGATGTTGGTGTCTTTACCTCCTCAGTCACTCTTGTAAAAGTGGAAGGTGCCTTAAAAGGTTTTAAAGGGGACAAGAGCCTTGGTCCTGATGGGTGGCCCTTTGAATTCTTTCTCTGGTTTTTCGATTTAGTTGGGAATGATCTCCTTAAAGCAATGGAGCTCTCTAGATTAGAAGGCATGGTTTCTACTTCCATTAACTCTTAATTTTCTAACCCTTATCCATAACTGTGAAAATATTGTCACCTTTGCATACTTTCAACCCATTTGCCTCTGTAACTTGATTTACAAACTTATATCTAAGATTGCAACCAACTGTTTAATGCCCTTCCTTGATAGGTTCCTCTGGGGAGAACAGTTTGGGTTCCTAAAAAATAGGCAGATTATTGAACCGGTGGGGATCACCCAGGAAATTCTTCACTCAATCAAATCAAAAAATTTAAAATCCTTGGTACTCAAGCTCGATCTTGTAAAGGCTTTTGATAGAGTTACCTTGTTTTTTTGAGACTTATTCTTCTAAAAATTGGAATTTCTCTCGAGGGGGTTAACTGGATAATGGGATGTATCAACTCTGCAAATTTTTATGTTTTGATCAATGGCAGTCCATCAGGGTTTTTTAATGCTTCCAGAGGCATTCGACAGGGGTTCCCCCTCTCTCCCCTCCTCTTTCCCCTGGTCATAGAGGGTCTTAGTCTCCATCTCAAAGATGATCTTAAAAAGGCAGACTAAAAGGCATCAAATTCTCCCCCTCTCTTTTTGCTACTCACTTACTTTTTGCCGACAATGCAATCCTCTTTGGCTTGGGGAACGTGACTGAAGGGTAGGATTTCCATCTTTCCTTGAACCTTTTCTGTATGGCCTCTGGTATGTGCACAAGTAAATAAAAATCATCCTTTCTTTACAATGTCATTGAGGAAGAAATCAGAGATAGCATCACAACAGTTCTACCTTTTAAAATGGAGCATATTGATGTTGGTTTTAAGTATTTGGGGTATTTCCTTAAACCTTCAGGTTATGGCATCAAGGAATGGCAATGGCTTACTAACAGAATCGAGAAAAGGATTAGCCACTAGACCTACAGGCTTCTCACTATGGGAGGCAAACTCATACTTATCCGGGTAGTTCTTACAAGTATACCAATTTTTTGGCTTGCTTTAGCAAGAATTCCCAAGTCTATTTTAAATCGCATAAGATAGTGTATGTTTTCCTTTCTTTGGAGCAGTACTGAAGGCATATCATGAATTCACCTAGTAGAGTGGCATTCCATTTCCAAACTAGTAGACTATTTTGGTTGGAACATTAAAAACCTTGAATGGTTTGGAACTTCTCTTAGGCTAAAGAGCCTATGGGTTGGTCCTTAAGGGATTTGGAATTTGGCACGAAATTATAAAGAAAAAATATGTTTAGAACCTTTCTTTAGATGACTGGTTGCACAACAAGAGGTTCTTTGTTAGGAACACGTCCTATTTCTTGAATGGCTTTGTTAGGTCCCTAACATGGATTAGCAGAGAAATGGGATGGAAAGTGGGGGATCAGAATAAGATCAGACTAGGCTTAGATCCGATTGTTGGTCTTAACTCGTCCTTCATCATCTGTGAAGATATTCGATCTTATTTAGAGGACTATGACATTTCCACTCTCAATCAGGCTAGAAATATAGAAGGAGGAAGGAACAAAGACACTTACTCGTATTCGACTGATGACTTGGAGCTGGATGGCTTATGGAAGGATGAATGGAATGATTACATTGATGGGTTGTCTCTGGGGGGAATAAGATTAAAAGATACTCAATACACCTTAATGTGGATGCGCAATACAAAAAGTGGAGAAGTTACTGCAAGCTTGGCTTATGAACTAATTGTTTCTTCTCAGATGCCTATGGAAAATCACAAAACTCAGACTCGGTTATGGAATTTCGGTATCCCTCTGAAACTCAAATATTTCCTATGGCTAGTGTTGAAAAAGCGCATTAGCACTTGGGATAAACTCAAAAGCAAGGACTGGGTTGGCTTGAGCAGATGTAGCCTCTGTTGTAATAACGAGGAGTCCATCGATCACATTTTTTTATACTGTGATTTTGTCAAATCTGCCATCGATCTGCTCTTCAAGAATTTCAGCCAGAGCTTATCTTGGTCTCTTCCTTTGATTCTAGAAAACATTGAGGCTTGGTATCAACAAACAGGGGTGAGCTCTCATCTCCCCCTTTTCCTCATTTGGAACATATGGATTTCGCGCAACCTTTCCATATTTGAGGATAAAAAGGCCGTTGCTGAAACTACTTGCCATAGAATTTTTTCCCAGATGTTATCTTTTCCATTAATCAACAAAGAAAAAAGAGTTAGAATTGTGAGAGCACTGCCTTTTCTCAAGTACCCCTTTGGTTTTTTTAACGAGGCAGCAAATCTGAAAATTGGTGGAGCGAGCATTTTTCTGGGACTCAGTCATTCTCACTCTTTTTGTCTGAAGATGGGTTATGGGGTTAGTACAAACAATAAAGCATAACTTCTTGCTCTATGGGCCTTGCTATTTTTTGTAGCCTCCATTGGAATCCCATCACTCTATATCTTTGGGGACTCATATATAGTTATCAACTGGGCAAATGACAAATCTTCCCTCTCACCTCTCGAGCTGGATTACTAGTGTGATAATATTTCAGCATTAAAGGCCTCTTTCCTCACCCTAAAATTTCAACATGACTACCGGGAACATAATCAAAAGGCAGACTGTTTGGCACTCTTATTGGCCTCTGGCCCCATGTCCTTCTCTGAGTTTTATGAAGGCAATCTTATTGGGGTTGGTGAGATTAAGCTCTTCTAAAAATCTCACATTCTATTTGTATGTTCTTTAAGCATGCCATTGGCATTGCTCTATGATTATTGATGTCTCCAGTCTCCATGGATGAAGGCCATTCCTTATGATTAGTCGAACCCCCAAGCGCCTCCCCTATACATCTTCCTGCTTTCTTTTTGTGTTCTTGCTAGACATGTTTGTTACTCTCGTGTTTGGAGGGGCTTTTTTTGCTGTTTTTCTGTTCTACTAGTCTATTTGTGCTTTGTCAGCTTTGTCCTGTTGTTTATAAGATCTCTGATCTTTCTATGATGTAATTATCCTTTGATTCAATGGAATATCAAGGGTAAGCTATTTCTCTTTTGAAAAAAAAGGTTAAAGTCTCCTCATAACATACAAATTGCCTGGTTATTCTTTTATTTTCCTTTAAAGCAACATCAAATTACTGCAACTATTACTGTACTAGTTTTGATATAACATTATATAGAGAACAAGATCATGTGGTTGTTTGCGAGTGTATATGAATATTATAAAATAATATAATTATTAATAATGGTATAATCTTTTTGTCTACAAGTTTATGGATTTGCACACTGTAGAAATTTATAAGTGATCAATGCATTTTGGATGGATCCTCTACCCATTCTCAGGATCATTCGAAGCTATGGCACAATAAAAAAGAAGAGGGTCCACCCATCAACCACTTCTAAATTTCTACACAGTGGAAATCCATAAGCTTACACATAATGACTGAACATTGTCGAAACATCCATGCACAAATAGTTCAATTTATTAATAATATAATAGTTGATATAGAAATTTTAATATTAAAAATTGAATTATTATGAGAATTTATTAATGAAATTAAATACTAATAAATAAATATCTATGTATGTTTTTAAATTTTATTTTATTTTTTACAATTATATTTAAAAGCAAGTAAAAATAGTCACTTCACATATTTTCACCAATCAAACAATAGAATTTAGATTTTTAATCCCCCTTTCTGTTCCAAAATTCATAAAAAAGCTTGACGAGATTCCAGAAATCACACTGTCGGAGACGCAATCGGTTAAAATAGCCCTTGCCCTCTCTGAGAGAGGGCTGGTTGGCCAGTTCATGGGGCTCTGGCCCTCCGCAAAAACCACCGATGACTAGATTCAGAGAAACTGGAAGCCCCATCTCAAAAAAGGAGTTACCTGCTACCCATTGAGCAACAGCTTCTTCCTCTTCGAGTTTATAGACAAGGAATATAAAGGCCTCATCTTCAGAAACGGGCCATATTTTATGGGTACCCAGGGACTATATCTGAATCGCTGGACCCCATATTTTGACCCCACGGTGGAACTGCCCAAGGAGGTACCTGTATGGGTCAGGCTCCCCAACCTGCCAGTTCACTGCTGGAACTATGAAGCGCTTCAGAAGATAGGGAACGGAATAGGGAAATTCGTAGATAAAGCAAACAATAAGTCCATTTACAACTGTGCTAGAATATGCGTGGAAGTGGACCTGGAGGCAGGGCTCCCGAAGGCTGTGAAGATATCAGTTGGTTCCTGGTCCCACTATCAGAAAGTCGACTACGAACATCTCCCCTTCAAATGCAGAACCTATCAAGAGCATGGGCACTTTCAGAGGAACTGTCCAAAGAACCAAATATTAGAAAAGGAAGATGCTGAAGGATGGCAAAGGGTTAAGAAATCCAAAGTAGGCCCAAAACCAAGGACAGGGCAAGTGAATCAACCATCATCTTGAAACCCAACCCCTCCGAAGGAGCCATCGAAAGAAGCTGTTGGAAAATGAAAGGATCAGGTGAAAGAACCCATCGATATAGCCTCTCAGTCTCTGCCCCCCTCAAAAAAAATAAGGCCGGCCATTGGAACCCCTCACGCAGAAGATCCTATGAAATCGGATGAGGAGCATATCTCTCTAGGCACCGAAACTGGAGCAGATTCAGATGTGGGGGCCACAGAGACCAGCAACTCAGTTGGAACCCCTGAGAAGGCTACAAGAGGAAGGAAGCTGGAGAGGAAGAAAAGGGAGGAGAAATCATATAGGGACGTTATAGCAGGTCTCCAACAAACCATCCCAGACATGATGGAAACTAGATCTACTAAAAAAGGTAAGGCTTCGAAAGGATCCACTCCCCCTCCCCTCGGCTCTTAAATGTAGTACATCTCCTGGAATTGCAGAGGGATGGGAAGTAAATCTAAAGAAGAAGCAATCAGACACCTAGTCAGAATGACTTCCCTAGATGTATTTCTGATCCAAGAGACGAAAATGGAGGAGCCTGAGACCATCCAGGCTAGCAAAAATTTCTGGAATAAAGGAGAAGACAGAGCCGTAAGCGCCAGGGGAGCCTCAGGAGGTCTAGCCACCTTCTGGAACTCCTCATTGCTAGTCCTTCTGGAAGAGCACAGCACCACCCACTGGATGTTCACAAAACTGCTGCATAAAGACTCGGGACATAAGGTAAGCCTTGTTAACATTTATGCCCCGACTCTCCTAGGGGAAAAAAAAGAATGCTGGGACTCTCTGGATTCTTTTCTCTCTACTAATATCCATGAGAATCTTCTCCTTGCTGGAGATATGAATGTCACCCTTGCCCTCTGGGAAGAAAAAGGAGGCTCTCCCGTAAGAGACCTGGCAAGGGAATGGGTAGAAGACATCATGCTAGACTGGGACCTGGAGGATATCAAACCCAACAAAGGCAAATTCACTTGGACTAATAAAAGAGTGGGACCGGGCACATTGCAGCTCGATTGGATCGCTTTCTAGTCCATTCCTCCTTCCTGGCTATCGGTCTCTTCGCCACCTCTGAAATCCTCCAAGCTTGCACTTTGGATCATAAGCCCATTTCAATTACTCTGTCCCCTGGAGAAAATTTGGGCCCAATATCGTTCCGTTTCAGCCCTCTATGGGTCTCCATGGAGGGGTTCCATGAGTTGGTTGCAGCGTCCTGGCAGAAAAGTGTATCGGGCTCTCCCTTCTTCATCTGGGAAGCAAAACTGAGAAGGCTCAAAGCTGATCTCAAAAACTGGGAAAAGAACCTGCCCTCTCCGATTATTGAAAGGAAAAAAGCCCAAAGGGCCCTAGGAAATCACCAATTACATATGGAGTCTGTCCTCGTCACCCCGGGGCTGATGAACACTGAGCTGGAGCTGCAAAAGGCTCTCCACAAAGCGCTGAGAAGAGAGGAAGAATACTGGCGATTCAAGTCTCAAAATCTCTGGCTACAAGCAGGAGATAAAAATATGTCTTTCTTCCATAAACAAGCAGAATTTCATAAGAATCACAACACAATCACAGAGATCCATTTTCAGGGGCAAACTTTTAAAATTTTGGATGAGATAAAACAAGCAGCCCACGCGTTCTTTAAAAACCTGTATACTGAAAATATGGAGGCCCCAACTAGACCAGAGCAATATCCGCTCTCTGTGGTTCCCAAACTAATCAAGGATGAATACAATAGAATGATGACTGCCCCCCTCACCTCTGAGGAGATCAAGAAAGCTCTCCATGGAATGAACCCTGACAAAGCTCCCGGGCCTGATGGATTCACAGCCAGATTCTACATCGTTTGCTGGGACATCATCCAAAAAGATCTGGTTAAAATGGTGAGAAAATCCCAGAATTGCAGGAAAATAGGAGGGAGCACCAACTCCTCATTTCTAGCGTTAATTCCCAAAGAGAAAGGTGCCCAAAAATTCTCCAGATTCCGACCTATATCGCTCTGTAATACTGGGTACAAAATCATCACCAAAGTTATAGCTCACAGAATCAAAAAAAGTCTACCCAGGATCATTCCGGAGAACCAGGGGCGCTTCATTCAGTGAAGACAAATCCAGGACAATATTATCCTTGTGCAAGAGGCAATCCATACAAGCTGCCAAAGAAAGGAGAAAGGTATGATAGTCAAACTGGATCTTGCTAATGCTTTTGATAGAGTCGGGCTAAATTTCCTTTTTGATGTGATGCTTAAGATGGGGTTTCACCCCCAGCTGGTATGATGGATTAGTGCATGTATCTCGGGGCCATGGATCGCCCCTCTGATAAATGGGAGACCAGCTGACTTCTTCCAAGCCTCTAGGGGCCTTAGGCAGGGTTGCCCTTTGTCCCCATTGCTCTATGCCATCCAAACGTCTGTGCTAAGTTTCCAACTTGATAAGAGTCTTCAGCTGCGCTCTCTGACTGGTCTCTCAATCTCTCAGAGAGTTAAGAGAATCAATCACGCTCAATTTGTCAATGACACTCTCCTCCTAGGCCAGGCCAACCTCTCCACTGCAAGCTCCTTCAAGAAAGAGCTTGACGCCTACACTGAAATTTCAGGCAGCGAAATCAGTCCGACGAAAAGCAAAATTTATGGCTGGAACTGTCCTCCTAAAGATATGATTGACATATCCAGGGCTCTGGAAATGGAAGGTACTTTCGTGTGGGAGTCCATTAAATATCTTGGAATTCCGCTTGTTAGAGCAGCTCCCAGAAAAAGCCTCTGGATGCCTTTGATGGACAAGCTTAAAGCCAAGATCATGGCCTGGGGAGCCACATGGCTAAACAATGCAGGGAAGCTAATTCTTATAAACTCTGTTCTTACCTCCCTGCATATTTACCAGGCGTCTATCCTGCTAGCCCCGAAAGGAATTGTGAAAGACATGGATAGCCTCTTGAGAAAATTCCTCTGGGAAGGGGGAAGAAATGAAGGAAGGAAAATGCACTTATCAGCTGGGATAAGATAAAATCCCCTAAGATGGAAGGTGGACTGCAAATAAGAGATATGGCCACTCAAAATTTGGCCATGGGAGGCAAGATACTTTGGAAAATGATAAGCGGCAAACCCACATGGATCTCCAAAGCCCTCCGGACTAAATACTTCTATGGTCACAAAGATCGCTGCCTGGATCGGCCCCTCCGGACTAGAAAAGGCTCCCCCATCCTCTCTCTTTGCCTAAAATCCCTGGATCTGATCTCCTCCAATCTCACTTGGATCCCGGGGAATGGGAAAAAAATCAATTACTGGGAGGACTCTTTGTTAGGGAAGGTCCCTCTAAAGCATCAGGAAGGGATGGATACCATCAAAATTTGGCTCCTTTCTGAAAGCAAATCCACCCTTTGGGGTCTTTCTGTCTGGAACCATGATGAATCTTGGTAAAATTGGGACCTGGGAGACTACCCGCAACACTTAGATTTTGAAGCCCGCTCCCTTTTGGATGCTCTTCAAGGGTGTACCCCCCTCTCGGCCAAGAAGAAGGACCAAAGAGGCTGGGGATCATCGACTGGACTTTACTCAGCTGCTGTTGGTTATGCAAATCTGCGGGCTACCCTTGGGCTGCCCCCGACCCCACTGTCTGGAAAAACCTCTGGAGTCATCCTTCCCTTCCCAAAATTGATCTCTTCTGCTGGTCTCTCCTGCATGATAGTATTCTTACCTGGGACAACCTAAAAAAAAAGAGGATGGGATGGGCCTTCAAGATGCCCACTGTGTGCCTTCCAGGAGGAATCCTCTGATCACCTGTTTCTCAAGTGCACCTTCGCTTTGGATCTTTGGAATGTCATGATTGGTCAGCTGAACTTGGCTCTCCCTCCTTCAGTCACCCCTTTGTTTTCCTATTGGTATGAGATAGCCCCCTTCTCTTTCTCCAAGCTAAAGTTACTAAAACAGTGCTGGATGTGGGTACCAAAAATTCTTTGCTGGAAACTATGGCTGGAATGTAACAACAGGATCTTCAGGGATACTGAAGGGCCGTCGTACCACGTTGCTCTCAAAGTGAAAGCGCTGCTGGGAGAACTGGTAGCTTCAAACTCTAATATCACCAATGAGGTAACTCCGGACAAAGAAGAGTACAGCTGGTTCTATAATCTAGACTCCTCCCTTCTAACCAGAACCAAGAATACCCCCAATCACTACTCCCCTTGGGAAATAAGGCTGGAAGAGCAAGAGTTCATAAAATGGAGATCCTCGTTGGAAAAGCATATTCTGCATGTGGATGGGGCCTCGAAAGGGAATCCCGGGCCAGCGGGAAGTGGAGGGGTCCTACTTGACAGCTCAGGGAAAANCCTGGGGGTTGGGCCAAAACAGCAAGAACACAACCAAAATTCTAGCCTTCTGGCAAGGGCTGGCTCAGGCCAAAAGGATTTCTATCAAGAAACTGGCTGTCATAGGGGATTCCAGAATTATTAATCAAGCGTTAAATCTTAAAAAGGGCCCCAAAAACATGGGTCTGGCTCACTACTATCGAAAGGTTATAACCCAGCTGAATGACTTTGAAGAAATTAAGTTCTACCATGTACTTAGAAACCTCAATCAAATGGAGGATCATGAAGCAAATATAGGTGCCTCCCTGAACAAGGGAGTTCTTCTCGTCAATGGTAGCGAGACTCAAGAGCCAATCCCTTAACGTCTCTGGAGAATGGGACATAATAAAGCCTCCTGTCAGTAGCCCAAATATTGATAGGGAGGACGCCATCTTGAAAACGTGTAGGACTGAGGGAAAAAAGAATGATCGAGCTCAGGGAAAAGACAAAATTCGGATAGAGACATCAAACAGAAATATGACAGAGTCTACAGGAAAGTCACATGGCCCCTGCTCCCAGTACCGATTCTGCAATCTTGGGAACCAAGCCCTAATCGCCGTCCTCCATGGAGATAAGAACACAGTACAAGCTCTCTGACAAAATATGCGAGTATCTGAATAGTGGATTGAGGAGATGGCTGATTTGAGCCTATATCAAGAGGTTCAAGTATGCATTGTGCTCACTGAATACTATGTTGGCCGAGAAGGAAGCTACCGAGCTCTCTCAGAAGTTCTCATTTCGTAAGGATCAAGCTTGATCATAGTTCGTGGAGTGCAAGATGGTGGCAAGCTCTTCATCATCGCAAATTGAGGCAAGATTGACTCTTATACAGCAAGATCTGGATGAGAAGAAGGATGCACTTAATCGGTTGGAGATTAAGCAAACAAGGATGCAGAAGACTGGAACAACTCGCTGGGAATCCATGACCCAGGAGCTTAAAGAAATCAGCGAAGAAATCTTTGATGACAACCTGACTAACATGAAGGACATTGCCAATTTCACTGGAGGATTAGGGAATCAATTGGTAGAGCTGGAAAAGAAGGTTGATGATCTGTTCAAGGATCATGTGAAGACAGATTGCTGAGGC
The DNA here is from genome assembly GCA_001517045.1 of Pseudotsuga menziesii. NCBI lineage: Eukaryota > Viridiplantae > Streptophyta > Pinopsida > Pinales > Pinaceae > Pseudotsuga > Pseudotsuga menziesii. The sequence continues at coordinate 101,147 of LPNX010737020.1, forward strand.
AGTCCCATTGTCATTTGCAGTCAAACTCTCTCCTATTGGACCCCTTTGTTGCCAATCCAAGGCTGGTTCTCTATATTATGTATGCAATATTACGATTTAGTATGTCTATGTTTAAGTAAAGCCCGGAATTTTTGTAAAGGGAGCTATTAGCAAGACTATGCCCTATGCCACTGGACAATTTTCAACATCTAAACCAGAATTATTGTTTGTAAGGCTGCTGGCAGCGTCTTAGCTAGAAGTTAATACTAAAGATCCATAACCGTTTTAGTAAAAAAAACATATTTAATTTAATATCTATTGAAAATAAATTAAAAACTAATTAAAAGTCAACCTAGTTTAATGGCAATCCAATTACAATATACCTACTTTGACAAGTAGAATAAATCTCACATTATAATATATTATAATAATTTTACTATTATAATATATACAATCTTACCATTCATATATTTTATTATAATGTTTTTGTATTAATTTAAATTATACCTTATTTCACAATATAACATTTATATATAATATAACTTTTAAAGTCTTAGCAACCATAATAGGTTTATCGTAATTTTCAATATCTTATTTCATGTTGATAATGATGATGATTAATGTCTATTGAAACTAAGTTTGGTCTATTGAACCTTAAAAAGCATAATACTTGGTTTACTTTAAAATTTTGTTCATGTGTTAAAAAAACTTGTCAATAAGCTTTCCAAGCTCACTATAGTTTTGGCAAGTTAGGAGGCTATAAATCTTTTTATTGTCGCAAATATTATGAAACTCATACCTAATGTGGGTGAAAGTAAGGCACTCTAAGAGAAAGTGATTTTCATCCTCAACACTCATAGAATCACACAGATGGAAAACACTTTCCGCCTATGGAGTTTTATGAATAGACCAATGCCCTCTTTCGCTATGGAGTTCATGAGAGTTCGTTTTAATCTTGGATATATTGATTTTCTTCTGTGAGCTAGTTACTACCGAGAGATCCTTCTGATCTTCCAAGTTAGGATTAATGACCTCCTTATAGTATCTTAATTTTCTCTTAGCCGCTAAATTTTCCTCACACCATAATTTCTCTTTAAACTTAGAAGTAATTAATATTTTTGACATTTTCAATGTTCTACAAAATGTCGTTTTCATTAATGCCCCAATGGTTTAACCAATCCATAGTATCTTTACACCAACATCGCTTGAGTCGTAGTTGGTTTTGACTTGAGTTTAAAGCAATTTTAGGATGTCTCTCGTTTACCATGTTATTTATCTTATGATTGTACATCAGGTACCTAGTCATAGTAATGCTCTCAATAGGGGAAAGACCCACTTCTACGAGGAGAATAGGATAATACATATTGCTTTTAATTTTGAGGTTATAAGTTATAAACCGCTTCTGGATTTGCTCAATCTTCCTCCAAGATTCTCTAGAAATGTTGCACCTCCATACTCAGGGATGAAAAGAGTTTCAAATAGGAACTTCTTTTTATCCCACATGACCAGAATGGCTGATTTAAAGTTATTTTCAAGAGCAAAATAAGCTTTCCACCCTCCATTAATAATTTTCTCAATGCTATAGTTCTAATTGAGCTTGTGATGAATATCAATTCTGAGATACTTATAAGAATTCACTTCCTCTATATTTCTATTATCATAGATAAAATTTGCATAGGTGTCTTTCTTAGATTTTATAATCATGATTATTGTCTTGTCGGTGTTAATAGTCATACCCGTGTTAGAGCAAAAATATTTAAGAATTCTTAATTTCTTACCAAGATCAGAAGAACACTTTGCCATATGAACAATATCATCAACATAAAGTAGGAGGATGATAATTGTCCCAGCTAAGACTGTATCGACGCAACCTGCTTCTTCTAAACACTTTTCTAGCTTATCAATGTAAATGCCAAAGAGGGTAGGGGAGAGGGGGCAACCTTGTTTAAACCCAATATTACAATTTATATATGTTGTCCACCCCTCATTATTTGAAACAGTAAAATACTATTTTTATTGGAAAACCAAATGTAAGTAACGTAAGTGGTCCATAAATGGATCAAAAGTAATGTAAAAATGTAATGTATGATAGAAGATTAATAGTTACATAGGTTTGGGCTTTATATAAGCCCGTCATGCACCTTTTTGTAAAAGGGCATGATTATTGACTTAAATAATCTTTAATTAATAATAAATTAATATTAATATTATTTTGTTAATTTATTGTTACATTATCTTCCCCTTAAGGGAAACTTTGTACTCAAAGCTTCATTGACAACAGTGTTTCATTTTGCTTGAACTGCCATCTATGATCCTTTGCGACACTTGATGAAATAAGATGACACGATTTACGAATTCCCCAGGAGAATTGTCGCATCGTATCTGTTGTGGTCCATCCCAAATCTATTTTGATCGTACCTCTGAGATCGTTTTGGGGAATGGGTCATCTCAATTGTTGCTTAGTATGTTGAACTGTTTGCCAGTTAACATCACTCTTTTGTGAATGCTCATTTTGACCCTGTCGTTGGTCCAAATGACTATTATAATTGAGATGTTTGTAAGGCGTATGTGTTGTTTGTTTTTCCTCCTTTTGAACTCCAGCGAGGACTGCCTTCACTTCCTTGACTTGATTTCTTTGTGGGTTAGGTCTTCTTTTTTGTTGTTTTGTATTTTGATTTGTTGTTCTTACTTGTCTGACATCATGTCTCCTTTGTGTGTGTTCATTTTGACCCTTTCGTTGGTCAACATTACATTTATAATTGAGGTGTCGATAAGAAGTTCTTGTTGTTTGTTCTTCGGCTGTATTGACTTCTTTTTTATCTGTCATGATGACTAAATTTACTTCCTCAACTTGACTTTGTTTTTTGGAGAGTCTGGATGCTTATTTCTGGATTTGTGCTATTTTGTTCTCCAATAGATTGTTTTTACTCCGAATCTTCTCGAAACAGTACCACTGAAACAGTACAATATTATTTTTACTGGAAAACCCAATGTAAGTAATGTAAGTGGTCCATAAATGGATCAATAGTAATGTAAAAATGCAATGTATAATAGATGATTACTAGTTACATAGGTTTGGGATTTATATAAGCCCATGATGCACCTTTTCGTAAAAGGCCATGACTATTAACTCAGATAGTCTCTAATTAATAATAAATTAATATTAATGTCATTTTATTATTTTATAGTTACAATATTCTTAAACTTGGATATGTCTTTTTTCGTATAACATTATTGCGACAGCTCTCAACTCAAAAGGAACCTTAAGCTCCTTTAGCCTATTCCACGGGTTATTTCTAGGCACTATATCAAAAGCTTATCTAAAACCCACAAAGCAACAAAATAGGTCAGACTTTTTTTATGGCATTCCTCTGCGATGATCCTAAGTGTAACGAGGTGGTCTGTGGTTGAATGACTCCTTCTAAAACCTGCTTGGCCTTTAGCTCGCTTACCTTCCATTTCTAGCTTTTCATTCATCTCCATTTCTAAGATAATACCATATAACTTAGCTAAGAGAGGGCTAATCATAATAGTCTGATAATTAGAGGGGTCATTTTTATCACAACTTTTGAAAATAAGAATAATGAGGCTTTGAGTCCAATGCGTAGCAAACCGTTGCTTGACCACTATATTAAAGAGTTTTTGGATGTGTGAGATGAGGACATGCCCTCTAATTTTTAATATTTCTGCTTGGTAGCCTTCAATGTCTTTGCATTTTCCATTTGCCAAGCGCTTAACCCCGAAATCTATGTCTTATAACGAGAAAATTTCTTTAGTTGTAAGAAGGGTTTGAATGTTATCTCTGATATCTGGGGATTCATAAAGCATTTTAAGGTAGGAATTCCAATCTTTTAAAGCAATTTTATTGTCTTCATTTGTTTTTCGAGTTAGAATTTGCCTCCAGAATTTCTTAGGAGCCACCTTGGAGAGGTGTAGGAGATTTTCCCACCTTTTACTCGTATAATGCATTCCTTTTCTTTTAATTAAGGCTTTGTAGTGACGTATCTTGTCCATTTTTATCGAATTCGTAGTAGCTTGCTTAATTTATTTTCTCACATCTTTACACTCTTGATCATACCAAGGGTTAGTTCTACTATTGCTCGTTTTAGTCGTGACTTCAATAGAGAACTTGTTAATGGACGACAAGAGGGTTGTAGCAAAATTATGGTAGAGATTTTCTATATTCTTCATGCTAGATAAAGGAACTAGTTCATTTTTTAGATCATGGAGAAAAATTTCAGCTTATTTTTATCGAAGATCAGGTGCTTTTGGCAATGATAGTTTTCCTCCTTGGGATCGCTATACATGACAATACTGAGTTATAATTAAAGGTCTATGATCAGAGTCGAGCTCCTGGTCGTTGAATATGTTTAAATCTATTAATTTGTTGTATATAGGGATATCAAATATAACATAATCTACCACACTACTTCCAAGCCCATGGATACAAGTCATCAGGCTAGAGTTTGGCCATTTTGTGAGAACGTTGCAAATGATAAGATCTTGAGGACTACAAAATTTGACATGTTCATATCCAAATAAATTTTCACCTAGATCTTCAAAACTTCTTTTGTACCTGTTAGCTAGCTCAAGGTCTTCGTATAACCAGAGAGGATTAGGATTTGAATAGTTGCTTAAAATAATAGCTTGGTTACTAGAAGTTCGAGCATTGAAGTCACCCATCAAAAGGATATTTTCTTCCTCCCTTAAACTAGAAATATCATGTTCTAAATGATCATAAGGACAATTTTAACTAAATTGGTTTTTTTTTATAGAAGTTGGAATTAATAGGGGAAAAAATAACAAATGACTATGTATGTTTCTTCATCATTAATGTATGTGATCTCTATCCAAATAAATTGGTTGTAAAGGTCTTTCTTATAAAGCCTAAGATGTGGGGATATGTTCTTCCTAATGTAACAGGCTATACCCCCAATGCCTCTAAGACATGAACATTTATTCCACATTGACCATACCACATATTCATCTATATCAGGGATCTTGGACTCCTCGTGTTCCCAAGTTTCAACCAATAATATAATATCAATTTCACTCGGGATCCAACTTAACTTAGGGCCTTTGCTCCATGGAAATCCTCGACAGTTCCAAGAGAGGATCCAAAGTGTGTCAAATTGTTATTTATTACTATCCTTTTGGTTTCTATCTCTAATAACAAATTTCTGAGGGAGGGGGGAGCCATGGGACTGAAGCATGAACTGTGGCTTACAGTCGAATGGTCGAACTAAAGCTTGAACTTGCTGGTGCTTGCAGATGTATTTTTCCCTTGGAAGGAGTTTATTTTTCTTTTCGACTTTTAAAGATATGAAGCCTGAACTGAAGCTCATAGTTGATTGGATGGACTAAGGCCTAAACTTCCTAGAATCTGGCGTTGTTTATGTTCCCTTGAAGGAATTTATTCTCTTTTATACTTTTGATGGACTGAAGCATGAACTTGCTGGTGCATGGTAATGTAACTTTCCTGGAACGTCATCATCTATAGTCTCCTTTGCAGAGAATATGGACCCTTGATGGCGGTATATTGCTTAGTGGGTGCTTCTCATCAACACAACATATTGACCGGTCCATGTTACTGGTGAGCGAGGAGACAAGTTCTTTTGCTCCTTTAATTTACCTAACTTCCTTAAGTTCCTGGAGTGGGAAACTGATCAACTAGTGGGTTTATCGGTCAGTGATAAACAATATCTCTCCAGTATGACATTGTATGAGCCAATGATGGGTTGAGGGGTCCACACTAACCCTCAGGAGAAGGTCTCATTCTTGCACTTTGTACCTCTTGGGGAAAATAGACCGGGTCAGGAAGCTTGACTTTCTGGGTGTTTGTCGGGTGAGGATGGTCACCCTTCTCTAGCGTCTCATAAGGGGACATCTTTTCGACTACCGATCAGACACGGAGATCACCTGTCTCCACATATCGATCTGGAGAAGGTTAAGGGGTCCCTTCCTATGTGTGTCTTTGGTAGAGACGTCATGATGGTTTTCGTGGAGGCACTATCGAAGAGGGAACTGCTTGGACAGTTTGAGTTCATCACACTATCATGATTTGAGATCCTGGACTAGGTCAGGGTCGTTTGGAAGCCTCTTCTGAAATCCATCCTGAGAGTATTACTGGTGGCTAACCGATGGTTCATTTTCCAGTTCATCTCGGAAGAGGATAGAGCTATCATTAAGGACCAGTTCTGGGCAATAAGACATGGCTCATTAGTTCTTGGGTGTTGGCACGTTTGATTCGACCCCCGAAACGAAAATATCATCAAGAGGTACCTTTGGGTGATTCTTCCTGATTTCTCGGTTCATTGCTGGAATATCAAAGGATTTATGGGAATCGCAAACTCACTTCGTCACTTCATCCTTATGGAGGATGAAAAACTGATGGGATTTGAAAGAGTTTCCCCTAGAGTGTTAGTTGAAATGTTCATCGAGGAGGGTTTGTCGGCTAAGGTAGAATTTTTTTTGGATGGAGGCTCCTTCATTCAACAACTAGACTACTGGCGCATGTCGTTCATATGCCATAAATGTCGAGCCACTGGGCACCTTAAAGCTACCTATCATGGTTCCCTTCCTCGACCTTCTGAGAGACAGTTCGACTCTGAGCCAACTTTCGACATGGCTAAGGATGTAAACTTACCACTTCCACTAGATATGGATTTTGCTATCACTTTCGTAGGTAAGTTTGTAGCCTATGTTCTTTTACTAATTAAATTCATCTCTACCGTAGACATTCTTGAAACCCTTGTGGTTTTAGAAAATGGTGTTGCTACTACTGGCCTTCCACCATTAGCAAACCAGATGGTCATGTGGGCTTCTCCCTCAAGGACTTGAGCTACATGTGATGTTTTGGAGGTGGTGACCTATATTGTTATATCTGGTTCTAGCCCTTTCGTTAACCCCCCATCCCTCCTCCTCCTATACTTACCAACCTTCCTTCACTTTAGTTTCCTGGGCCTACTCCATTATCCGATAGCGAATACCCTCCATTGACCAAGGTTCCTACGTCTCCACCATTACTTGTTTGTACATTCCCCCATCCCCTTATGGCCATCTCTCATCCACTGAAAATCAACGTTTCTTCTTCTCCTCTGTCTGATCAGCATGAGCCCTTTGATGGAGACCCGAGAACGTCACCGTTTTTTGCCATTTGCGATCCTATACCAACTTTTACAGCGGAGGGGCAATGCACACCTGATGTTAAACATATTTCCTCCATATGTGCAGCAAATGTAACGATTCAAAAGTGCAAGGGCCCTAAGAAGGGCCATGATAATTGTAAAAGCATCAAGGACAACATTAGGGTGTCCTTTGGTGATTTCCCTGTGATCATATCACAATTAGGGAATGGAACTACACTGGGCGCTGCTTTTGAAGCTAACATTATTGAACGGGCTCTTAGAGACGTGTCCCTCACAAAGGTTCTCCAATGATTTGTTCATCATTCAATGTCAAAGGGTTGTGCAGCAACCCCAAACGAGTTGCACTGAAGATACTCATTGATCACCATCATGTTGACATTATTCTCCTACAAGAAACGATCTTTGATGCATCTTTCGCCTGTGAATTCTTCCTCATAATCAAGCTTGGTTGGAGGGTGACTGCCTTGGATTCAGTAGGACTCTCTCGAGGCACCTTGGCTACCTGGAACCCTTTTGCTGCTGATTTACAGGCTTACAATACTTGGGTCGGTATCTTACTTTTGGGACGGTTCAAAGACTTCGATCATTAGGTGAATATTCTCAATATATATGCTCCATGTCGTGACAGAAAGCGGTTCTGGGATCAACTGTCTGTGACAGGGTGCCTGAATATTCACAACTTAATTCTTATCAAGGACCTCAACTTCACGTTGTCTCCTAGTGAAGTTTAGGGATCATACAGACCTTTAGATTCCCTTGCAGACTTCTTTACTAAACTCTTCGATGATGCCCACCTGATTGATATCATCCTTGGGGTCCTTAGGCCTACTTGGTCAAATGGACGATCCGACAACGCGGGGATTTCCAAGTGCTTAGACCATTTCTTCAGGGTGGAGGGCCTTTGTGAGTCCATTGGCAAATTCAGGTCATGGACCCGGTCGAATGGATTCTCAGATCACAGGGCCATATCCCTACAAATTGATTTTGATACTACTTTCCACTCCTACCCTTTTAAGTTAAATTCTTCTTGGTTGAATTATCCGGATTTTAACCAGCTGATACATGATCAATGGAGCCTCTTGGCTCGCCGTGTCCCAGACTGGTTGAGTCCCTTGGAAGGCTTACTTCGGATACTGAACCAACTAAAGAGGGAGATCATGACTTGGGATCGAATTAAAAAGAAATCCCAGACCACTGATTTAGAGCGCATTGAGTCCATTTTGCAATCCTTTTTGGAGTCGGTTGATATGGATTACCTTTCAGAAAATAGGAAATTGTCCATATCCGCACTAGAAACTAAGAAGCAATATTTTTTAATACACAAGGAGGAAACCATTTTCCAAAAGATTAGGGCCATTTGGCTTAAAGCAGGGGACTCCAATACTAAATACTTTCATCAATTCACCAATAAAAGATGCTTGACTAATGCCTTGTGGGAGGCAACAAATGAGAATGGCGAGGTGGTTTTTGATACTCCTTCTATCCAGAAGGCTGGAAGAAGGCACTTCCAGGTCGCCTACAATGAGCAGGAGGATATTTGTATTACTAAATAGCTTGAAGCGATCAAGCACTACCCACAATTGCTTGATCAACTTGACTATGACAGATTGGTCGAGCCCATTTCCGAAGAGGAGGTACTAAAAACTCTCAAGCGTTTCAAAAGGGACAAAAGCCCGAGTCCTGGCAAGTGGACCCTCGAGTTCCATATTCATTTTTTTGACATCTTGGGGAGCAGGGTGACAGAGGCCGTGGAAGAATCGCGAAGAACCAGGATCATTCCAGAGGCACTGAACTAGACCTACATCACTCTAATTCCTAAGATGGATAAGCCTTTTGGCTTAAGTGACTATAGGCCCATTGCCTTATGCAACCTTCTATACAAGCTCATCATGAGGATAATTGTCGATCGGATGAAGCCTTCACAAAGTAAAGTCATATCCATGGAGCAATTCGGTTTCCTCCCTGGACGTTAAATCCTGGATGTTGTTTCCATTCTCCAAGAAAGCTTACACTCCATCAAGAAGAACAATGTCAGAGATTTTATCCTTAAACTTGATCTGGTAAAGGAATATGACATATTAGACTGGCCCTTTCTCCGTCTTGTACTAATTTAAGTTGGCTTACCATTTGATATCACAAGATCGATAATGTTGTGCATATCCTCCGCAACCTTTGGAATACTGGTTAACAGTTCACTAACTACTTTCTTCAAGAGTGGCCGTGGAATTAGATAGGGTTGTCCCTTGTCGTCATTCCTCTTCATCTTGTCTATGGAAGGGCTCCGTCGCCTCTTCAACAAGGCTAGGTCTGATGGCTCAATTATGGGGGTGAAAACAACCTGTGGATTAACCATCTCCCTCATCATTTTTCGTGGATGATGTTATCATCCTCAGAAGGGGATCTAAAGTCGAATGGAGTCTTATCAAAGAGCTTCTCAATTTATTTGCTCTACGTCCAGCCTGTCCATAAGCTTTCAAAAATCCTTTATTAGACATAATTGTCCCGATGATCAGTTGAGCATGCTCATCGTCGACCTTCTTAATGTCTGGGATTCCAACATTGACGAAGGCTTGAACTACTTAGGATATTTATTGAAGCCTAACCGCTACATGAAATCTGATTGGAATTGGATTCTCAACAAGATTCATCGAAATCTTGATGGATGGTCGTCTCGATGGATTTCCCTAGGAGGTCGACTTACTCTAACAAAGGTCATTTTGCAAAGCGTCCCTGTTTACTGGCTCTCTCTGATGCGGTTTCTGGCTGGAGTCATCGACAACATTCGCAAGATAGTCTGCAATTATCTTTGGCATGGCAATTCACTGTTGAAAAAGTACCATCTCACCAGTTGGGAATCTCTCTCTAAACCATGTGACCTCAGTGGCTGGGGTATCAAAAATTTCTCGATATTCAATTTCTCATTATGTGCCAAGAGTCTCTGGCGGGCACTGCAAGATGGTGGGCTTTGTGGAAAATTTATAAGATGCAAATATCTTTGGAGGATGCCATACAATATATGGCTTAGATCTAGAAAAATCAGGCCCAGTAATTGTTCTTTGATTTGGCGCAGTCTAGCGGGCACTCTCCCTCTCATCGCCTGCAATCTCTCTTAGCAGGTCGACCGGGGATCACAAATTTATATCGGCATTGACCTGATCACGCGAGTGGACAACCACATACTTTCGGACAGGCTGATTAAATATCTCCATGAAAGGAATGTCTTTGATATTTCACACATTTTTTCGTAGCAAGAGTAGGGCAATCCCAATTGGAGCAGTGCGATTGATCTTGACATCAACGACATATTTGAGAGGGAATGGACCTCCTACACTTCCTCCCTGATCGTTGCGGGCATCTACCTTAATCGGGAGCGTGATAGGATTGTATGGACATGCAATCAAAGAATGGTTTCGTCATTGCAAAAACCATGTAGGACTTTCAAATTTCTCAACAGGAACCAAGTCCTCTAGTGAGCCTTCTTAATCGCATTTGGAGTGGTTGATTGCCATCAAAGATGAAATTCTTTGGGTGGCTGTGTATTAATCATAAAATTTTGACATGGGACGCTCTGCAGAAGCGTGGCCACTCAGGCCTTGGCTGGTGCGGTCTCTGCTCAAATGATCTGGAAAATGCCAACCACATTTTTGGAAGGCATACTTTATTCCAATCAGTATGGGCTATTATTCACAATTACTTTTCTTTCTCTGTTAGCTGGGATAAACATAGTCTTCAAGAAAATTTCGAGTTCATTTCAAAGAGCAATACCATTTCGATAGACGTCTTGATTGCTACCTTATGGTCGGTATGGAGAATGCGAAATAATGTTACTTTTCGAAATAGGAGATGTGACCATAATCTTACCAGATTGATCGCTATTGGTTGGATGCAATATTATACCATTATGAATCAAAATATGCCTAAGAGGAGGGCAGTTTCATCACTAGCGGAACAACAAGGCATTGTGGGCTATTTTGATGGAGCCGAGCAGGGAGGATTTTGTGGTGCAGGTATGTTGATTAGAGTAAATCAGACAATGTCTTTCAGGCTCAAGCTAAGCATTGGTCCCATAACAAATACCAAATCAGAGCTACATGTGTTATGGGGCTTACTCTATTTCACAAAAATAAAAGAAATTCTACCTAACATGGTTCTTGGAGATTCCAAAGTTATAGTGGATTGGGAGAGAGGGTCTCACAACTTGCATACTATTCAGCTTCTCCATTGGAACAGAAGGACCAAAGATCTTATTGAATATTTTCAGCATATCACCTTCTTGCATATCTATCAAGAACTGAAAACCGAGGTAGACCATTTAGCCAAACGTGCCATTGGAAACGGTATGAAGTCCATTGAATGGGCCAAGTTCGACGGGGAAACCTGCCTAGAGCAAGGCACTATAAACATTAGTTACCTGGAATTTAATGCTTATATGTATTGACAAGTCTCAGAATGCTAGTCTAATCTTTTGCCTCTTAAGACATAACATAAGTTGTTGATTCCGTCAAACCGATTATAAGGACTTAGGAGGAGCTATGTACAATTGTAACCATGTCAATTTGATTGTAAGACACAACTTTCATTAATATAAAGTTGTATTTTTTGTATGAAAAAAAACAACTTTCATGTTTATGATTAATGCCCATTTTCCCTCCTTCCTAACTTCTTTTACCTTTTGGACCTCCTTTCTTAATTCGGCCTGATACTCTTGATTGAGGTCTTCATTTATAAATATCCTCGATCCTTTTAAACTTGATGTCTTATTGAGTATGTTGTATTTTTGTTCGGTAGAGCTAACCTTAACCCGTATTAGCCTTTCTTTATTCTCAATTAATTTCCCCAAGCTGTTTGCCTCTATGAGACTGGTAGTTTAAATTTGTAACCTAAACACATTATATAACTTAATGAGAACTCTAAATAGTTCTCGTTTTTTTATAAGTTCCATTTAATAGCTAATTTTACCCCGTATTCGAAATATGGTGCTACTAGTAGCACACCATTTTATTTTTAAGATAAAATTTTAAAAAAAATTGAAAACCCATCATTTTTTTTAATCACATTAAAATAAACAAAATTAAAAAAAATGTTTTGAAATTATTTATTAATATTAAAAAAAAAACATAACAATGTTAAAAATTAAAAACAAAATTGAATACAAAATTTATATTGTAATAACATTTTAAAAAACAATGATTAAAAGGAAATTATATATATATATATATATAATAAAATAATAAATTAAAAAAAAAATTTAAAATTTTTTGTACTAAACTTTTTAATTTTTTATTATTAAAAAATGAAATTTTTATTTTAAAAACTAAAGTTTTATATATATATATATATATAATATGGGGCAGCAGGGTTCTCTTCACCCCAGATGAACAAATGGAAACTAATTTCTCTTGGGGGCTTGGAATGGAAACAAACAATATTGCTGAGGCATTAGCTCTTTGGCAGGGACTTTTGATTGCCAAGAACAAAAGAATTACAGAGCGAACAGTTCTGAGAGACTCCAGAATCGTTATCCAAGCTCTGGTCGAGAATTCCCTCCCTAACCAAATGTATCTTCGGCAATTGATTAAAAAAATCCAGACTCTTGCTCATTCTTTCCACAAAATTGATTTCTACCATGTCCTTCGGATTAATAATAAGGAAGCAGACCTTGTTGCAAATTTAGGAACCACCCTAAGCTTCAGATCATTGTTGATTAATGGAATCCACTCGTTTTGTGTCCCTTGGGGTTAAGGGGTTATTAGCCTCAAGGACCCGCGGTCTGGGGCCCACTCCTTTCCATTCCCTCGATGCGTGCCATTCTCTTATTGTGGCAAGTGGAGCACTGCTGGCAAGTGAGCGCTCGATGGAGTTTAGGTCGATGGTTAAAGGTTGTACGATGGAGGTCCTTTCCCCTGCGCGCGAAAGGTTGCAAGTCTTGTCGACATTATGTGAAAGGATTGAGGTGGTGCAGGTTTTAATGGCTCACATGATGGTTTTAAGTGCTATGAATTTCACGTTTCTGAATCATAAGGATATAAGGATGCAAAAGGAAAAGGGGAGAGGGATCAGGATTTGGTTGTCTTGCAACAGGAGCGATCTTGTGGTGGTGCTGAAGGTGGTCTGCAGAAGCATTGAAGGGCAACAAATCCTGGTGTTCATGATGGAGGCATCCTCTGAGTCCACAAGCTCATCCCCACCAGCCTTGTTTATCGAGTCAGATATAAGGGATCTTCAAAGAAATGTCAAGGTGTTGCAAAAAACGGTGGAGTCAATTAACACCGAGGGTGGTAGACACTTGGAAAATGTTAACAGAGATCTGGTTGTCCTACGAAAGCAATTCAAACGTACAGTTAAGCGATCAGAGAATGTTGTAATTGGACTTATTGTTGAATTGGAGATTAAGGTCGAAAAGTTGGCCCTGGAAGTTGTCAATATGGAAGCTGCAACTAAACTAGGTCCCTTGTCTCGCCCTGATGAGAATATCAATTGAATTTTGGGATGGGAAAGTAATTTTTCTATGTTGTATGCAATTGTATTTATGTTTTGAATTCGCACTCATATATAAAACGGTTGTCTGGATCTGGTATATGTTGAATGTTGTAATGGTGTACCAATTAGTTTTTGTTCAAATTACTCTGCTCAATTGTAAAGTAGAATTGATGGACTATCTTTGCCGCTTCCACAAGGGTGTATCCTGAGATTTGTTGAACTCTCTTTGCCGCTTCCATAAGGGTGTAACTTGAGAAAGCTGAAATCATTTTTCCGCTTCCATAAGAGCATTTTGTATCTTGGTTCTGTCTTTGTGGTTATACCACCTTCTTAATACAACATAACTGTTTCTGTCAAAATATATATATATATATATATATATATATATATATATATATATATATATATTAAAAAAAATATATGAAAATTTATAATATATATATAATTTAAAAATATTATAAAAAAAAACCTAACTACCTGCACCCTCTCCCCAAGAAGAATTTTCTACCTTTTGTGAAATAGAATGCAAGCCTTTCCAGATTTTGGATTCTAGGACCTTAATCATATTCCACGATCATTTTTTTCCAGCCATTCTCATAAAATATTAATTGGATCACTTTGTTAATTATTAATTGATGTAGGCATTTCAAATTTTCTAACATAAGTATGCTAACTATAATTTAAAATATAATCAATTTTTTTTTTTGTGAATTTAGGAGTTAATTTATTGAAATAAAATAGTGATAAAGGTTATAGTACAAAACTGAGATTATGTCCTACAGACAGGAAAAATAAAAAATAAAAGACCAGTCTGCCTAAGAAAGGAATTCAGACCGTTACTATCTGAAAGATCCTCACTTTGAGAGGGAAAACAAATCTTAGAAAGATAGAACTTATAGAGTTTACAAAAATACTTCTAAGAGCGCATCGTGATAATAAACATGGGTATCCAGATTCCCAAAAATTCTGTCAAAAAGGAAAACGCCTGAAACATAAAAACATGGCCTGAAATTTTGTGTACGGCTCCTCTAAACTGGGTGTCCTAAAGCCAGAGCTCATCTGCTTACCTGGAGGATCATCCTTGTTGATCTGGTCGTCATCCTCATTGTCAGAGTCGTCTTCACCACTGGATTCGTTGTTGCTGCTGGAAGCGTCATTGTTGTTAGAGGGGGTACGCTTGATCGGAAGAGGCTCATACTTCCGAAAGTCTATCGCGATGTTAGTTTTGCCAGTTATGGTGCTGGTCATTCTTCGTTGCGGTTGAGGTGGCGAAGGCTCAATATCCATGGGTGCAGTAGGTGGGTCAACATGAGGGATATAAACGTGGATGGCCGAGGAGGTTAGGGTGACAGAGGGAACATGAAGGACAAAGGGAGTTGGAATGACAAAGGCAGCAGGAATGGCGTCAAGCATTGGAGGCATAAGTTGAAGGGTGGTGGAACGAAGGAGGAGGTGGACTAATAAGTTTTTCACCACCCAATAATGCCTCTTGCGCTCAGTTGTCCGGTTAGCAGTAGGGAGAGAGCCGATTAGCTCATCTTCCCAATCATCAAACATGAGACGATGGGGGGAAGGGATATCCAAGTCATAACCCTTCGAGTTGGCTTGAGCACTGAAGTTGAAGGCTCGTTGGCTGGAGGCACCCTGACCTGCATGACCCTGTTGAGGCGTACCCCTCTGCCTGCACGACATAGTGCAAACTATGGGCAGAGAGGCGAGGAGCAAAATGACTAAAGAACACAACACCAGGGAAGCGACAGAGGGTTGAGGCACAGAGTGACCGAATAGAGAAAACATGAACATGAGCCAACAGGTCGAGTCGAGAATGAATGTCAGATTGCCTGTATCAATAACTTGACAACGTAGTTCCATAGGCACATTGATACTGGCCATCATTATGCTGACGCATGAGTACCACCAAACAACAACTGGGAAGACGCATACCTTGGAGGAGTTAAGATGCGCAACCATCGAGGAGGTCGACAACTGACGCATTGAATAACAAGTGAGTGATGTCAGGGTGGTGACAATGGGGCGTAGTTATGTGCCCCGTCAGCTAAGCTCTGAGGTCTAGTTGGTGTGATGTCACCCACATTCGAGGAAAATTTAATTAAATTATGTACTATTATATATATATTATATACGAAATTTAAATATAAAAATTTGTCAAACCCATCTATCTAAATTGAAATTTCTTGGATTTTTTTTACAAAAACATTTGAATTTTCTACCAGTAAAATTTTAACCACAATTTAAAATATAACAAAAAAATTATTTATGAAATCATTTCAATTTTATAAAAACAATATTTTGACCATAATTTAAAATACAACACCAAATAATGTCTACATATGTAAATTATGAAACCTAAACAAGAAACTTTGTAAAACCATGTGGCTCTAATAGCAGCCTGTAAACGGCTAAACGACAATTTCTGTTCATAATCAGGGGTGAGATTTTGTATTACAGTGGTAGGGTAGGTTACATGGAATATATGGTTTCAATGAAATTAGAGAACAAACCCAAAACACTTTTTTCGAAGGAAAATCCTAGATATTATCACCGAGACCATCCTTCCCAAGCAAGGGAACTAGAGGACTTATAAGGCATTTATTAGAACAGGTCTAAACTAGCCCTGTGAAAAAAAGGGTAACGCAATGACTCCTAACATGCCATGGAGTATCGAGAAAGAGGATAAGTCAAAAGCAAGCAGCTTTAATGAACTTGCAGGCCTTGCAGTAAGGCAATTTGTGTAACTGGCACAAGCCCTTACTGACTGTTAACTGAAACAACTGGAAAATAACATGCGTTCATTTAAAAATACCATATGTCTGAAATTTGGACAGTTAGTTCACATAGTAGCTTTTGTTGAAATATTAGAGTAAAGAAGCAGAAGCAAAACCAGAGAATTACAAAGCCTGCTTTACATTCTTGGAGCCCTACAAAGCATCATGCGATGGCACATTCAATCACCACACACTTTATGAGGCTCTCTTTGGTGGACATGTGAAAGTTTTTGTTGCAAGGTAAGCATTACCCTTATGCCCACTAATTTTATCCATAAAAAAGAGTTGGGTTGGGTAATTTTTTTATGTTTTAATTGAATTTACCTTGTAAAACTAGTGCGACTTGTTATTTTACCAACCCATAAATCCCATGAAACAAGGAGAAACAAAGAACACCATGCATAAAACATGGCCACAGACATGAACTACCTGAATGCAGGTTAAAAAATAGACTGATTGTCTGATGCATACCTTGTGAACGATAGCCACGACGATGGCATAGTGGGAAGAGGACGTCCTCTGCTTCAACTGCCAATAAAATTTTCTAGCTCACTATAGTTTTGGCAAGTTAGCAGGTTATAAAGGTTTGTGTTGTATCAAATATTATGAAACTCATATCTAATGTGGGTGTAGGCATGACACTCTAAGAGAAAGTGATTTTCATCCTCGATGCTCGTAGAATCACACAAATGGAAAACCCTTTTCGCTGATGGATATTTAGGAATTGACCAATGTCCTGTTTTGCTATGGAGTTCATGAGAGTTCATTCTAATCTTGGCTATATTAATTTTTTTACATGAGCTAGTTACTACCAAGAGATACTTTTGATCTTTCAAATTAGGATTAATGACCTCCTTGTAATATCTTAATTTTCTCTTAACTGCTAAATTTTCCTCACACCACAATTTATCTTTAAACTTAGAAGTAAATAATATTTTTGAAATTATCAATGTTTTGCAAAATGTCATTTTCATCAATGCCCCAATGGTTTAACCAAGACATGGTATCTTTACACCAACATCGCTTGAGGCATAGTTGGTTTTGACTTGAGTTTAAATAATTTTTAGGAAGTCTCTCGTTTCCCATGTTATTTATCATATGCTTGTACATTAGGTACGTACCTAATCATAGCCATGCTCTCGATGGGGGAAAGACCCCACTTCTATGAGGAGAATAGGATAAGGCGTATTGCTTTCAATTTTGAGGTTATAAGTTGTAAACCGCTTTTGGATTTGCTCAATCTTCCTCCAAGACTCTTTATAAATGTTGCACCCCCATACTTCACAACCATACAAGATAAAAAGGATGACAAGAGTTTCAAAGAGGAACTTCTTTTTATCCCACATGAGTAGATTGGTTGATTTGCAGTTATTTTCAAGACCAAAATAAGCTTTCCACCCTCCATTAATCCTTTTCTCAATGCTATAGTTTCAATTGAGCATGTGATGAATATCAATTCTGAGATACTTGTAAGAAATCACTTCCTTTAGATTTATATTATCATAAATAAAATTTGCATAGGTGTCTTTCTTAAATTGGGATGGATGGAATACTTTAGAAGATTAAGAAGGTTTGATGGAAAAATTCCTCTAGAATTTGCAAGGAATTTCCAACATTTGTAGGGACAAGAGTTTATCACAAATATTAAAGGATTCGATGAGAAAAAAAAATCAAGGTTACAACATTGCATGGGGGACATCCCTAGGAGAAGGTGTTGGCATTTGCGTCCAGCGCTCCTCGTGAGTTTTGCGAAATGGTAAGGGAAGGGAGGCTGGACTTCGTGAGTCTCGAACCTGACGACACTGTGGCCATTTGGGTCAAGCACTCCTAAAGCAATTAATAGCGCTTTCCTCTGTGAGGGACAAGTCTGAAGAACCTCTAAGGCCAACATCACACATGCAGTATGGCCTAAATTCTCAACGATAGAATAGTGTTGGGCAGCTCGGGCATTGAGATTGTGCATCGAACGCT
Organism: Pseudotsuga menziesii; assembly: GCA_001517045.1. Lineage (NCBI taxonomy): Eukaryota > Viridiplantae > Streptophyta > Pinopsida > Pinales > Pinaceae > Pseudotsuga > Pseudotsuga menziesii. The sequence goes on from LPNX010737020.1 coordinate 119,511, forward strand.
TCATGACTCCTTTCAGTACGCCTGGTATAGTCTCACGCTTGTTAATCTGTAAATGGATCTCTAGAGCGGAGGCTCTTTACCCATGGTCGGTTGCGACGAACCATAGTCACGTGAATGGGTCACAACATGTACAATTGATTGCATATTGATACAACCATGACCACTTTTCGAGATTGACGGGTTTTGACACCCACCACTTCTGGTGGTCATAGTTCTCGAAGTCATATTTTGATTGTGTGGAAGGGGATCAATCAACACAGCTGGGATATGTGCGGTAAACTTCGAGGCCTTATCAATCCTAGGGAACAAGTGTGTAATATGGTCTCCTTCATAAAGTTTGCTTGGGAATTTGACCTTCTGTTTAGTCTTCTTGTCCCCACCAACATTTTCGTCTTTCTTATCGTAATTCATGTTCTCGTTCTTATTCCCACCCTTCTTATTATTCTTCCCCTTTTTCCTATTTTGACTACATTGTTGGCTACCCTTTTGGTTCAACAAATAGGAGTGTATGTACGCGACCTACCTAAGGAAAGCCCACGTATATATGCGACTGTTAAAACTTTCACTCACATATATAAAGAAAATGGGGTTAAAAACCAATCTTAAGGCCAAACCAATCCAAGGAACTGTCAACAAATGACTATACTACTAAATTCAACACTGAAACATAAAGAAACATAGAGAAATTTAAGCAAAAATGCACCCAGAAAACCCCAACAAAAGGGATATTTCCCCAATCGATTTGCCAATTCTGTTATAGAGAAAATCTTCCTATAGCTTGGGGTGGACCACAACAGACAAGATGACACCATAAATCACATCCATTCTCAAATATGCTAGATAATTTAAAGAAGATAACAACTAAGGGAGAGAGTTTGTACCTCAATTGGATGTTCGAAGAAGACCACCATTAAGCTCACAATCAAGCGCATGTTCCCTACAATTTGGCCTCAACAACAAATATATATCCAAGCATAAAATACATTAAATGTTAGCATTCAAACTAGCATAATCCATTCAAACATTTATAAAGTAACTATACCCATGGATACAAATATAAACAATTGCACATGAAATTTGGACGAGAAATGGATATTTCTATTAATGTAAAAACAGAGATACAATGTGAAAACCTATGTCAACAACTCGATGAAACCGAGAAACCAAGTTCCTCCACCTGGGCCTCCACCACTTTAGTCCTCCATAGCAACGAAGGCTCACAAAGACAATGGATAGCTTGGGAGATGAACATAAAAAGTTATATCAATAAGGATAAAGGGATGTAGACTCAATCATATGGCGGGGAAAATTTCACTATAGTTTCCTTACTTTCCAAGTTTCCTCTTCCAATGCTTCACAATGGCTCAATATATAGCCCTCAAAGGGGAAATGGAGGGTCGAATGAGAGTGTTTTCAGGCATATTGAAGCTCAACAATCAAGTTATTCATTACTTGATGAGGAAAACTCCAAATATATTTTTTTAGCACAAAACCCGATGTATGTTGGTTGTAATGGTGCAAGTTGTGTATACGTGAGTTGCATAACTCATAACCCACATGTATCTTCAAAAATGTCTTTTTCAGGGTTATACTAAAGCATCAGGGTTATATTGAGTAAGGGGGGTATAGTGAGTTTGCGTAGGGACAAGGGAAGGCCATCAAGGCATGACTCATATGGTTTGGAAAATAACTTTGTAACATATGGGGTTGCTTTGGTTGGGGTGGTGACGTATTCTGTTGGAAATCTCTGAAAATATGGTCATACTCATGACATATCCTACATCGAAAGGGAATGTGCTCATAATCTAAGGGTTCTAGCCAATCCTCATCTTACCAAGTCAAATTTATAGCCTATGGGAGTTCCTTAAAGATGTCCATATAAACGCATATTTGGGCTTAAGAGGTCTAATGTTGGGTTTTTTGTTTTTTCACAAATTTTAATAAATGAACCCAAGGGATTACATATGTCCTATAAGATAATAAGTTCTCAATATTCTCCGTGGAGGGAGTATAATCTTATTCATACTAGGGCTATACTGAGATCTTCTTTGCCGTGGCAAAAATTTTCTTTCCAAGGTTTAAGAAGAAGATTGACAGAGTAAAAAAAATAGGCCTCCCCATCGAAAATTCAGTCTTGATCTTCAAGATTAAACAAAATTACTATGAAAAAACCCTTGGATCCCAACTAGATATTGTAGTGCCCACGAGGCTTCTAGGTTGTATTGATCCACCAGATTAGGGTTTTTTTAGATGGATAAACACCCACAAATTTGTTTATTAACGCATTATATTTCTTGTATTGTATTTGTTCTCGGGGCTTACTAGATTTTTTTTGCATGCATGGGATCTAAGCAGATCTTCAAAGACATTGAATCGGCCACCTTCCCCCCGAGCCCTGCCACAGGTTGGTTCCAAATCCAATCAATCCCTCTCCTAACATCTTGGGTTGAGGGGGAAGGGATTGATCCTCCCCCCTTGCCTTCCTCCATTGCCGTTGTCAAAAAAGGCCTCTTCTCGAGGTCACCCTGTTCATATTTGAAACCCTAAAACAAAACTGTAGTAACCCTTCTTTCACATTCGATATCAATTCACCCTCCTCTCCCATTTCATGTCGATATTTACTAGAATGTAACACTAACTATCTTAACTTTGTTTTTATAGCCATGGCTTAGAGCATAATTGAATGAGATTGTACATCAATATATTAATGGAAGATAATGGTACACCAATATTGCTAATATCTAAGAAGAGAGTGCATGACATATGGAAGTCAGAGTTACACACTCTTTTGGTATAGATCTATGCTTCAATTTTTGGTTAGAAAACTTGTCCAAAATGAAGGGGGTTGAATGATAAAACTTCTCAAAATAAGGTGATTTGATAGCTCTTTCTCCTAGGTTGAATTTGATGGAGAATTTGTATTATATTGAAAATTGTGATCCATAAATGCAAAGAGTATATACCTTTTCACTCTTTGGCACAAGGTCATAACCAATAATCACCTGTGATGCATGATGCAACCCTAAGCACCAAGCATTATTTGTTAATCAACTCTAGTAAGTTGGTAGTCTGGTAGCAAATAAAGCATTGATTAACAATATGTTGCGGTAAGCTAGTAGCCTTATGATAAATAAATGCATTAATGAAGGTTGCGTTTCGGTAGGCTATCACAGTTGAAATCGACTGACAACATGGTTCAAATGCTTAGTGTAACTTGACACCATTCATTGTCAAATCCCAACCAGTCTATGTGTAAGGTGAATAAGTAATGTATTAATAGAGAATGCAATCAAATAATCTGGAGTTAAATTGTGTATTGAATGATAAAAAATTAGAATTAGAACCGATTAATAATCTTTCACTAGTTTATAATTAATGTAGTTGAGTGATTGGAACTAGGGGATTTGGATTTAGAACTGTGGTTAATCAAATGGTTATTGGAATTTGGAAATGTGATTATGAAAGTGGATTTGGAACTATGGTTAATCAAATGGTTATTAAATTTTGTAAATGTGATCATGAGAATTGAAAGTTTGGAACCTAAGTCAGCTCTGACCATTTTAGTATAATTTTTTACTTTATCTGGGTCTAATGCCAACACTTGTCGAGAGATCACAAATCCCATATAAGTTAACTCTTCCTTCATGAAAGATCACTTTTTTCAGATTTACCAACAACTTTTCCTCATGCAGTTGCTGCAATACTCGTCGGAGGTGTACCAAGTGTTCTCCCTTGGCACAACTAAAAGTCAGTATATCCTCGAGATAGACTACCACTAATTTTTCCAAGTATGGTTTCAGTATGTTCCTCATCAGTCTCATGAACGTGCTGGGTGCGTTTATCAACCCAAATGGTGTGACCAACCATTCATACAACCCTTTGTTCATCTTGTAGGTTGTCTTCCATTCATCACCTTCTTGAATCTTTATCTGATGATAGCCACTATTTAAGTCAATCTTGGTGAAGTATCTAGCTCCACTCAAACAAATGATTAGGTCATCCATCATTGGTAATGGGAACTTGTATTTAATAATAATCTTATTGATGTCTCTTGAATTGGTGCACATCCTCCGCTCTTCTCCTTTCTTTGGTGCAAGTACAACTCATACTACACATGGACTCAAACTTTCCTTGATCAATCCACTGTCTAAAAGCTCCTGGACTCGTGGATTCATCTCGACATTTCCCATCGATGTCATTCTATGTCATCCCTTATTTGGAAGACTCGAACTTGAAATCAAGTCGACCTTATGTGATATACTCCTTGTCGACGACAATCCCGCCCATAGGTCATCGACCAAAATGTATAGGAAGTCCTTCAATAATTCTCCAACTTCCATCGACTACTTCACACTAAGACCCTTTGGAATGATGGTGAAGTAACACCCTTGGTTCTACTCTTCCTTCAATAAATCTTTAGTCGAGCATATTAGTACTCTTTTCTCCTAGTAAAGATTTTGAGTTTCCTCACTGCTCCCGTCCTCATATAGTGGAACCAGCTTCCTTCGAACACCATTTTTCCACACTGTAATGTATTGGCATGATCGTCATAGATCATATTTTGGTTGTATTGCCACAGTAATCCAAGCAATAGATTGCAAGCATCCATTGAGATAACATAACACAACACACTATCTTCTAATCAACCTATCTTGAAATTTATCAGACATTGTCGGGTCACCGTCACATGGTGTCCCTTTTGCAACCACAACACCCTATATGGTCTCGGGTGTGGTCAACACTTCGGACCTAGTTTCTCAATGACTTTTGTCGAGACTAGATTTTCTGTAGTTCCTCCATCAACTATTGTGAAACAACATCTGTCGGTGATTTTCACCCTCATCCGGAAAATAGATTTTCGTTGCACCGACTCGTGTTCCTCTTGTTGGTTCAATTAAACCAATGTCCGCTTAATCATGAGGTTTCGACCTCCTTTCAAATTTTCTTCATCTTCACTACTTTTGACCATTGAACTTGTCCTTGCACCAGATTTATCACCAACTTGTCATCTTGTCTCCGACTGGTTCTTAATTTGCAAGTTCTCTGGACATTCGTATGACTTATGGTTAACTTCACGACACTTGTAGTAGAATACAGTCGATATACTCGTCCCTCTTTTGTTGATAACTCTCCTTCAACCTTATGCACCCCAGCCTCGAGTATCTCTACCCTCTCGCCTATGGTTTGGTACAGTTTCCCTAGTCAAAGTGTCCTCTTTTCATTGGTTTTCTTTGACGACTTCCCTTTTTGTTCCGCTACTTTTCCCCTTGGCAGGGACAATTTTCCACCCCTAGTAGTCATTTTCCCTCTGACTTCGATGGGTTTTCTAATCAACTTTAATTCGACCTTTAGAGTTAGTTGGTACGCTTCCCTAACTATCATGAACCTCGGCATGCTCAGCTCGTCCTGAATAGCATATTTCAATCCATTTACATATTTTACTACCGCTTCCTCTCCTTCATCGGTGTGTCTAGACCGGATCGATGAACTTTAAAATTCTTCTGTAAAATGCTTCATAGACATCTCCTTTTTTCTCAAGTTCTACATTCCTATATAAGGAAACCATACAATGGGTAAACTTATCTTTTAACTTGGTGTCCATTTTATCTTAAGTCTTTATCTTTTCTTTTCCCTTATTCAGCTTGCACATTGTCCCACCATAACGAGCGTGACCCTTCAACTTTAGGCAAGCAACCTTCACTCTTTTGGGGTCTTCGATTTGCTAAATGTTGAAGTACTTTTCCATCTCTCTGATCTAGTCTATCAGTTCGTCTGGATTCAAGCTTCCTAGGTAGGTAGGCACATCCATCTTAGCCTTACCTCTCATGTCGGACAGAGCTTTTAACAACCTGTCCTCTAGCTCATATAATTCCTCTGCCTCTTGAGCCTCCCTATCCTCGACATCCTCATCACTATGGTTGAAAGTTTTGATCGTGTATCCTCAACGTTGGGCCTCCTTCACGGTTGCTAACTCATCCTTCAATGTCCTCATCGTCTGAACGCATTCTTCAAATGTTTCACGTTTGATAGTGACCCTTGTGCCTCCACGTTGTCTTCTACCATGGATGCTAACACCTCTTTGAGCCATCTCCTTTTTCATATGATCAAATCAACACTTCCACGTCTCTACCCAACCGTAGATGGAGTCATATTCCTCCCATCCAATCCCAATTAGACCCTTCAAACAAGATAACTTCTTGCTCTGATGCAAACGCGGTGGTGTCGACCTAGGTGGTCGGTCAGTTTGCAGATCAAAGTGCACAATAGAAACAAAGTGAGCACCCACACAAAGATCAACACAGAGAACTGCGAATAATTATGGGTTCCATTATTGTCAAAGATGGAAATTACATAGATGAATACACTCAGAGTCGATGCTCTGTTACTTTGTCAAAGCGACTATTACATATAATATCCATAATTAACTTCTATGAATTCAAGGCAACATCAACAATCACCCCTTCTCTATCTATAAATCTCCTATTTACCACCTTCCTGGTTCGGTCAAATCTTCTTCTAGAAGTTCTTCGAGAGTTCCAAGCAATTTGTATCTTCCTTAGGTATTACCTGCAACTGCTTTGGCTCCTTGCGCCACTTGGATGACTTCAACTACCACCATGTCTACTCATTTATTTATGCAAATACCTCTACTATCACACTATTACTGTTAAAATCATCGGTTGTATCATCTGTCGGTCCTTGATCGACTACTTTGCCGACTTCGACTATTTATTCTCTGACACTTGTCGGTTCACCCCTTTCGACTTACCTTTACCTCGACTGATTCCTCTTTTAGTTGGCAATTCGACTTGCTTATCTTCAACTATACTTGTCAAGGGTCGGGATGCCCCTGCATCACATAACCTCTTTAGATTCAAGGGCCTTTGTTTGAGCAAAGGAATGATACATCCGCCCCAACAACACCAATCGACCACCAACTTGCACAAATGCATATCTCCATTAGAGACATAAAAGACACCTTCACCAATGATTATTTCCTTTAGGGGAGAATGTATCTCCTTTGTTTTGTAGAGCTAAGTGGCCAAAAACATAAATAAAGGGATTCCTTCTTTTAGTGGAGCTCAATACCGGTTGGATTGTTCCTATGACTAAATGATTTCTCAGGTGTGTGCATCATGAGAATGGTTTTTTTTGTTGTGTTATTTTATAAGTATTTATGTGTTTTTATCGGAAAGGAGTGAAATTTGTTATTGAAGTGATTCAAAATAATAGTTTTGGTATTCATGAACATATTTTTTTGATTCATTCCATGTTTTGTATTTATCGATATCTATATTCATTGGACATTGTAAAGATTGTATTTCATTTTCATCCAACCTTAATTTTTTGTTAAAAAATTTATTACTTGCTAACTCAATCTCAATTAGTTATAATTGTTTTTCAATTAATTTTTTTATATTGCCAAATATCTTTTATGTCTCTAAAATTTATTTTTAATAAATTCTTGTTTTAGACATTATTTATCCAAAGTAATTTTTATATCTCTAAAATTTCCTTAACATGGTTCGTATTTTGGTTCCTATTTTAGACATTGCTAATTAATAAATTCTTGTTTTAGACATTATTTATCGCAAAGTAATTTTTATATCTCTAAAATTTCCTTAACATGGTTCGTATTTTGGTTCCTATTTTAGACATTGCTAATTAAAACCACATAGAGTGGAACGATGCAAATTTTGACACTTTATTAAGAAATTTGATTACATTGCTTTTAATATACAATGATGTATATTTGAATGGATGGCTTATACTAACATGTCATCATTTGCAGAGTGAAATAGTACCCTACCTTTCATATTTGATCCTTGGTTGATAGCCACACAATTGCGTCGTTAAAAATGTAGTGTAATGTATCGAATTCATCATTCGGCGTTCGGGTATGATGAGCTCCAAACGACTCTCCATCCCCACTAATCCTATGGAGTCCATTCGCTGGTTCCACTATTCAACGGGTGCTCTACCTCTCCATTATCGTTGTATACGGAACAATGCTAATTTCTGTAATCTCACCACTTCCACTAATTGCTCCTTCCAGCCGTCCGCAGGCGGCTTCAAGAATGTTAAAACTGTCATGTGCAAAGCAGTCAGAAATTTGGAGGTGGTGGGCATGAGAGATGGAATTAGCAACTCGTTGATGGAAATAGCAGAGCCCAAGCAAAACATAGGTCAAGAAGAAGATAATGATTTGGAGATGGAGATGCAGGCAGCCTCCGAGGATGAAGAAGACGAAAGCATCTCAAGAATTCCAGTGCCCAGACAAAGATATATTCCCATTTCTAAATTTGACCTCCTCCACGCTCTTCTGTCACTCTTCGACAATGACGAGGATGGCCGAGAGCATTTTCTGGCTATTTACTCGTAAGCACTATCTCTAAACCCCTCCATTAAATATACATGCCATTTTATTTAGAAACCCTGCACTGCCACAAATCCATATTTATTATGCTGATAAAAACATAGAGGTCCAACCCTCAACGTGGTTACACAGTCTGTGAAGCTTCCTTATCTAGTTGAAGGGAGCAAGGTGGTGATTGAGACTCTTATTTTGTAGGAGCTGTCCTTGTGAGTCTTGTGACTGGCCCTTTGTAAAAGCAATAACATTTCCTTAATCAGATTTTAACTTATTCAAATACACTGATATAAACCGTAGTTATCATATAAGAATTCGGATTTGGTACAATGTGAGAAGGAATTGTACGAGAAAAATGCAATTCAGATATATCACATTAATATGAAAAAAAAACATTACAGTTATTTTAAACTTTTAGAAAATCTCATACTTCTTCTGTTAGATTTTGTACTTGTTGCTTAGCTAGCGATTCTCCCAGTGACGAGGCCTTCAGCGTTTCCTTACAGCAGTTATGAACAGGTTGAATGAGGGCGTAGGTGACAGTGATAAAGAATGATGTTTGGTAGAGGGCGCATGCATGCTGAAGTCATTTTAGCACCACCTTCACTTAGTTCCACTTTAGAGATGTTGTTTTAGCTTTAACAGTTTTAGTTTTAGATATAGTTTTCCTATTTTTGGAGTTTGCTTTTGTTAGTCTTAGCATGCATGATCTGTTGTTAGGAGGACATAGTTCCGTAGACATTTGGTGTGCTCATGCATGATAAGTTTCTAGTTTAGGGTAGAGGGCACAAATCTAAGGAGGGGTTGCATCTTTGTATGCTCCAATTCATCTTTCAGTAGAGACATACCTCACTTGGCCCACTTATCCATGCAAGGAGGGCGCACCAGTCTATGTGACCAGGGTTAGGGTTAGGGTTAGGGGTTGGGCACTTCATGCATGTGACCATATGCATTGTATCTTACCTCCTCTTCCTATTCTATAAAGGAGATGCAGGGACACACTGCTGTGTTGGTTAGTGAATTTTTGTTTTTGAGCTTATGTGCTATGTATTTCTTCTTTGTAGCACACGAATACAGTTGCAGCTTTGAGTGTTTCTATCTAGCATATTTCCATTGTTCTTATTTTCAGTAGTGTGTGTTAGCAGATTAAAGTCGTTTAGATCAATTGTTTTGATTAGTTTTTGAAAGTTGCGATGTACCTAGGATTTAGGGTTTAGTATATGGGTGTAGAATCTACATTACGTGGTCTAAAAGTTTACATGGTAGCAAAGCACATGTTCCGAAATCTACAAGATTCTTTCTATCGAGAGATTAGTTACCTATGAGTGGGAGCTGTCGAAGGGTTTTAGTGGGTGTGATGCCTAAGCTTTAGTGATCGTAGAAGATCTATGCTAGTGACTGGCATGTAGAATTGTGAAGGGTTGTGGGGTGATATGCCCTAATTGCTCCAGGGATTGGAGTGTTGTTTTTGTGCCTAAGAAAGGTGTTCCACACTTGTGAGAGGTTGCATATCTGATTCATTGTTGTTTGATCTATTGTTTGAGTTTTGTTTTTAGAGCTACAATGATGAGTAGTTTTGGTCTTTGAGAGTGTCACATGTTGGAGGGTGCTTCCAACTTTGTATCGTGGAAGTGCAATTTGTAGATGCTCTTCGAGGAAGTAGATTTATGGAGTTTTGTGGAAACCAAGTTTATAGAGCCTATCGATGCCATTCATTTGGTCGATCACACGAAGAAGATGGCCAAAGTGAAGAGAATCATTATTGTTTATGTGAAGGTAAGATAAGAATCATCATAGATAAGATAAAATAATTTTATTAATATCCAATGAATGACCACAAAAGTAGGTTAATGGGATTGTTTGGTACCAAGTTGTCCATACAAAGCAGGAGCACTAAGGTGGCTCCTATAAAATCAAATGCAAAAAGAAAAGTATGACTAAAACCTAGATATCGAACTCCAAAGATGGAGAGCCAATCTAGGAGAAAAATTTACATAGATAGTAGATCTAGGGCTCGTGAAACAAATAGCATACATCTGTCATGTACGTCAGAACCATCTCTCCTAACATTCGAGGCCAATTGGAGGAAGCACAAAATAGAAACCTGTCTGGAGGAAGACCTGGATGACGAACTAGATGGTGTAACGTGTCTCTACTTGTAGTGATGTGCCTGGCATCATACCTCTGTGACCTAGAAGAAATTGGCTAACTGCTGGTATGAGACTAAGATTGACTATGTCGTTGGGGTCAAACAGAAGAGGAGGAGGTCCTTTTCGTCTGAATAGGTCTAGAGTCAAAAGAAGTGTCGTCATCTATTAACCTCTTGGTACCCCTCGAAGATGGGAGCATCGAAAAAAGGAAGTAATTTGTTAGTTGGAGATTGCTTTAGTAGATGAACATGATTGGAGGACAAGCGAGCGAAGCTGCAGGGTGTCTTGTAAATACAAGGGAAGACACCTTTGGTTAGGGTCTGAAGCTCCTTGAGTATGTAGGACAATGGAAGATAAAGTGCTCCTTTGTCTCAACCTCTCGAAGGTGGAAAACCTGGCAGATCTCGCTTGATCAGTCAATCTAGTGATCTGACTCAATCCTAAGACGATGGGAACCCACTTTGAACTGGCCTAAAGGAATACAAAGAGCATGTGCCCAATGGAAGAATGTGTAGTGGGGCTGAATAATGAGTCTGCCCCTCAAATCCATGAAATGCTTATCATAAAAGGTCATCTTTGGACGTAACCTGCCTTGAGTGTTGATCCATGTGACTTGCACATACTGGTTATAGATATCATCTCGAGTGATTTTGTTCAACTCCTGCTTGGTAGGCAAGAGGTGGCTAGGCGCATCCAGAGAATACTGAAATGGGGGAAGGCGGTCTATCGCAATACCAACCGAATCCAAAAGAGCCAAAACTCCTGCATACCAGCATTGAGTGCAACCTGGAGGCTTGGCAGAGGCAATGAACTCCGATGACTAGTAGGCAAAGTACAGGTAGTTGTCTCGTCCCTACATTGAGTCTGCTAAGCCATGAATGTGGTGTAAGAGCGAGACTAGCCAGAACATCGTCTCAAGCTAAAAGGGTAGAGCATCAAACTCCGCAAGTATGATGGGATGAGGTATTGTTTGTTTGCATCTGATGATGCGACGAAGGAGAAGGATTTGCACTCGCTCTGCAAAGGCTTAGTTAGATTCAAGCAGATAGGGCCCCCAAACCTCTAAGCCGTAAAAAATGCCAAACCTCTAAGCCATAAAGAATTATGGGTTGGATGAGAGTATCCATGAGGGACATCTTGGATGAGATGTCCTGAAAATGATGTCTGAAACACTGTCGCTCAAGAAGTGCTAAGGATCTATATCTCTAGTTGACACGAGGGTGAAGGTTATGCTGCTAACTAAAACGATGCCCATTGAATTGTACCTCGAAATAAATGTAAGAGCGAGTGATCTTAATCTCCTCCCTTCTAAAAAGAAAATGAAGATATGAGAGGAGCTTCTTCCACCCATTAAAGATCATGACCTTGGTGTTACCTAGGCTGACCGTTAACTAACGACGATCACAGAAAAGGGCCAAGGAGTCTAGCTGTCTTTGCAAACCCTCAGGAGATGAGGCTGTTGATTGAATTGTCATTGATGCCAACATGGGACTTGTAGTGGCCCCTCAGGTAGTCATTGATGCCTCCAAGTCCCTCTTGCAGTGCAAAGCCCATACAAAGATGAGTTGTGCTTTGGAGCACCTTGTGGAGCCCTGCATCTAGTTGACAAGGTCCTTATACCCACAAGGTTGGATCTTGGAGCCACCACCTTGTTGATGATGCTGAAGACCCTGTTGATGATGTTGAAGACCTTGGTGATTATGCTAAAGACCTTGTGGATGATGGAGAAGCCCTTAATAGGTTGAAGAAACATTAATGACCCATTCTGTGGTCATTTATGTTTTTTGATGGGGTCATGGTACCGTTGGAGATGGTCATGAGACATAAGGAGGCTTGGCACCCCCATAGGAGGTGGCATGATGGATCTTGACCCTTGTAGGTCCTCTTGTGTGGTTGAGGTGGTTGAAGAAGCCCATGAAGCCTCTTGCATGGTGAAGAATCCTTTGGAACACCAAATGGGCCAAATGACCCATTCTGTGGTCATTTGTGGTTTGCATTGTTAATGATGGTCTTGAGGTCATGTGCATATCCTTGGTTTAATTGTCCTTGTACCCTTGAAGGAATGGTGAATATGATGTGGTCCATTTGTGTGTTGATGGGGTCATGAAACGCTTGGAGATGGTCATATGTTGATTGGTGTCCCACACACACATAATGTTGATGGTCGTACATGTCATGGTTGAAGCCCTTGTGATGTGGAGCACACCCTTGCTTGTGGTGAACTTGATGGCATTTGGTCAACCTTACAACAAACCCTAAGGTTGACTATTAAGATATTTGTGACTTATGGAAAAACCCTAAGGTTGACCATTGAAGAAGACTTGTGCAACAAAATACAAAAATAATAAAAACATTACAACTCACACATCCATACAAGTCGGCCCTCAATTCAAGGATGTGGTCAACGTTTAAAGAGTATATAAAGACAAGTCATTCTCACACTCCAAAATTACCAATGAAGATTGAAGGTAGCTTGAGTTTGGATTGAGGTGGAGTTTAGACTGAGGCAACCTCAGGTCCGAGGGTTACAACAGATGGAGGTTCATCTTTTGGGGTAAAGGTTGACAGTTTGAAAGAGTTTTCACAACCTTGAAGGTCTTCATACAGCCCGAGTTTTCACAAATTTTGAAGGTCTCTCAAACAGTCTGAGTTGGTGACCTTCCTTCTTAGCAAGGTCTGATATCTTTTGGGTTTTATTAGCATATACACAGTCCCAAGTTGACTCTTCCTCAACATACACACATACTGAATTTGACTCTTCCTAAGCAAGCAAATAGTCTCGAATTTTGATGACATCCCATGCATGAAATGTTGAAGTCCACAGAGGCAGCGAATGTTGAAGATTATTGAGGCAGCCAAGTCTTTTAATTATCTCTGAGATTTTTAGGTACAAGTGATGAACTGAGGCAGCCCCAGATTCGAGGGTCACAGATGGAGGATAATTCTTTGTGTTTAATCTTTATGTTTCTTCCTTACTGCTAGATGAACAGTTCTGAGCTTGACAAGGTTTTCGGGCTCTTCCATAGTACACCAGTCCGAGTTTGGCATTGGTTTAGGGCTTCTTCCAAACACATACATAGACCTTGATGACGCATAGTGTTTGAGGTTCATTCTTAACCCAAACAATCCCGAGTTTGATGTTGTGTGGGATCTTCTCAGCCATATCCACAGTCTGAGTTGTAATTTGTTTGGGCTTCTTTCTTATAATCCAAGTCTGCAAGCTTACATACAGTCCAAGTGGTGACCTTGTGTGGGGTTTCTCTTTGCTGAGGGGTTTCTTCCATACACAGTCCAAGTGTATGACAATCATGATATAGAGTTGACAATCCTAGGATGATGTTAAAGATGACAACCCTAGTTCATGAGGCTGTGGAGTGTGACTAGTCCAAGACTGAGAGTCAGAGGTTGACAGTCCTAGCATATGTATGAAGAATGATGAAACTTGACAGCATGATGAAGAAGTTGATGATGATGATAGTTTGACACCTACAACAGTATGGAAACGATACCTACAACAGATGACAAGTGATATGGCAGCAACAGACTTGACACATATGGCTTATTGAGCAGAGGTTTTTTTAGCAGAGGTTGATTGAGCAGAGGTTGATGAGCAGAGGTATATGATTGCAACAGATTGATGACAATCAGAGATTGACATCAAGCTTGCAAGCTGAGTCTTGCACTTGAGGATTGGATTCCTCAACCCTTTTTTAGTTGGAGCTAAGAAAACCAGGCTGGGCCTTGTTATTCTTGTGTCTCTTTATGATGTGTTTATTGTGCTTATGATTTAGCTGATGATGTAATTGATAATATAATGCTTGATAAACTCTGATTGATTAATAAAAGGTGAAAAAGGTTTAAATTTCTCACACACTGATTCACACCCCCTCTCAGTGTGACCATTGTGTCCAACAATTGGTATCAGAGTCGACTTTCGTCACAAGCCTTGCTACCTTGAAGGAGATCTGTGGATACACAATGGAGGCAAAAGCAGAGTCATCAAGCAATGATGTGCCTGTACTTGATGTGATCGATTACTTTGGGTGGAGGAGCAAAATAAAAGTATATCTGAAGAAATTTGGTGTTTGGGAGATTGTGGTCAATCCACCCACTCCATCCAATAAGAAGGGCAAGGCAGTTGCACAGAAAGAAGCAAAGGACAATGCTACAGCCCTGAAGTTCCTCATGGATGGACTTCCCAGCTCAGTAAAAGAAAGTGTAGGGGAGTACACTTATGCTAAAGACCTTTAGTTCAAGTTGGAAAGCGAGTATCAAAAGGGAAGACCAGCACTGAAAAGACAGATCAGGAATCATAAGACAAGCCTCCGGAAGAGGTCAATCAAGAAGAAGAAAAGCAAGAAGTGGTCTCCAGTGAAGGTATGGATTCTTTTGATTGTAATTATAGCATGTGATGAAATTGAGAAGGTTCTTGTAGAAGATGATGAAGATCCATTAAAAGTTGCACAGGAGATACATCTCACTTTGTTGAATATTGATCTCAGAGTCAATTGGGTCTTGAACACAGTAAATCTGAACCATAGTGAATTCATAAGGTTCAAAAGGATAATCTTGGATTCTTTGAATGAATATCAGCAGAAGACCATGACAATGAGAGTATTGCTTGTAAAGCTCAAACACAATGATGAAGAGTTGAGGGATCAGTTGAAAGACAAGAATGCTGAAGTTGAACAACTAAAGACGAAATTGATCAGTTAAAAGGAAGAACAAGAAGAGCCTGGTGAAGACTCATAAGAGCTTGAAGAAACTAGAAAGACGAATCTTGATTTGAAGACTTAGCTGGAGGAAGCCAAGAGGATAGAAGAAATCTTGAAGAATCAATTGGCAGAAAAGGAGCAAAAAATCCAAAAGTTGGAGATGGAGGTAGTTGGTCTCAGGAAGAAAGGTGAAAAGACTGATGCCTTTGTTAAGTTCAAGGACAGTTCAGTTGTCCTAGATAAGATCTTAGATTGTCAAAGATCTCCATTTGACAAGTCTGGTCTTGGTTACAAGAAGGAAGGAGAAAAATCTGAAGAAGACTCCAGAAGCAAATCCATTATCGTCCAAAGCTGTTTCCCATGCACCTGCACATGACAACAAAGACTTTGGAAGTTCAAGAATGCATCAAGGAGTTAGGCCTATTCCTCAAAGCAAGCTCAGAAAAGAAACAACTCCAAGATGGAACCAAAGTCCCAGGTATGAAAATGGATTTAATGGTTATTGATTTTCTTGTTCTAACTTTGGTCATAAGGCTATGGATTGTAGAAGAACTGCTGGAAGTCCCAATGACAAAGTTAGATGCTGGACATGTAACCAAGATGGACATATTGCTGCTACTTGTTACACATTGAGATGCTACATATGTAGTGGCTTTGGTCACAAAGCCCAAGAATGTGCAAGTCAAAGAAGTCAACCAAGGAGGAGTCCTTCATACACATCAGCAAGAAGAACCAATGAACCTTGGAAGAAGACCAATGTAGAAAGATTTGAAGATCAGAAGACAAAGGCCCGCAGTCAAGGATACTCTCAGGTATGGAGGTATGAAATTGATCAAAGAAGTGTTGGAAGTTCCAACAACTCAGTTAGGTGTTGGACATGCAACCATGTTGGTCACATTGCTGCATATTGTCGTACTATGAGGTGTTATAGTTGCAGTGGCTTTGGGCACAAAGCTCAAGACTGTTGGAATACATGGAAACAATCCATGGGAAGTTTCTCATACAGCTCAACAAGGAAAGTCGATAAAGATGAAGGAACAAATGCTGAAACGACAAATGCCAAGAAGACTGAGCAGTTACATGTAGGAGAAGTTGATCAATGCAGGGAGAATGACTGTCATATGGCAAGCCAAGCTTAAGACCTTAGCACGCCTTGAGTTCATAAGGCCGGAGGATGAACTCAAAGGAGAAAGGATGGCTACTCCAATCATATAGAAAGGTCCTAGGATCGTGCATGTTGGCAGGGGGAGCAGTGAACAATACCTGCAGATGCACATATGTGGTCACCCTTTGCCATTGATGCTAAAGGGGGAGTGATGAACACAAAAGGGGAGCATGAGTTGTTGTCATCAATGACAAAGGGGGAGATTGTTGATTGAATTGTCATTGATGCCAACATGGGACTTGGAAATAATTTAATTATATTTCCATATAGTAGCAAACATGATAGAAAGAAAAAACATTAAAATTTGAAATAAATTTAAGCTTACCTGGCATTCCAGTCTTTCTTCCTTGAACAGCCATGCCAAGGCCAAGTGTTCCAGAGCCCATCGTGTCTCCATTTCTTTTGAAATCTGTGAGAATTCATTCGATTTCAGCACCATTGTCTGAAATTTTAACAGCCTTTCTTTAGCCATGGACTGCTTTTTGTTACTGTGATTTTAATCAATAGATTACAAGCATTTGCACACTCATTGGTAGGGTTTGCGTTTGAATGTGGAAAGTATATTTGACAGTTTCTTAACATGTAATGCTACACACCTGCTACTTTTGCCGGGAGGATAAGGTCCATTTGAAGTATAAACATATATAGTCCACTCCAGAAAGTTTGCGTTTCAGTATGGCCAGAATAATGGTCTCTTGGCAACATATGATATTGTAATCAGCTGAAGTTTCTATGCAACATCATATTCTGTAATTCTATTTTACACATCTTACTCAACTGTATTGTTCCATTGTAAGTGCGAGGTAAAATGTTTTCTTCACTCACAGATGTTTGGCAAGCATTCTAGTTTCTATGCAACATCATATTCTGCAATTCTATATTACACATCTTACTCAACTGTATTGTTTCATAGAAGTGTGAGGTAAAATGTTTTATTCACTTGCAGATATTTGGACAACATTCTTCATGCTGAACACAAAAGTATTCTTGAAGAGATGCGCCTTGATTACAGTCTAACATATGCAGACGTTGACATCGGAAAAGAAGATGATGTCCATGGTTCATCCTCGAGCATAGGAAATGAAGAAATACCCTGCAGTCAAGATTATGAAATTGAATCTTTGCTTCACAACAGAAAAGCGGATGAGGCACCTGGAAAGGAAATTTATCAGTACAAGATAGCATCTCAGTACAGGGCTGGTAGAAATCTGGGAAATGAATCCAGTGCATCTATTAGAGATTTTCTTCAGATTCCAAATGGAGATGCCAGGTAAATCCAAATGTTATATTTTCCTGAATATATGGAAAAGCTTCTATTTGACATGGAAATAGTGGATCGATTGTTTGGTAGATTATTAACAATGAACTAGATGATAGAGCATTTGAGATTTTAATGCCTGATACTTGTGTAATCATTCAAATCTTGATATAGGAACATATTTTTCTAGGAGTGATTCAGCCCATTTTCTGTACTTAAAATTCTTTTATGCACATGTTAGAACCTGGAAATACCCTCAACTAAATGTGATTAAAAGGTTGTCAGGATAACCATTAGGGGCTGTGTTCCTGTCACAAATTACACTCCTCATTTCTTTATTGGTTGACAACTTGACACCAACCCAAGGAAAGGTATTCTTCAAGGATTTGAAGCTCGACTTTAAGTACTTGGGGAAAGAGTGGTTTAAACCTGCAACAAACTTTGCTGTTTTCTTCAAATATGCAATTAATTTATTCAAATTAGCAAAAAAATAAACTTCAGATTTATTCTTCAAGTTATCTTCTTATCTCAAAAATGTTAATCCCCTAGCCATAACCTTGATTCATTATCATTACATTAATTATTACTATGTCGGCTTATTATGATTGCCTTTTAGCTTTTTTGTCTCCTATTTATAATCAAGGAGACACATTTTATTTATTATCCTATTGTTTATATATGATATATTGTAATAGGAGGTTGTGTAGACATTTATGTTTTCTTTGACTTTTAGTACAAAACAGAAATTGCCCCTCACAAGGAGGTTTCCTGGATCTAGTCCCTGTAAACTTTAGCCTTATCACTGATCGGAAATATTAAATACTAGCAAAAAACAGTGGGCAATATTTCATCTCAGTTCAACCCAACACACTAGGAAGCCCAAGAGAAAAGACATGAAACATACACCAACAAGTATTAGCTCTTAGGGCACACTTTTCAAGCATGAACCAGATCTTAAATCACTTTAATTACAACAAATTTACAGCAGCAATTCTGCTCTGTTATCTTTGAGCTGTATCTTAGATCACTTAAAAGTTAATACTTTCAACATATGTTATGTCAAATCTGTTGAAATCAGCATCAGTAGGCATTCTCCAAGGTCTGAGGTCATAAGTGACCACCCTGAAGCTAGCCAGGGAGACTTGGAGATTAACCAGTTCTGTGAGTCATGGCAAAAGTCAAGGTAAACATACAAGCCTTGTGAGCTACGCCAAAAGTCAAGACAGGAAGCCTTGTGAGCATTTCGCAAAAGCCAAGGCATCTAGCAAAAGTTAGGTTGAATGTAAAATTCCTATGAGCTAGAAACAAACAATCTTCCTTATGCAAATAAATGTATTGATCTAGTGCGTTGGCACGAATAAATTCATCCACCATGAATATGTCTCTTTGAGTCTAAGTCTTAAGTCGATGTTGAGAGCATCTTTCAGTTAAGTCATGACAAGTCGAGTTGTCTTCCCAGGCTTTAGTCTCGTGGAGTTTTGAGTTAGTTAACTAAAGAAAATACGAGATCGAAATTAATTTACAATTAATTATTTTAGTTAACTAAAGTATTTTTAAGTTAGTTAACTAAAGAAAATTCCAGATCTAAATTAACTTTCAGTTATCTATTTTTAGTTAACT
>LPNX010737020.1:141611-229132 GCA_001517045.1 Pseudotsuga menziesii
GCATTGGAACCTGCTGAGGAACTAGAGAGATCTCTTGAAGAACCTCCTTTCAAGAGAAGACCTGCTTGGTTCAAAGAAATTCTGCAAGAAGCAGAAAAGCATGCAGCCCCTTCAGGAACATTCAGAGAAAGCAGAAGGCCACAGAGATTTGCAGGTTATGTTGCTTTGGTAAGTAACATCAGTGATGTTGAACCTTCTTTGTTTGATGAAGCTAACAAATTGCAGGTTTGGAGAGATGCTATGTTGGATGAATACAAGTCCATCATGAAGAACGATGTGTGGGACATAGTTTCCAGGCCCAAAGGCAAGTCAGTTGTCTCATCCAAATGGTTGTATAAGATAAAGCATGCAGCCGACGGAAGTGTTGATAAGTATAAAGCAAGATTCGTGGCCAGAAGCTTCTCTCAGAAAGAAGGTATAGATTACGATGAGATCTTCGCTCCTGTAGCCAGGTATACTACTATCCGATCAGTAATGTCTCTTGCTTCAGTACTTGGTTGGAAATTACATCAAATGGATGTAAAGACTGCTTTCCTTAATGGTGAAGTAGAACAGGAAGTTTATGTAGAGCAACCTGATGGCTTTGTAGAGCATAGCAAAGAATCTCATGTCTGCAAGTTAAAGAAGGCCTTGTACGGTCTTAAGCGAGCACCAAGAGTTTGGTATGACATGATTCATGGCTTTCTGAGAAGCTTGGGATTCATTAAAAGTAGTGCTGATCCTAACCTTTATTTCAAGGTTGTTGAAAATCAATCTTTGATTTTGGTGTTATATGTAGATGATCTTTTCCTCACAGGAGAAGAAAGACAGATAACCTGGTGCAAAAAGAAGCTCACTGCTGAGTTTGAAATGAAAGATCTAGGACTAATGCATTATTTCCTGGGCTTAGAGGTTTGGCAGAAACCAAACGAGATTTTCCTATCTCAAGGAAAATATGCAGTAGACATATTGAAGAGGTTTGGTATGATGAATTGCAGGAGTGTTTCAACTCCTATGGTGGCTAATCTAAAGAAGCTACATGATCTCTGTTGCCAAATTTCTGTGGTGATAGGTTATTGGAGATGTAATCGGAGAAACCACAGTATCGAAATGACCAAGTCGACGTTTCGAATCCATATCAGGATCCATCATCAGGACAAGTCGAATGTGGAGAGAGTGAGGACCGAAGTTAAATACTGGAGCTGGTCAGAAGGTCTAAAGTCGGCCGCGGAGACTAGGGTTTGCTAGGTCGAAAAATATATATTAATTATGTTTGGTGCACGGAGAAATAATTCCCTACACCTACTTTTCCGGAAAGAATTGTATATATCCTTAAGTTTTTATTTTTAATTTTTTTCTCAAGGCTAAATTAAGACATGATTTTAACTAACCCACCTAATGCCAAAAAAAGTTTATGAAACCCTAAAAATAAATTTATTATCATTAATAACCCTAAAACCTAAAGTTTAAAAATATATATTGTTATTAAAAACAATTTCAAAACCTAAAAAAAAAAAGTTATTAAAAGCCCTAAAGTTAATAAATTTTTTATTACTAATGAACTATAATGTTAATTATAATTAAATTTCAATGAAAGGTTTAACGGTTTAAAAGTTGGAGTTTGAAACCCTTCAAAACCCTAAATTTTTTTATTAATTAATAATTCTGATAATAAATCTAAAGATCTTAAAGTTCTTTGAGTTTATTATTATTCATAACCATTTTCAAAACTTTCATAGTAAATTAAAATATTGATGAATTTTAATAATACCTAAATTTTCTACCCTTAAAGTTTATTAAGTTTATTAAGTTTATTATTATTAATAACAGATTTAAAACCTGATAATAGATTTTAATTCCTAAAGTCATTCATTATATTACCAATTGATCTTAATGCAAATTAATGTCTAAACTTAAGGTTTCAGATTAATTTTAAGATGAGGAGGGGTGGGGTTTAAAGAGGTTAAAGGGTTGATTTCAATTTTTTTTTGTTTATTATTACCTCTTACAAGGCTGTAAGATTCCTTAATAATAAATTTAAACCTTAAAGTTTATTAAGTTTATTATTGTTAATAACAAGTTAAAATATTTCAAATCCTAAAGTCATTAAATTATTCCTATTCTTAATAAATTTTATTTTGATCTTAATGCCTATTAATGTCTAAACTTAGGGTTTTCAGATGATTTTAGGATGAGGAGGGGTAAAAAATCTTAAAGATTGAAACGAAATTCTAAGGTTTAAGGTGGATTATAAATAATTTAAAACCCTATTGTTTTTTTAACCGAAACTAAATTGGTCTATCAATTAATATTAATTTTTAGGGTATTCTAAATTCACGTTTTACTTAAGGCCAAGGAAGGGGGACAAAGGGAAGACGAAGGGAAAGGCTAGGAGGAGGAAAAGGGCAGAAGGAAAAATGGTTAAGGGACAGAGTGGCCTTTTCGATTGAGAATAGATGGAAGCCAACTAGTGCTCACCTCGAGGCCACCATCCCTATTTAGGTTGTGTGGGAGTTTAGTGATCTCTAAGGCCTCTCTGAATTTCTTCTGGTTCAGGAGAAGATTTGGTGGATTCCACCATGTACAGGCAGCTTGTTGGGTCTTTGATGTACCTAACGCATACTAGACCAGATATGCAGTTTGCAGTGAGTGCATTGAGCCAATTCATGGCTGAGCCAAGAGAAAGGCATTGGGTGGTAGGTAAGCACATCCTGAGATATCTTCGAGGTACCATAGCTTATGGGCTAAAGTACACATCCATTGGTGGTGTGATGTTGCATGGTTATGCAGATTTAGACTGGGCTGGGAGTCCAGTGGACAGAAAGAGTACCTCTGGTTACTGCTTCAGTTTAGGATCAGCCATGATCTCCTGGTCCAGCCGAAAGCAGGGTACTATTGCTCAGAGCACAGCAGAGGCTGAATATATTGCTGCGAGCAATGCCAGTAGAGAAGCAGTATGGCTCAGAAAACTTATTTCTGGGTTGTTTGGTGAAAAGCTTGAGAGTACGATTATCCACTGTGATAATCAGAGCTGTATAAAGCTCACAGAAAATCCGGTGTTTCATGACAGATCAAAGCATATTGATCTAAAGTACCACTATATCAGAGATATGGTACAACGAAATGTGATCAAGCTAAAGTACAATGCAACAGATGATTAGGTAGCTGATATCCTGACTAAGCCACTGCAGTTGGCGAAGTTTGCACTCTTTCGAGACAAACTTGGAGTTGCAAAGAATGCCTCCCTCGCTGAGAGGGAGTGTTGAAATCAGCATCAGTAGGCATTCTCCAAGGTCTGAGGTCATAAGTGACCACCCGGAAGCTAGCTAGGGAGACTTGGAGATTAACCAGTTCTGTGAGTCATGGCAAAAGTCAAGGTGAACATACAAGCCTTGTGAGCCAAGACAAAAGTCAGAACGAAAGTGATAATGCCTTCGTAAGTCTTGTGAGGTCATAGCAAAAGTCAAGGCGAACGAACAAGCCTTGTGAGCTACGCCAAAAGTCAAGACAGGAAGCCTTGTGAGCATTTCACAAAAGCCAAGGCATCTAGCAAAAGTTAGGTTGAATGTAAAATTCCTATGAGCTAGAAACAAACAATCTTCCTTATACAAATAAATGTATTGATCTAGTGCGTTGGCACGAATAAATTCATCCACCATGAATATGTCTCTTTGAGTCCAAGTCTTAAGTCGATGTTGAGAGCATCTTTCAGTTAAGTCATGACAAGTCGAGTTGTCTTCCCATGCTTTAGTCTCGTGGAGTTTTGAGTTAGTTAACTAAAGGAAATACGAGATCTAAATTAATTTACAATTAATTATTTAGTTAACTAAAGTATTTTTAAGTTAGTTAACTAAAGAAAATTCCAGATCTAAATTAACTTTCAGTTATCTATTTTTAGTTAACTAAGGTATCTTTTCAGTTAACTGCCTAATCTATTTTTAGAACTCAAAGACTCTTTCAGTTGAGAACTGAAGTAACTTTCAGTTAACTGCCTAATCTATTTTTAGAACTCAAAGACTCTTTCAGTTGAGAACTGAAGTAACTTTCAGTTAGCTTTCCGTGTACTTGTCTTTCAGTTACGAACTCAAAGTTTCTGCCAGTTGTAAACTCGAGTATCTAATTTTAGATTTAGTTTGATCTCTTGTGTCTTTCCATGCACCCAAGTTATCTGCGTCAATCTAAAAGAATAATTAAAGTTTTATTTTTAAGTCTCAAGTTAAGTCAAAGTTACATAACGAGTCCTCTTGGAATTTATGGCTATAAATTAATCTCACCTGCTGTCTATTAAATAATATATAATCATTCTCACAGTTTTGAGAGAGAGAGAGGGCAGCGTAGTAAAACGTTTCTATTGCTGAATTTACACAGCAAAGAGAGGGCAGCAGTTTGTCTTGCTGGTTCGTTTTACATAGTTTACGGGGCAGCGAAGTAATTTATTGACTTGCTGATTTATAACAGCAGTAAGAGGGCAGCGAAGTATCTTGGTGTCTGGTTGGTCTTACAGTCACTCTCTCAAGCATATTTCATGGTGGAAAGTTTGTATTTCGATCTTACATATTATTTGCAATAAAGGAAGATTGTTTGCTGGAGTTTTTATCCCATATTGGGTTTCTCCAGGGTAAATTCTTGTGCATGTGTGAGATCTTATTTGTGTACTTCTTCTACTGCTGGTTATCATTTCAAGTGTTCATCTATCTGTTGGTTTAAAGATCTAAGTTTTGTTTAAAGAGGAAGAAAAATAAAAGAACAGTAAATACTTTGCTCGAATATATATATGCTTGAAAAACTAACAAAATCAGCATGAACAACAAGTGCAGGAAATCACCAAATCAAGAAGACAATGCAAGCTGAAATCAAATATGCAATTATACAATTTTGGACAGCTAGAAACTTCATATGTATAGAATAAATAAAGTACATTGATATACTCAACCTATCACAATCTGGTACAATTTCCAAAGTTCCACAACAAGCTAGTATAAAAACGGACAAGTCCTCCCTGGCTTCAACAATAAGTTTGTCTCACACAAGCTCTCCACATTAGCATGGTTGTCTTCCTTAGGGTTTGAAAACACTAGCCATGTTGTATCGCACAATTACATGGAACGACAACTTTGATACTAGCCCCTAACTCACAAATTAGCACCCTTCCAATTAGGTCACGAGGGCTGGTGCTAAGATTGACAACTTTTTAGGAGATGCATTCAGTGTCACCACAATGCACTCTCCTCTCTATTTAGGCCTTCTCCTTTGGCCACAGGAGGCCTACCGAATGTAGATAAAAATATATTATATGCAACAAGAAGTAGAACAACTCTATTTCTACAAGACCTTCCTATTAGGTTTGTAGATCAGTCCCTTAATGGAGTCAAGAAGATATTTGATAAATATTCAGTGACTAGGAAGGTTTAGGAACAAAACTACTTGGTATTGTTTAATCAATAAGATGAATTGATTTACTGCAGTAAAATCCAGCACCTTAACTTATGTAAAATCTTGAAATTAACCTGAGAAAAAGTCATGAAATGTACCTCTTTTTACTCACCAACCAATGAGGACTCTACCCCCCCTAGGAATGATTGCAGAGATTTGGACCTGATTTCACCTTCAAATTTGTAGCAGTCTGCGTAAACTGATAAATGCCTTGTTTAACTGGTTCAAAATCCCGTTAGGTCAATCCCCAATGCTCAAGGATGAAGTAAGAACTAGCCACTAGGAGGTAATATCACTTCTGATGTCACCCTTGTTTAGGGTTTATGAGCTGCAAAACAACTTTTTTATGGAGTTTTTTCACTTTTTATGAATTTTTGCATAATATAAACAATTCAGAAATTTATAACAACGGTAAATATTCCAGAAAAACCAAAAAGGGTTACATCTTCATTTTCTCTTGTTTTCTTAGGGTAGATTTAGGGTAGAATTTATTTAAAGAAACCTAAAAAATATTTGCTTGCTTTTTTAAGGTAGTTTAGGGTAATTCTAGGATAAAATTCATCCCAAAATTTTTAAAATATATTTTCAGGAATTTTTAGGTTTGTTTAAATTTTTTTGTTGGTTGAATTAGCATAAGCTTTAATTTCTGCACCTAGGTTTAATCTCTGCATTTTATTTCTGGAAACACCAGCCCTAAAAATTCATCATTTGCATAACCTTTTGGGGGTTTTATGCTACATTAATACTGCTGGAAATTTTTGGGCATTCGACTTGTTGCCGCCTAATACGCACCTTGAGTAACGTGGCAGAAATCTTCAAGTCAAGAGTCAAGCTTGTTGTCACTAAACACTTGATTCCTTCATCTAGGTCAACCCCCAGCGAAGCCAAGGGGGGTGGTCCCTAAGAAAAAGAAACTAAGGATGATTATGCTAAGTTACGAAAATGAATCTAATCTAGGAGCTTGAAACAAATACTGAAGCAAGAGTTGCAAATATGGACTAAACCAACAGCATGTGAATTATTAACCAATCACAGCAGATAAATTGACTTAAGTAAATAATCATGAAAGTAGACAAGCGCCAAGAAAGTAAAATAATGCTGCTGAAACATAAATGTTTTGCAATGCCTCTTGACAGTTTTTGTTTCAAACTTCTAGATTAGATTCATTTTCGTAACTTAGTGTGATGATTAATCAACCTTAGTTTCTTTTTCTTAGGGACCACCCCCTTGGCTTCGCTAGGAGTTGGTCTAGACGGAGGAGTCGAGCGTTAAGTGACAACAAGCTTGACTCGTGACTTGCCCTCGAGTACGCACCCAACGACTTGAAGATTTCTGCCACGTTACTTAAGGTGCGTATTAGGTGGCAACATTTTGGCGCCGTTGCTGGGGATAAATCTTTTATTCCTGGAATACGACTTTTGGTTTTTCCTTTTATTTTTTCTTTGTTTGATGGATCTTTAGAATAGATTTTTTAATTTTCATTTGGCGACTCCACTAACGTTTTTTATAATTTTTTGTTACAAAGAAAAGCAAAAGTTAGAAATTTTTATGAGAGTTTTTATTGCATATTTTTTCTCACATGAAGACTCCATTGAAGGCTCAAAACCATGTTTCTCATAAATATGTGAAGACTTGTTGTGTGTAGATGAGCCCATGCGACATAGTAAAAATCTTTAAAACTCATTATTTTACAGCTCCACCGGTCTTGTACAAGATATATTCCATGGTTATGTCCGGTGTATGCTTTTGATAGCTAATATGGATAATTAGGAGTTTGGTGCTCAGATTGCTAGGCATTTTTATCCCATTGATTTCTCAAACATCTCAGGCTTTCCTAACTTTGATCATGATGGTGGGGATGTATATTATGATTACTCTCATGGAAATGGTGAGTCATCCATCCAGCACATCATGTCTTTCCTTAAGGTTATCGTTGACTTCAATGTTTCTTATGAGGATAATATGATGGAGATGTTTGCTAGATTTCTGGAGGGAGATGCTTCTTATTGGTCTTTTGAGAGTCTTCCTAATAAATGTATTACCTCCCTTTCAAGCTTCATTAGGATGTTTTTGATGCAGTGGCATAATGATGGGGGTAGTATGAAAGCATTGGAAAGGTTCCTTGAATAGTTCTTTGCTTACTACTTGCCTAAGATAGAGCATCATGAAGAAGCTCTTGTACATGTTGAAAACCTGGTAAGGATGGAGGATCCCACATCTTTCACTTTTGAGCAACACATACCAGATGACCCCGTTGAAGAAACATATAGCGAGACTTTGAGTGAAGATATTGTTCAAGAACCACTTCTTGTCATCATGATAGAAAACAATGAATATTTGGAGTTGCCTAAGTTATATCAGTGAAGGAGAGATTAAACAACTTATTAAAGAACATTGTGTCTTTCTCCCTAGAGCACATCATGACTCTAAAGAAAAGATTCATGATGACCCCATTAAAGAAGCACATGAAGATCCTGTGATTGAAGATATTGTTGAAAATCCACCTCATGTTGCCATTGAAGATTTGGAGTGTCCTCATGGTTATATCAGTGAAGATGATCACATTCATATTCCACATTTGCCTCATGAAGAAACTGTTAAAGATAGTGCAGCTGCGAGACCCATTCTCAAGGAGGATGGTACCCTAGTCAGTTAACTAGGGTAGAGTAAGACCCTAGAAGGTACCCTAGGGCCCCCACTAGTCTCCTGGGTTTCTTGGTTTGGGACCAAGCAGGTTGATTCCATGGCAAAGTCCCTAACATATGGTTAGGGCCCTTATATGTCTCTAGGGTATTTTGGTTTGGGACTAGACAGTTTCTTGGACACGATGTCCAAGCAAATCCTGCAGGTTGAGATAGAGACTTCCTGGTCTGGGACCAGGTAGATTCTTGGTCTGGGACCAAGAAGTTCCTGCAGGTACATTGCTGGTTTGTTACCAGGTGGATCTTGGTCAAGCTGACCAAGACGATGATGTGTGATGTCCTCTCTCCTATTCAGTTATTGCTAGGTTGTTTCTCAAGGGACTAGCCACCCCTCGATGATGTCACTAGCACCTAACCCTTAGGAGCAGTATTGAGGACCATAGGAACACATGTGACAATATACTTTGAGAGAGAAAAGATTAAAATCCTTGGTCTTGTTGGTCCTATGGGTAAAAGGGCTTGTTTGTCCACCTTTATGGTACACCTTGGTCTTGTGAGTATGAGGGTTGTCTTACCTTCTTATTATGACCCCTTTGGTTGACTTATGGTCATTTATCTTATTTGGTCATAGCACTCTTATTATGTGTACCTTTAGCATAATGACTTTTATTTTATGGTTTATTATTTTTGGACCATTGGTACCCTATCCTAAGTCAACTTAACTTTATGGTTTTTATTTTGTAAGATCATTGGACCATTGGTTCTGTATCCTAAGTCAACATAATTTTATTTTATGTTTTTTTGGTAACCACCCTAAAACCTAGGGTTGCCTAAGTGACCTCTCTAAAAAGGCTTGTCAAGATTATAAATTAAGCCCACTCCTCCATTCGAAAAGTGTGTCTTGCTAGAGAGAAATCTAGATCTAATTCTTTGCTCTAAGGTTCGCTCCTGCTAGTTTTGTGTGACGCCTTGGCTCTCTACTTTTGCTAAGGCTTGCTGCTGGTTGACGCCTTGGGTTCTTATTAATCTTGGAGTGAGGCCGTGACTTATGTGTGCCCTCTAGGGCTGAACCGTGACTTTACTGCTGTTTTCTGGCTGGGCCATGACCTGATCTGTGGACTGTGTAACCTGCTGGGCTGTGACCTACCTGATCCATGGATTGTGTGGGATTGTGTGTCCTTCCAAGACTTAGCTGTGACTATGGGTTGTCTCTATTACTGTTTTCTGACTGTGTCTGGCTTGGGACTGTGTTGTCCCTCCTCTAGATGGCCGCAAACGTGGCTACCTTCTCCCTGCATGATGTGACTGTTTTGTAGCCCCTTTAGGTTGGTCATGACTATTTTGGAACCCCCCTTGGACTGACCATGACTGAGACTGCTTTCTCCTAGCAGACCATGGTTGTGTTGAATACCTTTGGGCTGATTTATGATTGTGTTGTCTCCTTTCTACTAGGCTGTGACTTGTTAGAAGCCTCTAGGGCTAATTCGTGACTGAGGTATCTTCTCCTAGTTGGGTCATGACTGTGTATGCCCTTTAGGGATGGCCTGTCACTTTATTTGCTACTGTATGTATTTACCTACTCCACTCTCTCTCTCAAGGTATGTCATCCGTTCCTTTTGGCAGTTTGTCCTTACAGTGACAAGAGTTGATTCCAAAAATGTCTGAGTATAAAGTAGATCCAAACCAGATCTCAACTAACTTTTATTACTTGTTGTTCATTAGTCTATACTACTGCTGTTATATATTTTGTTTATGAGATTTTGTCTTAACACTGCTGCTACTGTCTTATGCATCTCAAGGACCAACTTTAGCACAAGGACAATTGAGGAGTGCTAAAGTTGAAAGAGATGAAAATTATGTTCTAATTTGTCTTGCTGTTGTACTGGTTTGCATATAGCACTATGTTGGAATTTTATTCAGTGTTACTACTGTATTGTTCTGCATCTTGAAATTTATCTTGTGTTGTACCTTTACTTTGTTTAAGTAACTGACTGAATTGGTGTGCAAAGTTGTTATTTAAAAAACAAACCCTAATCCAACCCAAAACTTTAACAAGGTATCAGAGCTTAGGGTTTGTAGTTAACTCTGTTATACAGTCTAATATAATCTACAATGATCCTAAGACAAGGGTTTCAACATTGTAAGGGTTTGAACTTTAGTTTGGCCATCAAAGTGTTAAAGATCTGATATTTAAATTGACTAGATTTAAAACCAATGACAACTGAACAAAGAGATGTGTTTATATAAGTAGTACTGACTAGTGTTATTTCAGAAAATGGATTTGATAGATTGAAGAGGTAGGTTAGTTATAACCAACAAATGATAAATACGAAAGCTTACTTAACTTGTATCATAATTATGATACCTTATGGTTGATCATTTTTTGTGCAAAAGAGTTTTTATGACTCATTGATGGATGTGATCAAGAATTTGCTAGCATAAGGAAGTTAGAGTTCATGATCATGATCATATAAGTATCTTGGATTATATTGTACTAACAAGTGTGATTATGTATGACGATATTATTTAAGAAGTGCATGCTCAGGTTTAAAGGAAATTGGTATAGAATGCTTAACCATTTTTTGTGATGCATCAATCATTGAATTTACAAAGAAGCTTATAACTCATTCATGTATGACCTCATATCTAGGGTATGATCTAACCTAGATTGTGCTAATGCATGTATGTTATTGCATGAGGACAATATGATGTTGACACCTTTGCACCTCTAATTGTATATGTTCAATTTGATGTCAAGATCAAGATGCACCATGTGATTTCTGTATAAGGGAATATATAAAGAGGGAGGACTTTCTATCCCAACTTATGTTAATTCTTTGTCATGACATATGGATATGCTCTTGATGGCGTTGAGACAGCTGCTTTGTACATATATGAATGATAAGATCATGTTATTATGTGAAATTGATATTGGTTATTGATAACAATCAAACTTAACTTGTAGATAAGATCTATAAGAGGAGGATGATGTGACAAGTAATGAATGTTTGCAGATCCTAATTATGCTTAGAATTAAATGCACAACTCAAGAGGGAGCTGAGTGCTTAGGTACAGAGGAAGCAAGAGGCTCCACAAACTGGAGGATCAGTTATATTAGATGTTCATCCTCCCAGAGAAACTACCAGGCATTTCTTATTGATAGAGTGGAACAACTAGTAAGTTCAGAGATCAAGAGGGAGCCAAATGTGCTCCTCAATCCCCAACAGAATGGGATTGCAAAAAAAAGTTGTGATCTCCCTTGAAGAAAGTTTTCAGAGAATCCTCCCAAGTAAGATAGACATGGAAATAAGCTCAGTCCATGAGCCGTCTCTCTTAGGTGAGCAGAGGAAGGAGGCCAGGGAGCCTTCAGTTGATCTCTTTGAGAAACCTATTGAGAGGTTTAATGATTGCTATGGTTTGATATCTCAGATAATGGGATAAGTAATGAATGTTTGTAGTGTTGGAGTTTGTGCAACTTCAGAAGGTTTTCTTATTGTTTTCCTTCAGGAGTTGAACTTGTTGTAATCATTCATCTAAACCCTAGAAAGAACAATGTAATCCTTGGGGTGAAAAACCAGCAATAAAAGAACAATAAAAATTATAAAAAATAAAATTATTATTGCTCCCACAAGTGAAGTCGGCCGTAGTTAATTTATGGGTGGGAAAACAATATAAATAGGAGGCGCCCCTCATTATTACACACAACACAACAACGCAACAACACAAGTGAAGTGCGCAATTTCTGGCAGAGTGCAGCTACACAGCAGCTCACAGAAGAAGATTGCTTTTCAGGGTTTCCTCATTGGGAAGCATTTCTATATTTTTCTTTTCTTTCTTCAGTGTACTCTGATCTCATAATTATTATCTCTAGACGAAGGTTGCTGGGTTTTCTCCCTATTGGGTTTCCCAGGTGAAAAATACTTGTGTTATTGTTCTGTGCTTTGTCTATCTTCTAGTGATCCTATTGATGAATGCAATTAAGATATACTGCTGTAATCCTTAAGAAAATCTAACATGGTATTAGAGCAGTGCTAGACGAAGCCACTGCCGAAACTCTGTCGGCAACCTGTTGAAACTAGGGTTTCATCTTTCAAGGTATTCACTCAACCTTTTGGAAAAAAAAGAGCCTTGGGAATTCCGCTCTAAGGAGGGTGCATCTTTTGGTGTAGACAAAATTCAATTCTGAGAAGTTTCAATTTTGACCTAATTCTACAGTTGCATCAAAATTTAGTGTTTTCAGTTTTGACCTGCTTTCTCCACAGTTTTGGCTTGACTCTACCTCTACTCAACTTGTCTTCCTAGGGTGCATTTACCTGTAGAGTCAGTTTTCCAAAACTCCAACCTCCATTTTTGACCTAGCCTCTGCTAGGGTTTCAGATCCAGATCTACAGTCAAGATGATTAGCATGAAGGTTGAAGATTGTCTGGAAGGAGCTTCCAACTTCATCCCTTGGAAGTAATAGGGTTCTTCTCCTACTAGAAGAAAATGACCTATTACAATGTGTAAATGAAAAGGTCCCAGAACCAAAAGCCGGAGAAGACAAACCTTGCTGGAGAAAGCAAATGCCAAAGCAAGGAGTATTTTAGTGGATTCAGTTAGAGATCACTTGGTTCCTCATATCTCAGAAAAGACGACGGCAAGGAGGATGTTCAAAACTCTTAAGAAGCTATTTGAACACAGTGGCATCAATGTGACTCTCACATTGAGGAATCAACTGTCGAATATGAAGATGACGAAGTCCGAGAACATTGCCTCATATTTCATGAGGATCACTGAGCTCTGGGACAAGCTAAAGTCTAGTGGAGACAATCTTGAAGAAAATGATCTTGTCATGATCACCTTAAATGGTCTCCCACTGTCTTGGGAATCTTTCATCCAAACTATAAGTGGTCGAACCAAGTCGCCCAAATTTGATAAACTATGGGCAGAATGCACTTGGGAAGAAACCAAATTTGCAGCACGCCAAAGACTTCATGGCACTCAACTTGAGGAAAGTCAAGCATTCATACCCCCAAGCGTTCGTATCCCATACCAAGAAAGGCAAGGGAAGGGGAAGGAAGCCGTACATCCACAAGGATCAAGATAAGAGATCAAGTTCAACTCCCAATGAAAAGAAATATCGGAAGGATCTATCTCAGATCCAATGCTACAGGTGCAAGAAATACGACCATTATGCCAGTAGCTATCGAAGTTCAATCAAAAGGAAGCATGCAACTTCCACTGTTGATGTAGAAGAATACCCTCCTCACAAGGAGCCAAGGAAGGATGATCGTTCGGAGTTCTTCTTTTAAGAAATGATATGAAGATCCATGTTGTGATGATCGTCAAGCAAGCATATGAAGATCAGTGGACTCTGACAGTGGGAGCCCATCCACACAACTACAAAAGATAAGTATTTGATTTTACATGCTCTAGTAGATAAGATCTGGTTGTTTTTGAATATGTTTTACACAGATCTACATTTCTAAATTCAAGTAGTTAACAAGTAGGCTCATGTAGTATTTGCTATACACATGATTGTTTAAATAACCTGTCATGTTGCACAACCCATCTAGGATGACAACTCCTTTATAACATACTTAGAGTAGTACACACTCTTAACGGTATGCTATAATGGAGACCATAAGCATCCAGATAATGGCCTTACGTGTGTTGTGTTGAAGCATTGACTAAAAAGGTTGCCTACAGTATTTTGTTAATACATTGATTATGAAATATTGCTAACTATTTGATGGGATTTGACTTGTAGGGAATGCCATGATCTACAAGGAAAAGTGATCCCATTGAAATGCAGATGGAACGGAAGCAGAAAGCCTCTAGAAGCATGTATTATGACTCTCAGACCCAGAATAATCTCATGCAGAGATATGGTGATCAAAAGTAGAAAGCTTCTACGAATGTCGGTTTATATGCTGCTTCAACAAGATTTACTCAACCGACTTCTGAGAGACAGAGGGAGTTATCCCTCAAAGAAAAGGATTCTAGTCTATTACATATGATAGAAACCTGACGACACTGATGTTGTGACTCAAACAAGACAAATGAAGGATCCTTGCTAAACCTGGTCGTCACCAGGATGGATAATTACTTTCCAGTCTACATTCACGTGCCCAAGTTAGAACCTTCAGGCAAGAAGGAAACATTCGTGGGATATTGTAAGACTTCAAAGGCTTACAGAATATACATCCCAGGATTGAGGCAAATCGAAGTCAGTTGGGATGTAACCTTTGAAGAAGAAATGGCTATCTGAAAAGGAAGAGGATCAGATATGGACATCGATGACGATGAAGAGATAAGATCATTGTTATCACCAGCCTTGTAGTTGCCTATGTGAGATGGATCTAGGATGGACGGTAGAGGGACAAGCAACTAAGGAGGTGGAACCAAGATTGCCTCGACTCCCAAATAGATGGTTGTCACATCAATCGAGGCAGTCTTCACTTTATGTTATCTTAGCCCAAAACAACAATGGGGGAGACCCAGATCTGCTCTCGACAGGAGAGATGAGACCTAGACACCAGATCAGATCAAATGGACTTGAGGTACGTAAGGTGTAAGGTGATGGAAACCCTAGATCTATGGATGATGTCACTAGGTGAACCAAGGCTTTGGATTAGGGCTTTAGCAAATATGAGGTTTGATCTAAGTTGGGACACAGGTGACTTATGAGGTAAATACTAGATCAGGGGTTAAGGTACTAGCAATAGGTGAAGATATCCACTGCCTTGGGAAACGTGACCAATGCGGGCTGCAGCAGAGGTGAGAATGGGATTGGGGCTATCTAGTAACGATGGATAGACTCGAAGGAAGATATGACAATGTCAAAGCATTCGAGTCACCAAGAGAAGGTCACAACACAGGAAAAAGAGGCAAAAGAGGGGGTAGCGCTAGGGTTGGAGATTAGTGCCTTTTAGATCTAGGGCAACGTAGTCACTTTTTGCCCAGCGTTGGAGGAGACCCACCTGGGAATTATCTCGATCTACAAACCCAAGAAGGTAGTTTGCTGGAAAAATCAAATCACGGGAAGAAATGGCATCCTGGAGGATAGCGCTAGGGTTTGGAAGCCAGTTTTTCAGATCTAGGGAAAACTGGTCACTTCTAGCTCAGCCTTGAGGGAGATTCTGTGAGGGGATGGCCCGATCTACAAAACCCAAAAGCGGTTTGGCCCGAGATCAAGCGGTTTGATCCGTCATATTTTTGGTTTTCTATTATTTTGGGTTTTTTAAGGTTAAAATGGAAATACAGGTGCCAATGGATTGAGATCTGGAAGAAAATCACTAACTTGTAGATCTTTACTTGGAAAACCTTGTAGATGCCTTGATGATGATGATCCCTGCTATCCCGATCAATTTGAGAAGACTTGAATGAGTTCTATGTCCAACGTTTTGCTCCAAGAAACCAATGCGCCCTCTCTCTTGGACAACAAACGTCAACCATGTCAGATTTACTGCATCATGAGAAAAAAGCAAATGCTACAGAAAAATAACAAGATGCAATCATAGATCACAATGATGCTAATGAAAACCCCTTGATACAATCGAAGCCAATCCGAGCGAGTTGAAGAGCCCCTGCAAAAACGCCCAAGTTGAAGTCGCCCTTCTGTTAACAAGACAATGATTCCCGAAAAATATATAGATCTCACTAAAATTTCTCGAATGCTAAGAAGCAAAAGACTTTCCAATCACCATCTAAGAACACCAGATGCAAAGGAGATCCAAGAATTTCCACAAGAAAAGTTTTTCTATTATCTAAATCCAAGATCCAAAGACCTTTTACAAATGAGAAGCTCTCTCCTTTAAATAGGAATGAGAGAACCAAAATCCTAACCAGTTTTCAAATGGGTGGCTAAGATTAAAATATACAAATTTTAATCAACGGTTGAGATGAGCTCAACATACAATACATGGATCAATACAATAATATAATATAAAAGTGGACTAAATCACCCTAGGAGAGGGGATCCCACTCAACAAAAAATAAATGAAGCACATGGTGGGTCCAGGGAGTGTTAACTAACTCCCTTTGGGTGTTGCCATGGCACAATAAAAATAATATAATTCTTTAAATGTGAAATTGTGCCTCCTTGAGGAAATCGTGAGCCTCCAAAAAGCTCCAGAAAATAATATAATATGCCTGAAAAATGGACATGGGCCCATCCAAGTGTTGCAACTGCTGGAGAAGAAGTGGAAGACATCACCTTCGTTATCAGAACTCACCCCATGCCATTTCCTTGCCTCAGTAGCCCAAATCGAATTATTCAGTAGCCATTTTAATTATTTTTTATCTGACTCAGGAAATGTGAAGTGCCAAAAACTGCCTCCTAGGGTGCCTGCGTTATCCAACTGATGCTACCGGGCTCTCTGGGATGGGGGTAATATGGTACAAACAAGTGGCTGGACCCCCCATGCCTCATACAATGCCCTAGAAGATCCAAGCAAAATATCTCCCTACTCAGACAGGCCATCCTGTATAGTAAAACTGCACCAGAAGGGTAAACTGAGCCCAATCATTTCTGCAAATGCCCGTAACTGAAAACAAGTTGTCTCATTGGATTCAGGGAGTCCAAATCCATCTAAGGTGTATACTCATACCCCTCTAAGGTGTATGATCATCTACAATATCCAGATAGATAAAATAATAATTTGCAAATAACCATACAACCAACAATATAACTCAGGCTAGGCTCCATCTGCTGCAAGTGTTCATAGTTCAAGACATGCTCTACAAATCATTCAAAATAACACTTATAACAAGTAGTAATCAGTTCACTGGCGATCTATCAACCAAATATAAAGGATTTCATTTATTAATTATAACTCAGACTAGACTTTCAAGATCATACTCACTTCATAGTTGTAATCAATTTGCTAGTGAAGGGTGAGGGCTAAAATCCACAAGGCTAGGCCAAAGGGTGACTACCAACTTGACATTGTGACACTTCGGATATGGAAAGGGAATACTCACTCTAGCATATGACGGACAAGCAACAACACAAGGGATGGTAGTGTCTCACAAATGGGTGAGTTACTTCAAACGTGCTTATTCACCTTGACAAATGCTCACAATCCAACTCAATACAAGTAAGGCCAGCAATCTCTAGATATAACTTTAGGAACTATTGTTTTTTTGGGCCTTTGATTTTCCATAGCCTCTGTCCATGTTTTTATTACACGGTTTTTTATTATTTAGGCTTGATGCATTCATGTATGTTGAAAAACACTACTTTTCATGAATGTTTTAAGATATTCTTTTCATTGTACTTCAAAGCCAATTTCATTTGGCTAGCCTTGCATTCACGTATGTTTAAAAACACTACTTTTCATGAATGGGCTTTTTCATAAGATATTCATTTCATTTCCAAATACATTGTATTGATGGCAGCGCTACTTGTTCTAGGTTAGCTAACACAACCTAGGCAACTTAGAGCCAAGACACAAATAACAGGGAGGCTTGTCCAACAAATGCTTTAGTGGGGAAAGGTCCTCCATGCCATAAGTGAAGTAGTAGGTCGGGTTGAGAACATAACTGGAAGGTAATGGATGGGTGGAGACAATGAATAATGAAACCAACACTAGCAAGCCAAAGTATGGTGGGAATGACTACCTCTATTCTTCCTAAGGAGGGTAAAACTAATGAGTATAGATTAAGAACTTCCAGGTCTGAGTACGGAAATCAATACATAATAACAATACATCCAAGTCCACATATTTATATGACCGCCAGATCATGACACGAAATGCTAATTCATGTCACAAGAATGAGAATAAGAGCAATGATAACCATAACACAAGATATATAAGTCGAGTCATAAACATGCATATAATCCATCTAAACCAACATCAGTCTAATGAGAAAACACTGATACAACTCTGGGCATCAATAACTGCTCTGTAAATAGCTAAAATGACTACATCAGTCTCCAAATCTGACTGCCCTGAGACTCAGCCATGGCATGGGAGAGTACTATAGTCCATCAATCAAATTATGATCCATCATAGATGCTCATCTCAGCATCTCATATGTAGGGGAACTGGCTGAAAATTGTACTGAAATCTGAAAAATAGAATATGGTAGCTCGACTACTATATATGTGATAACATCTGGCTCCAGTTGGGACAGGTGCTATGCTAAATAGAGCGCTTGAGAACCTTAGAATCTCTGGTCCTCGCACTCTGCTACTAGTATCCTCGATCAATCCTTCCAGCTCTGCAACTGTTGCGAAAATGTCACCAACTACTTGCAAAATGTCCAGAGCTATACCAAACTCATAGACCGGTCGTCAGCACACCGTGTGGATAAAATAAAATACTCAAACTGAAATGCATGAAACTGAAAAGTAGAAAATAAATCTAATCTATAACCATAACTTTTAAGCAAAGTTTTGATCTCACTGTGCAGGGAAATAGCAGAATTCAAGACTATACTAGGAGCTTTGGAAAACAAGCTTCAGGCAAAGGCAAAAGGTGCAAGACTTAATAACTAAAAAA
The DNA here is from genome assembly GCA_001517045.1 of Pseudotsuga menziesii. Classification (NCBI taxonomy): domain Eukaryota; kingdom Viridiplantae; phylum Streptophyta; class Pinopsida; order Pinales; family Pinaceae; genus Pseudotsuga; species Pseudotsuga menziesii. The sequence goes on from LPNX010737020.1 coordinate 160,153, forward strand.
ACTACTGCCCAAAAGAGGCTTATTCAATCCTACCTACCCTACTCTGACCAATTTAGATAAGTGTTAAGTAAAATCATAAATCCAATGCAACCACTTGCTGAACGAATCCATTGAGCTTTCTTTACAGTTAATGACCCAACAAGCCAAAAATGGTTTAAAAGTAATGTAAATGAAAATTGAAACCATTTTAACTTGTTTGAAATTCAAAGAAAGGTCTGGACAAAGTGGAATGAAATCATGCCAAGGCTGAAATTGACTTTCTAAAAACTCATCCATCAAGATACTGATAGGATCATAAAAGGTATGCAAGTTCATTCTTGATAGAAGAAGACAATATGATTCATGATTCAACCACTCCAAACAGTTCTTTGTTTTTTCCTCTACCCTACTAGGACATTCAATTCTATTCACTCTAGAAGCAATGGGAGAATCAAATGGGGACAAGTTGTAATGTAATGAAATTGTGAATGAGATCAAGCCCATTTGTTATTTAAAAATGGAGAAAAGATGAAATTGATCTTTATACACCTTCTCTAGCCATCCATAATATAGATTTACAAATTGAAAAACTTTATTCATTACGGATGACTGAGAAGAGACATGAAGTGTCTTTTCCACAATTACGTGATAATGCTTAAACTCCTGATTAAAGATTTCCAAAGTAACAACTTGATTAAAAGACAAACCCATACAAGAAGACTTGAAAAGTTGGGACAGGAGGGTGGATTGAAAATTTTGTCCCAGACTTGGAATAATTGATCTCAGAATTTGATGAGAAGGAAAAGATTTCAATCTAATTCTAGGGATGATTTCAATATTCGAAACAAGATCAATACCCAACATATCCTGATCAAGGATTGGATGAAGAATTCTATTTATATCATTAAGGAAAGGATCCCCATTGTAATGTTCTTGATCAAGCTCACTTACAACCATATCATAATTATCATGTGATTGATCTTCTTCCGAGATGTGATCAAAGTTTGAATCAAGATAGTCATTAACCAGGCAATGAGGATCTTCGATGGATTCATAGATGAGAGACTCAACTTTGGATGGTTCCTTATAGTGATCATTTTGTTCTCCTTTATTTGTGCCTTCCTGATCTAATGATGACAAGATTTTAATAAGTTCCCCTTCTATATCAATATCAAGGTCATAATCCTGAAGGGTTGAGATTTGATGATCGTCACTCTCTTGCATCGAAGAGTCATTCAAAGGCATGTCCACTGTTGGATCGGGAGAGGAGGAATCAATTTGATGAGCAAAATCATTAGTTATCTCATTATGGTTATCCTGATCATCTTCATCAGATTGATCCTCAACAACACAATCATTATTTGGATGTATGGATTTATCAATGGTTTTACCAAGGTTACAAAAACCGAACCGGTCGACCCTGAAAACTGGACTCGGATCGGAACCGGACTAAAACCGGATCACAAAACCGGTCCACCAAAATACAAAAACTTCTTAAATTTTGAAAAAATATATAAATACTCATATGCAACCATGTGAATCCAAACCATTATACACAAATTTGAAAAAAGTGCTCTTGGTATGTGCCATACTGAGCATATTTCACTAGAACCTTCCCCACTCAACCAACTTTTAAATTTAAAAAAAAATTAAAAAATACATTGTTTAGTGTTGTTGTACAGTTATGTAAGGAACCGGTCAAAACCTTAACCGGAACCGGTAAAACCGGTCAAAACCGGTCAAAACCGGACCAAAACCGGACGGTTCCGTACAGAACCGGTCAAAATCGGTTTGAGACACCGGTTTGACCCGGTGAAGCCCCAAAACCGGTCGGACCGGCCAGTTTTATCGGTTCCGGTCCGGTTTTTGTAACACTGCTTTTACCCCATTCTTATCTTAATAAATCGGTAAACATGTCGTATTCGGTGATTGATCCTGGTGCTAAGGTGTATAACCAATAATCGACGTTACCTCCTAAGGATTCACAAAGGGCTCGCATATAGACATCTTCATGTTCTATGTCCATGGATTCCATATAACACCAACAAGCATCCAAGTGGCTTTCAATTGATTCGTTTAAATTTGCAAAGAAATGAGGCAACCCTTCAATGTATCTTTTTGGGATAGGATGAGGTGCCTCATAGATTTCAGAGAAGTTCAGAGGAGATAGAAGTTGCCTTTTAAGCTTGGTTGGATTTTCCTTGATTTCATTAAATAATTGGATGAATAAATTCGAGTTCATTGTGATTTATGGGATGGGTTCGCTTCTCAGTGGAGTCGCCAGGTGAACCACTCAAGTAATTCACCGAAAGAGATATGTCATAGGGAAAGGTGAGGTATGTCGAATCGAGGTAGGCCTCTACCTCCCTAGAAACGATGCCAAAATGTTATCACCAGCCTTGTAGTTGCCTTGTGTGAGATGGATCCAGGATGGACGGTAGAGGGACAAGCAACTAAGGAGGTGGAACCAAGATTGCCTTGACTCCCAAATAGATGGTTGTCACGTCAATCGATGTAGTCTTCACTTTATGTTATCTTAGCCCAAGACAACAATGGGGGAGACCCAGATCTATTCCCGATAGGAGAGATTAGACCTAGACACCAAATCAGATCAAATGGACTTGAGGTACGTAAGGTGTAAGGGGATGGAAACCCTAGATCTATGGATGACGTCACTAGGTGAACCAAGGCTTTGGATTAGGGCTTAGCAAGTATGAGGTTTGATCCAAGTTGGGACACAGGTGACCTATGAGGTAAATACTAGATTTGGGGTTAAAGTACTAGCAATAGGTGAAGATATCTACTGCCTTGGGAAACGTGACCAATGCAGCAGAGGTGAGAATGGGATTGGGGCTATCTAGTAGCGATGGATAGACTCGAAGGAAGATATGACAATGTCAAAGCACCCGAGCCACCAAGAGAAGGTCACAACACAGGAAAAAGAGGCAAAAGAGGGGGTTGCGCTGGGGTTGGAGATTAGTGCCTTTCAGATCTAGGGCAATGGAGTCACTTTCTGCCCAGCATTGGAGGAGACCCACCTGGGAATTATCCCGATCTACAAACCCAAGAAGGTATTTTGTTGGAAAAATCAAATCACGGGAAGAAATGGCAGCCTGGAGGATAATGCTAGGGTTTGGAAGCCAGTTTTTTAGATCTAGGGAAAACTGGTCACTTCTAGTTCAGCGTTGAGGGAGATTCTGTGAGGGGATGACCCGATCTACAAAACCCAGAAGCGGTTTGGCCCGAGATCAAGCGGTTTGATCCGTCATATTTTTGGTTTTTTATTATTTTAGATTTTTTAAGGTAAAAATGGAAATACAGGTGCCAATGGATTGAGATCTAGAAGAAAATCACTAACCTGTAGATCTTTACCTGGAAAACCTTGTAGATGCCTTGATGATGATGATCCCTGCTATCCTGATCAATTTGAGAAGACTTGAATGAGTTCTATGTCCAACGTTTTGCTCCAAGAAACCAATGCGCCCTCTCTCCTGGACAACAAATGTCAACCATATTAGATTTGCCGCATCATGAGAAAAAAGGCAAATGCTACAGAAAAATAACAAGATGCAATCATAGATCACAATGATGCTAATGAAAACCCCTGATACAATCAAATCCAATCCAAGCGAGTTGAGGAGCCCCTGCAAAAACGCCCAAGTTGAAGTTGCCCTCCTGTAAACAAGACAATGATTCCCGTAAAATATATAGATCTCACAAAAATTTCCTGAATGCTAGGAAGCAAAAGACTTTCCAATCTCCATCTAAGAACACCAGATGCAAAGGAGATCCAAGAATTTCCACAAGAAAAGTTTTTCTATTATCGAGATCCAAGAGCCAAAGACCCCTTACAAATGAGAAGCTCTCTCCTTTAAATAGGAGTGAGAGAACCAAAATCCTAACCACTTTTCAAATGGGTGGCTAAGATTAAAAGATACGAATGTTTTAATCAACGGTTGAGATGAGCTCATCATACAATACATGGATCAATATCATAATATAATATAAAAGTGGACTAAATCACCCTAGGAGAGGGGATCCCGCTCAACAAAAAATAAATGAAGCACGTGGTGGGTCCGGGGAGTGTTAACTAACTCCCTTTGGGTGTCCCCATGGCACAATAAAGATATTATAATTTTTTAAATGTGAAATTGTACCTCCTTGAGGAATTCGTGAGCCTCCAAAAAGCTCCAGAAAATAATATAATATGCCCGAAAAATGGATGTGGGCCCATCTAAGTGCTGCAACCGCTAGAGAAGAAGTGGAAGACATCACCTCGTCGTCAGAACTCATCCCATGCCATTTCCTTGCCTCAGTAGCCCAAATCGAATTCTTTAGTAGTCATTTTAATTTTTTTTATCTGCCTCAAAAAATGTGAAGTGCCAAAAACTGCCTCCTAGGGTGCCTGCGTTATCCAACTGAGCCTACTAGGCTCTCTGGGAGGGGGGTAATATGGTACAAACAAGTGGCTGGACCCCCCATGCCTCATACAATGCCCTAGGAGATCTAAGCAAAATATCTCCCTACTCAGCCAGGCCATCCAATATAGTAAAACTGCACCAGAAGGGTAAACTGAGCCCAATCATCTCTGCAAATGCCCAGAACTGAAAACAAGCTGTCTCACTGGACTTAGAGAGTCCAAATCCATCTAAGGTATATACTCATACCCCCTCTAGGTCTCTATATGATCATCTACAATATCCAGATAAACAAAATAATAATCTGTAAATAACCATACAACCAGCAATATAACTCAAGCTAACCTCCATCTGCTGCAAGTGTTCATAGGTCAAGACATGCTCTACAAATCATTCAAAATAACACTTATAACAAGTAGTAATCATTTCACTGGCAATCTATCAACCAAATATAAACGATTTCATTTATTAACTATAACTCACACCAGACTTTCAAGACCATACTCACTTCATAGTTGTAATCAATTTGCTAGTGAAGGGTGAGGGCTAAAATTCACAAGGCTAGGCCAGACAGAGGGTGACTACCAACTTGACATTGTGACACTTTGGATATGGAAAGGGAATACTCACTCTAGCATATGACGGACAATAAACAACACAGGGGATGGCAGTGTCTCACAAATGGGTGAGTTACTTTAGGGGTGCTTATTCACCTTGACAAATGCTCACAATCCAACTCAATACAAGTAAGGCCAGCAATCTTTAGATATAACTTTAGGAACTATTGCTTTTTTGGGCCTTTGATTTTCCATAGCCTCTGTCCATGTTTTTATTACACGGTTTTTTATTATTTAGGCTTGATGCATTCATGTATGTTGAAAAACACTACTTTTCATGAATGTTTTAAGATATTCTTTTCATTGTACTTCAAAGCCAATTTCTTTAGGCTAGCCTTGCATTCACGTATGTTTAAAAACAGTACTTTCAATGAAAGGTTTTTTCATAAGATATTCATTTCATTTCCAAATACATTGTATTGATGGTAGCGCTACTTGTTTCAGATTAGCCAAAGCAACCTAGGCAACTTAGAGCAGAGACACAAATAACAGGGAGGCTTGTCCAACAAATGCTCTAGTGGGGAAAGGTCCTCCATGCCATAAGTCGTAGTAGGTCGGGTTGAGAACATAACTGGAAGGTAATGGATGGGTGGAGACAATGAATAATGAAACCAACACTAGCAAGCCAAAGTATGGTGGGAATGACTACCTCTATTCTCCCTAAGGAGGGTAAAACCAATGAGTATAGATCAAGAACTTCCAGGTCTAAGTAAGGACATCAATACATAATAACAATACATCCAAGTCCACATTTATATGACCGCCAGATCATGACACTAAATGCTAATACATGTAACAAGAATGAGTATAAGAGCAATGATAACCATAACACAAGATATATAAGCTGAGTCATAAACATGCAAATATTCCATCTAAACCAACATCAGTCCAATGAGAAAACACTGATACAGCTCTGGGCATCAATACTTGCTCTATAAATAGCTAAAATGGTTACATCAGTCTCCAAATCTGAGTGTCTGAGACTCGGCCATGGCATGGGAGAGTACTATAGTCCATCAATCAAATCATGTTCCTTCATAGATGCTTATCTCAGCGTCTTATATGTAGGGGAACTGGCTGAAAAATGTATTGAAATCTGAAAAATAGAATATGGTAGCCCGACTACTATATATCAGTGTTCCACTGGGACGCGCCTCCCATGGTTGGGGGCTCTCCCCCTACGCTTCCCACGCCCCGGGGGCTGGGAGGCTCCATGGGAAACGTTTCCCAGCGCCCCCCTTTCTGTGAAACTTGGGGAAACGCAGGTCTAGGAGTTTCCCAGATCGGGGGGCTTCCACACGCCCCCTCCTGAAAATGGGGGGCTCCCACACGCCACCACCCCCCTCGATTTTTAAATTTTTTTTACTTAAAAAAGAAATGGTTAATCTTAAATTTTAGGCTTTTACACTTAATGGTTATTATAAAACGAAATAGAAACAAACATTGATATGATATGCTTGGCTATAACGATTACATTTACATTACACTAAACTCTTCGGGAACATAAGGATGCGAATATACAAAAGGTGATGGGATGAGGAATTGATATGTTTATATGTTGGAGTTCATATTTTTATTATTTTTCTATTTTTTTTTTAAATTTAAGAGACCGACCCCCCTATGTTAGGGACCTCGACGCCTCCCCGCCCCACGTCCCCCAAAATACCCCAAAATTTTGGGGTGTCTCTACACTTCCCCAATGTGCGTTTCCCCGCTCCCACGCCCTCGCGTCCTGGAAACTTGGTGGAACACTGCTATATATGTGATAACAATCATCTCCCCTCCAAACATTAAGAGGGAGTATGAAGAGATGAATAAACCGATTAGTCCCATTGATCCAGTTGAGCCTGATGAAGCTCCCACAGACATGGCAGCAAGCCCGGGAAGACCCAGATGGGCACGACAGATTTTGCGGAAAATAAAGGAGCATGAAGTTGCGCATGGAGCAGATGGGAGGCCAGATTTGTTGCAAGAGGTTTCTCTCAAAAAGAGGGAGTCAATTATGATGAGACATTTGCTCTTGTGGTTCGATACACTTCCATCAGATCGATCATTGCTATTGCTTCAGCTATGGGATGGAAGTTGTCTCAGATGGATGTCAAGAAAGCCTTTCTCAAGAACATTGTTGATGCATTACTTCTTGGGATTAGAAGTATGATAAAGGCAGAAGAAGATTTTCCTAGTTCAAGGAAATACACCATGGATATGCTGAAGAGATTCAGAATGTTGGATTGCAAGTCCATAGCTACTTCGATGGATACAAATTTGAAGAAGCTTAGGGATTCTACTTCAGATTCAAACTTGATTGATCCCAGCATGTATCGCCAGTTGATTGGGTCCTTGATGTATCTGACGAACACCAGACCTAACATTTGTTTTGCTGTGAATGCTCTCAGTCAGTTCATGTGCGAACTGAGGTAGATTCATTGGATTGCTGCAAAACATCTACTCAGATACTTACGTGGCACTGTGGGATATGGTCTACAATATGATTTAGAATGTGGCTTGAAATTGCAAGGGTTTACAGACTCAGATTGGGTCGGATGCATTACAGATAGGAAGAGCACTTCAGGATTTTGTTTCAGTTTGGGTTCTGCAGCTATTTCCTGGTGCAGTAGGAAGCAAAACTCAGTAGCTCTCAATACTGCAGAGGCCGAGTATATGGCTGCTAGTTCAACAATGCGAGAAGCAGTTTGGCTTTGTAAACTTTTTGCAGGTGTGTTTGGCTAGATACCAGAGCCAATCGTGATTCACTGTGATAACCGTAGTTGTATGCAGATGTTAGTGAATCATGTATTTCATGACAAGTCGAAGCACATAGAGATTCGGTATCACTTCATACATGATATGGTGCAAAAAGGTGCAGTCATGCTGCATCATATTCCGATCGATGACCAGACTGCAGATGATCTCACCAAGCCTCTTTCCAGGGTGAAATTTGAATACCTTCGCGGAAGACTTGGAGTAGAAGAGAACGTATCCCTCCTTGAGAGGGAGAGATGACTGGGAGACACTCACTATACTCTTGCCCAGGTATCTCCGTTTGTCCAGGTTCTCAGCCAGGTATGGGAGAAATCCCATCGGCAGATGAGACGGGCAGGTAGTAGATGGTCGAGTTTACCCAGGTATCTCTGCTCATCCAGGTTCTCAGCCAAGTATGGGAGAAATCCCATTGGCAGATGAGATAGACAGGTAGTAGATGGTCGGGTTTACACAGGTGCCTCTGCTCGTCCAGGTGCTCAGCCAGGTATGGGAGTAATCCCATCGACAGATGAGTCGGATTGGTAGTTTATGGCCGTGTGGTTGCATAGGTATCTCTACTCGTTTAGGTTCTCAGCCAGGTATGGGAGTACCACATCGGCAGATGAGACAATTAGGTAGTAGACGGTCGTGCACATGTGCTCATCCGAGATCTCTAGCCAGGTATGGAAGTATTCCATCAGTAATAGAGACGGATAGGTAGCAGAAGATTCTCTCTCAGACATCTGGATAGAACAAATTTGTAAAGACAACCTTCAATACGTTTAGAGATGATGGAGACAGTATAGATGTACATATGAAACCCAAATGATGATGCTGATGAAGACCGAAGAATACCTTCCTTGTTGAGAGGGAGTGTTGGAGTTTGTGCAACTTTAGAAGCTATTCTTATTGTCCTCCTTCGGGAGTTGAACTTGTTGTAATCATTCATCTAAACCCTAGAAAGAACAATGTAATCCTTGGGGTGAAAAGCTAGCAATAAAAGAACAAATAAAAATTATGAAATATGAAATTATTATTGCTCCCCCAAGTGAAGCTGGCCCCAGTTAATTTATGGGTGGGAAAACAATATAAATAGGAGGCACCCCTCCTCATTATTACACACAAGACAACAACGCAGCAACATAAGCGAATTGCGCAGTTTCTCGCAGAGTGCAGCTACACAACAACTCACAGAAGAAGACTGCTTTTCAAGGTTTCCTCATTGGGAAGCATTTCCATTATTTTCTTTTCTTTCTTCATTGTACTCTGATCTTAGAATTATTATCTCTAGACGAAGGTTGTTGGTTTTTCTCCCTGTTGGGTTTCCCAGGTGAAAAATACTTGTGTTATTTTTCTGTGCTTTGTCTATCTTCTAGTGATCCTATTGATGAATGTAATTAAGATATACTGCTATAATCCTTTAGAAAATCTAACATGTAGATCCTAATTATGCTTAGAATTAAATGCACAGCTTGAGAGGAAGCTGAGTGCTCAGGTACAGAGGGAGCAAGAGGCTCCACAAACTACAGAATAAGTTATATTGGATGTTCATCCTCCTAGAGAAACTACCGGGGATTTGTTATTGATAGAGTGGAACAATTAGTAAGTTCAGATATCAAGAGGGAGCTAAATGTGCTCCTCAATCCCTAGCAGAATGGGATTGCAAAGAAAAGTTGTGATCTCCCTTGAAGAAAGTTTTCAGAGAATCCTCCCCAGTAATATAGACATGGAAATAAGCCTAGTCCATGAGTCATCTCCCTTAGAGGTCAAGGAGTCTTCAGTTGATCTCTTTGAGAAACCTGTTGAGAGGTTTCATGATTGCTTTGGTTTGATATCTCAGATAAGCCACGTCATTTATGAGGAGGCAGCGAAACATTAGGTTTGGAAGAGGTAAAGATGTTAAATGACGTGCAAAAAGTGGTTCTCAATTAACAAGGGAAGTCAATTACAACTTCCAAGTGGATCTATAAAAGATCAAGCTTCTTGCTGACAATTAGAGCTGTTTGGAGCTCTTAGAAAATCTTGTGCTCTATGACAGGTAGGATCACATCAAGAGGAAGTATCACCATGTCTGGGACATGGTCCAATATGCTTTGTCAAGTAGACAATTTATTGATGTGTTGACTAAGCCTCTGTCGAAGTCTAAGTACTTCCGAGACAAGCTTAGAGTTGTTGAGAATGCCTCTCTAGCTGAGAGAGAGTGTTAAAGATAGTGCAGCTGCGAGACTCATTCTCAAGGAGGATGGTACCTTAGTCAGTTAACTAGGGTAGAGTAAGACCCTAGAAGGTACCCTAGGGCCCCGAATAGTCTCCTGGGGTTCTTGGTCTAGGACCAAGCAGGTTGATGCCATGGAAAAACCCCTAACATATAGTTAGGGCCCGTATATGTCTGTAGGGTATTTTGGTTTGGGACTATAGAGTTTCTTGGACACGATGTCCAAGCAGATCGTGCATGTTGAGACAAAGACTTCTTGGTCTGGGACTAGATAGATTCTTGGTCTAGGACCAAGTAGTTCCTGTTGGTACATTCACGGTCAGTTAACCAGGTGGATCTTGGTCAAGTTGACCAAGATGATGGTGTGTGATGTCCTCTCTCCTATTCAGTTATTACTAGGTTGTTTCTCAAGGGATTGGCTAACCCTTGATGATGTCTCTAGAGCCCAACCACTTACTACCTTTTAAAACATTTCTACTTTTGCATCCTTTAGATATAGCTTTTATGCGTTCCAATGCTTTAGTGTTTAGCAACACTGTTTGGTGGAGCTCTTGTTTTGAGGACTAAAGGAGAACTTCCTAGTGAACCCAGCCACACTTGCCAAGCCACATACTTCATAGCCAAAGACACATAACAACATGGAGTCTATCATGTACAGGGGTCAAGATAGGGAAAAGTTCTTCAATGTCACAAGTCTTAACCAGTCTAAGTCATGGGATAAAATTCATAAATGGATGAGCTGGATGTATGGGGACAAGTGACACATGAGACCAACCTAGCACTAAGGTTTACTATTTGTACAAGCATGGCATGAGCAACAGTCTTCACAACAAGTTCTTTGATTCGTCATGGCACAAGTTCAATCATTCGTACAATGTAAGCATAGGGCACCACAATCATCCTAACATGAAAAGCATAGGTGTTTGACATACATCATAGAGAAAAACTAAACCAAAGAAGCATATACCTAATCTCACCATATATTAATGTCCTCTTCTGTTTAGGCATTTGAGGACCAACTCGCTAACCTATGTGATTCCTATAGGTTCGAGCGGGTACTGACAGTCAAGGAATCAACTGAAGATGGATGCCATATATAGAAGATCTAGGGCATCAATATTATATCACCATTGGGTCGAAGAGGGCCACTAGAGCCAAAGGCCACCTGCATGCATGACATCCGGGCATTATTTAATGATGCATGCACACGATTAAGTCTCCATGGGCATGCATGCAAGTCAACTGCAAATTAGAAGATAAAGTGACCTAATTAGGTCAAAAGTTAGGGTTTGCGCATGCATGCAAGTCAACTGCAAATTAGAAGATAAAGTGACCTAATTAGGTCAAAAGTTAGGGTTTGCGCATGCATGCAAGTCAACTGCAAATTAGAAGATAAAGTGACCTAATTAGGTCAAAAGGTAGGGTTTTCACAGCTGAAAGTTATAAAAGAAAGATAAAGTGAATGGAGAAGTCACTTATGTGATAATTGATTTGTGGAGTTGAATTGGAGAGCTCGGCGAGCTAAGTTGGGGTTGAGCGCATGCTCAGCTAACTGGTGTATTTCGGCAGCGAAATCTATCTGCCCTAGTTCATCATCAGGTTGGATCATCCAGGTTCAGCACTAGTTCATCATCAAGTTACATTCAACAGTTATTTCAGGAGGTTGATTATTTATCCAGCCAGAGGGTTTCACCGTCACATCGTGTCACCGTGATCAGAGACAAAGCAATTCGTTTTCCTACCTATAGGGTTCAGAACTTTCGCATGCTGCTTCCATCATCATCAGAGGGGTATTATAACCCTAGTGCACATCGTCCGAGCTTCCAGCAGCAGCTTATTTATTATTCTGGATCTTATACAGTTTGAGAGGAGGGCGCATTCACCTGTGGAGGACGATTTGGTGTCTCTCCTTATTCCTCCGGCAGAATCCTTGCATGCTGGGACCAATCTCTTCACCATCAGCTGATCTATATACTGATATGTACATGCATTGATTTCTCCTATTTTATAGCATTTCAGTATTTTTCTAGGGCACATATTTGCATGCATGCAAAGTTCGGGGTTTGCTTTCCTATTTGATTAAGGAGTAAGTCTATTAGCCATCTACAGTATACACATAAACAAGAAAATATCAGTTTGGGATATTATAGTGGTATCAGAGCTATTTTCCTTGCTAGCTGTGGGCATGCAAAAATTATAAATGAATCCAGAAGACCCATACAACATTACTCATAGGGGACAGAGAGTATCAGTTTGAAAAAGGCAAAGAAACAATGGCCGATGATGATAAAATAGCTTTCAATAGTCTCATATCAGCCATAAAAGAACTCACCACTGGGCAAAAAGAAATGATGAGCACCTTCAGGCAAATGACTGAGAAGAATGGCCCACCCCACACAGTCCCTTATTTCCCAACAGTGATAGGGTATCCACCAACAGTAGTAGGGAGCACTTACATACCAACATGCAGAGCCATCCCCATATATACAAGCCTTTCCGACCTACCATGCCTCAATTCTTAGATAGTCCAGCTGCAGTGCCTCTAGCACAAGTAGAACCAGAAGAACCCATGAGTGCCTATCTGAGAGAATATAGGGCTTTAGGAGAGGACTTCCATTCAGTCATGACCTTCACCGACTTCTGCCACTTTAAAAGTAAGAACAAACCCAAAGCTTACAATAGGCCATTCACCCAGAACTATGAGTTACAGCGCACCATAGGGAAACTGACTATCCCTACCTTTGAGGGCACCCGGGGTGGCCCAGCTAGGAATTGGGTGCAGAAGTTGGATACATACTTCCAGCTCAACCCCGTGATTGAGACAGATGCCATTAAATTGGCTACTTTGCATTTGGATGGAGAAGCACATGAGTGGTGGTACCACGGGTTAGTGACATTGGGTCACAACACCATCACCTCATACACAGATTTTACACAGAGGCTCATTGAGCGGTTTGATTTTACACAGAGGCTCATTGAGCGGTTTGATCGGAAGGATCCAGAGGTACACTTTAGGGAGCTGGCATAGGTTAAGTAGACAGGGAGTGTAGATGCTTTTATTTCTGAGTTTCAGAGGATAGCAGTCATGGTCACAGATATATCAGAGAGCAGGTTGATTATGTTGTTCACTGAGGCTCACTGAACCCTTACGGGGATGGGTCAAGTCTTATAGGCCCACCACCCTAGCAGATGCCATCAGACAGACTAGAGACTTGCAGGATGCAGTGCCCAAAAATAGGTTTCCTCCCAGGAACAATGTTCCTATTAAAGATAAAGAAAGGAAACCATGGTCCTAGAAAGAATGGATGGACAATGATACCCGATAGGACCTTAGAAGAAAAAGTTATGTTTCACTTGCCAGGAACCATGGATACCAGGTCACAGATGTTCAGGAAAAGGAAAGGCCTACTACATAGAGGTTTATTCCGACAGTGAGGAGGATGAGGATTACCAGGATCAGGAGCAAGGAGAGACAATAGAGACAGTTGCTGAGGGACAGGCCTCAGGAGGTACCATTGCTACCATGACAGGGGTTCCTAGATTCCACACTCTTCGGATCAGAGGTACCATACAGGGCCACAGAGTGGGAGTACTGATAGATGGTGGGGCATCCCACAACTTTATTGATGCTGCATGGGTTAAAAAGAGAGACATTCAGGCTGAGAGCTTTGATGGGTTTTCGGTAGCAGCGGCAGGTCACACCATGGAGTGTAGTCAGAGGATTCCTAAATTAAAGGTAACGCTTGGGAATTATACAGTGATAGAGATCTATGTGGTAGATGTACCTGACATGAATGTGGTACTAGGAGTTCAGTGGTTGTATTCCATAGGGAAGTATTCCACAAATTACCAGACCATGGAGATGGAGTTTACAGGAGCAGGACAGAAGGTGGTATTGAGAGGGATGAATACCTATCCTCCCACAGCAGTGACATCACACAGGATGGAGGCAGTACTTCGGCAGGGAGATATTGAGTGGGTTGCAGAGTGTATGGTTACCTTCAAGAAACCACCAGATGAGGCCACAACATCCAACAGATATAGAGGCCTTACTACAGAAGCACAAGGTAGTATTCGGAGACCTTCCAGCAGGTCAACCTCCAGATAGGGGATTTGAGCACATTATTGAGTTAGAGGAGGGGACCCAAGCAGTTATCACCACTCCTTACAGACATCCCAAGAGGTATAAAGATGAGATCGAGAGTGCAATCAAGGAACTACTCAAGCTAGGATACATCAAACCTAGCTCCAGTCCCTTTGCATCTTCAGTAGTGCTATTGAAGAAAAAGGATGGAACCTTACGCATGTGCATTGATTAGAGGGCACTCAATAAGAAGACCATAAAGAACAGGTATCCCATCCCTAGGATTGATGAGTTAATGGATGAACTACAGGGGGCAAAGTACTTTTCCAAAATTGATCTCTGCTGAGGGTATCATCAGATTCGGGTCAGGGAACAGGATGTTCCAAAGACCGCTTTCCGTTGCCACTATGGACATTATGAGTTTCTACTGATGCCATTTGGGCTCACTAATGCACCAGCTACTTTCCAATCATGCATGAACCATATCTTCAGGACACAGTTGCGTAAATATATTCTGGTTTTCTTTGACGACATATTGATATACAGTCGGACTTGGGAAGAACATTTGAGACATCTTGATGAAGTACTTGGTATTCTACAGGAGCAGTCACTATATGCCAAAATGTCCAAGTGTGAGTTCGGCATGCAGGAGATGTTGTACTTAGGACATGTGATAGGGGCCAACGGGGGTCTAGGTGCACTTAGAGAAGATTCGGGCAATTTTGGATTGGCCTACACCTAAAATTGTGACAGAACTTAGGGGCTTTTTGGGCCTTTGCACCTACTACAGGAGGTATGTCAGCGGATTCTCACAGATGACCGAACCCCTCACAGATCTTACCAAGAAGGGAGCATTTAGTTGGTCGGAGGCAGCACAACAAACATTCGAGAAAATGAAGGAGGTAATGAGTTCATGCCCAGTATTAGCTTTACCAGACTTTTTTCAATCCTTTGTGTTAGAATGTGATGCTTCAGGAGAGGGAATTGGGGCAGTTTTGATGCAGAACAACCACCCCATTGCATTTGAGAGTAGGAAGCTCAAAGACTATGAGCGCCACTATTCGATATATGAAAAAGAGATGTTAGCTATCCTCCATGCGCTTTCCAAGTTCAGGCAGTACTTAGTAGGTGCCAGGTTCAAGGTTAAGACAGATCACAACAGCCTGAAATACTTCCTAGAGCAGAAAGAGCTAAACGAGAGACAACAAAAATGGGTAAGTAAAATTCAGGCTTATGACTTCGAGATTGAGTACGTAAAGGGGAAGAGCAATGTAGTGGCCGATGCACTTTCTAGATGACCAGCTACTTTATCCCTTATCAGCATCTCATCAGATTGGAGGTCTCATATTTTGGTTGAGTACTCCAAAGATAAGTTTGCTTGCAAGATATTGGATGGACAGATTCAGGATGATAGGTACAGGGTCATTGATGATATCATATACTACAAAAATAGAATCTTCTTGGTTGCAGAGTCTCCCCTCAAGAAGAAAATCTTACAAGCATCGCACGATTCACCATTAGCAGGGCATCAAGGGTTTATCAAGACCTACAGACAGATTAGAGAAAGGTTCTCATGGAAGGGCCTCAAGAAAGATGTGATACAATATGTGAGGGACTGCAGCTTGTGCCAACAAAAAAAAATAGAGCACATCCACCCAGCTGGTTTACTACATCCCTTACCTATTCCTGAGCAGAAATGGGAGAGCATTTCTATGGACTTCATTACTGGGCTGCCCAAGGTCCAAGGCAAAGACTGCTTGTACGTAGTAGTGGATAGATTGACTAAGTTTGCTCACTTCTTTGCCATATCATCGGATTATTCAGCAGCACAGGTAGCAGAACTATTTTTCAGAGAGGTATTTAGACTCCATGGGTTACCCAAGACCATTGTCAGTGACAGGAACAACAAATTCACAGGAGCCTTTTGGCAAGAGCTTTTTCGATTAGTGGGGACCGAGTTAGCCATGAGCACAAGTTATCATCCGCAGAGTGACAGGCAGATAGAGATTGTTAATAAATGGATTGAGGGATACTTGAGAAATTACGTATCAGGTCAGCAAAGGACATGGATCAAATGGTTACACTTGGGTGAACATTGTTACAACACCACCTACCATATGACCATTAGGATGACCCCTTTCTGAGCCCTGTATGGGTATGATGCTTCCACTTTTGCAGACCGGATATTTGGCGATACCAGGGCCCCCAAGGCCAAGGAGTGGATTCAGGAGGGTCAAGATATCCTCAAGATACTCAGGGAGAACATACAGGCTGCTCAGAATCAACAGAAGATATATGCAGACAGGCACAGAGTTGAGCGTAGTTTTGAGGTGGGAGACTTCGTTTATTTACGCCTCCAGCCTTATCGACAGTCATCTCTTAAAAAGAAAGGAGCAGAAAAAATCCAACCTCGTTTCTATGGTCCATACAAGATAATTCAGAAGGTCGGAGAGGTAGCATATGAGCTAGAACTAACCCCAGAGAGCAAGATTCACAACGTATTTCATGTCTCCAATCTCAAGAAGGTGGTTGGTTAATAGATTGTTACATCTTCCGAGTTGCCTCCCCTTGATGACGAGAGGCAATTGGTTCTGATTCCGGAGCGCATCCTAGAGGTGCGAGAGCAGAAACTGAGGAACAAAATCATCAGAGATTACCTGGTTCAGTGGAAAGATCTGCCTATAGAGGAGGCTACTTGGGAGGCAGAACAGGTATTACAGCACCCAACTTTACAGTTGCTTGAGGACAAGCAAATTCGAGCGGGGAGGACTATAATGTCCTCTTCTGTTTAGGCATTTGAGGACCAACCCGCTAATCTATGTGATTCCTATAGGTTCGAGCAGGTACTGACAGTCAAGGAATCAGCCGAAGACTGATGCCATATATAGAAGATCTAGGGCATCAATATTATATCACCATTGGGTCGAAGAGGGCCACTAGAGCCAAAGGCCACCTGCATGCATGACATCCGGGCATTATTTAATGATGCATGCACCCGATTAAATCTCCATGCGCATGCATGCAAGTCAACTGCAAATTAGAAGATAAAGTGACCTAATTAGGTCAAAAGTTAGGGTTTTCGCAGTTGAGAGTTATAAAAGAAAGATAAAGTGAATGGAGAAGTCACTTATGTGATAATTGATTTGTGGAGTCGAATTGGAGAGCTTGGCGAGCTAAGTTGGGGTTGAGCGCATGCTCAGCTAACTGGTGTATTTCGACAGCGAAATCTATCTGCCCTAGTTCATCATCAAGTTGGATCATCCAGGTTTCGCACTAGTTCATCATTAGGTTACATTCAACAGTTATTCCGGGAGGTTGATTATTCATCCAGCCAAAGGGTATCACCGTCACACCGTGTCACCGTGATCGGAGACAAAGCAATTCGTTTTCCTACCTACAGGGTTCAGAACTTCCGCATGCTACTTCCATCATCATCAGAGGGGTATTATAACCCTAGTGCACATCATCCAGGCTTCCAGCAGCAACTTATTTATTATTCTGGATCTTATACAGTTTGAGAGGAGGGCGCATTCACCTGTGGAGGACGATTTGGTGTATCTCCTTATTCCTCCGACAGAATCCTTGCATGCTGGGACCAGTCTCTTCACCATCAGCTGATCTGTATACTGGTATGTACATGCATTGATTTCTCCTATTTTATAGCATCTCAGTATTTTTCTAGGGCACATATTTGCATGCAACTGCATGCATGCAAAGTTCAGGGTTTGCTTTCCTATTTGATTAAGGAGTAAGTTTATTAGCCATCTACAGTATACACATAAACAAGAAAATATCAGTTTGGGATATTACACATGGCATGAGCAACAGCCTTCACAACAAGTTCTTTGATTCATCATGGCACAAGCTCAATCATTCGTACAATATAAGCATAGGGCACCACAATCATCCCAACATGAAAAGCATAGGTGTTTGACATACATCATAGAGAAAAACTAAACCAAAGAAGCATATACCTAATCTCACCATATATACCTGTCTCCCATTGATAGGGCCCCTCTGTACTGTGTGTACCAACTGTGATCTGCTGCTCTGCTGAAATGAACTAGGTCATCACGGAAAGCATCTCAATGGACTCTTGAATCTCAGTCCTGGCAAGGAAAATCTGATGAACAAGGCTCTGGAATGTCTGAAGCTGTAATGATCCATGCTATTGCCCCATGTGAAAAGTAACTCGCAATAGAACAAGAGATAAGTCTGTATGTTGCATCATGGTAGCCCAACTGCAAATGTATATGTGATAATAGGCATAAAGCGAAGGAAGTCTTAACTGGCGTGACAACCATCCATCTTTTGGGGGATAGGATTTCCGTAGGTCATGACTTTGGTTGCCCGTCCCCTTTGCCATCTTGTATTGGATTTCTATATGGGGGAAACTACAAGATCCGTGGTAACAAGTTTACGAGGAAATTGGATTTCGCGGATTCAAGAGTATTATCTAGAGATTAAACCCATCAAAATTGTAAAGGTACAAGGATTGGCTCAACTTTTAACAGAGAAAGAGGTTTTTGTGAATTGTGTTGAAGAAAACCATGATAATACGAATATGGAACATAAATGGTATAAGGACATCATATATTATTTAAAAAATCTAACTTGTCTTGACCATTTGGTTGACCATCAAAGGAGGGCCCTAAGGCTAAAGGATCAAAGTATATTTTAATGCAAGACAATTTAGGATGGAAAAATCCTGATGGAATCATTCTTAAATGTGTCAATCTAGACGAATCTTAAATCATTATAAGAGAGATGCCTGCTGGGTTGTGCGGTGGGCACTATGCACCTAGAACAATTGCTGCTAAAATTATGTGTGCATGGTATTGTTGGCCGACGTTATTTACAGATGTTCATTATTTTGTCAGGTCATGTCAAGAGTGCCAATTGCTTTTAGGGAAACCAAGGCTACCTGCCTTGCCTTTGAACCTAATAATTGTTGAAGCTCCTTTCCAACAGTGGGGAATGGATTTTGTTGGTCCATTTGATCAAAACTCAAGTAACGGGTTCAAGTACATCTTAACATGCACTGATTATTTCACCCGTTGGGTTGAGGCTGTCTCTACCACGAGCAAACCAAATTGATTTTGTCCAAGTTGCCTTGCCACAATAGATAGAGAGATGTTAGCAAGATGCAAAACAAATCTGACTGAAATGACAAAACATAAAAATGATTGCAAGAAATGGGAGACAAATTGCTAAGATAAAAGTGACAAGGGTTTGCAAATCAAAATCCTAGCAAAACTCCCCCAAGACGAAGTGCCAAGACAAATGGGGCACATCCCACCAATTCGGCTTGCTAAGACGCCCTCCTGCAAATGAATTCAAACAATAGTTTCTAGGGATACAAACTCAAAATATGGATAATGTTGTAGTTTGGAAGATTTCACAATCACATTTAGCATGGAATTTGCACAAGTCAAGTAAGTAGAACAATCTCTCTATTCTATTCCTCAAGAGCCAAAAGTCCATTACATAGAGCCAAACTTTTCTTAAATAGAGAAATGGCCAACACAACCCCTAGCCTAAATTGACGGAGGGCTGATATTTAAGCTCATCAATCTAATCTAATGGCCACAAATGAGTCGAACAAATACATCATAATCATATGGTTGGGTTGTTATCAATGGGTGCGTCCCTCTCGAATAAAAGGAAAGTACAATGTGATAACATAAGGATGAGATGGGGGGCTTCCTAGGGGCTATAGTCTCCCTAAGGTGCCTCCTTTACAAGGCTAAAATATGTGTTAAGTGGTGGATAACATGCTGCCCCAACAAGTGTGCCCCCATAGAGCAAGTGCGCCCACTCTACGTAGTGAAATGATGTGTGGGACCCAAATCCTCATCAAAGCCTCATACCAAGGCTCAAAATGATAGTATAAAATCACATAATACTCTCAAATCACAAATTGCCCCACATTACCCTGTTACTGAATAGGTTGCATCTAGTCAAACTTTCAAGTGAGCCGACAAAGATGAACAAAGTACTTGTTCAAATTCGGAGCTCAGAGGCCCATCAGGCCTTCATAGCCTTTTTATTTTTTGTATCGCATGTTCATACCCCTTCGAGGAATTTGTAATAAATGTACTAGCATGACAATTTTTTTGTAAAGGACTTGGCTTCCTAAGACTTAAACGTCAATCCGATCATTCCAAAGTGTTTTTTTTCCTTGTCAATTATGCAATGCTGAATAAGCGATGTATAATTTTTGAGATTTTCATCGCGCCTCCAAAGCTGGAATGGTCGTCTTGATGGGTAGGACTTAGGAGGTTATTAATGTTCACGTATCAATGTATATGAGCGTACTAGGCATCGATATTGAGTCATATGGACATGTGCTAGCTCCCCCTAGAGTTTTGTCCGATTCCGTATCAATGTATATGAGCATACTAGGCATCGATATTGAGTCATATGGACATGTGCTAGCTCCCCCTAGAAAAATATAATTTTCCGTTTTTTAAGTCATTTTTAATGGTTAATTTAAAAAACTTTGAAATGTAATAAAAACTTGATTTGGAGGCAAAATTTGGTGTGGGGATGCTCTTTTTGACACTAGAGCATACTCTTTACCTATGGACCCACTTTTCATACATTCCGGGTGATCAAAAAGTCGCTTAAGGTCATTTTTTGCTATCAGAGCATCAAAGTGACGCTTAATTGCTAAAGGTGCTAGAAATTGACAAAAGACAAATATTCAAAAAAGTAAAAAAAATGATATTTTAATGATTGGGTGATGATTTGGCATGGTGGTCCCATGTATGCGACTCATCCTAATGAGGGAAGCGTCACTTAAAGGAAGGTTTAGCTTCACTCAAAGCATGGATTATTCCCATGCTCACGTGATATATCACACGTTGGCTTCATGTTAGTAAGTGGCCCATACTTATGATTTGTGAATGGGTGTTTTATCATATGGTCTCTAAGCACCACATATTATTTACCATTTTAAACTATGGAATCACCCATCAAGCTAACGTCATACTATCTGTATGAATTGGATTGGCATGAGGGTGGATTTGCACATGTGAATTGGATGGGTGATATGTCTTGGTAGGTGGAGGAGGTCGCCTACCTCATGGGAGGTGGCGCCTCCTCCATGTTATCACTTCACTTAACTCCATCTTACTCCCTAAAAACCCTCAGATCTCTCGACTTCATCTCCCAGTGATGATTCCCCTCCCCCCTCTCTGGAGTTTCTATATTTTGAAGGTAATTTGGCCATTGTATGATCAGATTGTTGAACCTCCGCTTGCATACATTGTAATATTTTTTTTGAGTATTGTTAATAAAAGACTTTGGAGGCAATTTCTGTGTGGGATCTATGGATGTTTGGATGGAGTTTACTTTACCTTAGTGAGGAACTTGTATTTGTTTTCATGCTTGCATATGTTTGGGATTAACTTGCTTTCGGAAGGAAATGGTATTTTAGTAAAGATTAAAGGTAATTCTTGATAGGTTACTCTTTTATTGTAATTCGAAGAAGACTAATTGGTATATGTATGATTTCATGTTTGGATCTACATTGTTGTTGTAGTCTTTTTTTTTTGGTTTACACAAGGATTTTTAATCCCCATCGCCAGTGTTGAGAATCTTTTGCAGGAAGCCGAAGCTGAAGTATTGATGAGCGAATGTGCTCCTTTCCTTCAGTAAATTCGTAAAAGAAGCTTTGTCCCTTTGATCTCACCAAGGAGGCATTTTCTCTCCTTTATTTCTTGCTTTACTCTAGGTTCTTCAGCTTTTGATCCACAACTTTAAAAAAAATTTCTTTTAGTTGCAAACGTTTCCATATTAGATCTATCATCTAAAGTTATATTAAAAGTAGATTTAATGTTTAAAAGTTTCTAGTTCTAGTTTGCTTCCAAGGTGCATATAAAATCCTAGATTTGGTTACTTTTCCCTTTTTTCGCAAGTTTAAAACTTTGAAAATTAAAAAATCTTGTTGAAGGAGTTTTGTGCATTTTAAATTCTTATCTAACAATTTAGTGCTCTGATTTGTTTGCTATCCTTAAGAAGTAAACAAAGACCTTGAGAAAACATCTTTCTAGCTTACTTAGTCATTTTCCATCTAGTATTCATTATTTTTACTTGGAAATTTTTCAACAATTTTTTGGTAATTTTTTCCAAACACTCTTAAAGTGTTTTGGGGCATGTTTAGTTAATGTTTGCTTTCTGATTTTGCAGGTTTTATGAAAAAAGAGGAGGAAGCTTTGTAAAAAAATTAAAAAATTTGAAGTAAAAGAAGACTAACGGAGCTCCCCTTTTGAAAAAATTTCAATTTTTCAAGTTGTTGTAAGCCTTTGGATCCCGATTTGTGGACCAAAGTGCATTCTTTCATCGTTGTAAAAAGTAAATAAGCTTTAGAGTAGCTTCATCAGAGCCCACTCCTTATCCCCCCTCGAGGGATTCGCGTCGGTGCACCATTTTTGTGATTTGTGATGTTAGGCTAGTTTCTTTCGTTTTATGTTTATGCTTTATTTTGGTGATTAAAGTAAAAGAAATACTTACCCCACGCTCTCCCAAGTATCCTGAAAAGGGGAAAGAGATTCGTGCTAGAATTTAATTAGAAAATCTTTCCTTTTGTTTTTGCAGTATCAAGGGCTTGCCCGAGTACTGAACCTGGAAAGAGATTCTTGGGATTTACATTTTCTAATCAGACAAATTTCATTCAAAAAAATCTTTAAAACCAACAAGGCCCTCATCCTCGTATGCTCTACTTCCACTGCAGCTTTGTCTGATCAGTTGGTTGTATCAGAAAAGGATTTGGGTGACTAATAATTAGTTTCATCTTTTAATAAATCTCCTTAACAACGAAAATCCAGCGTTGCGTTTTGCTTCGTGTGGAGAAATTGTGCAGAGGAAGCGGGAACAACTGAAAAGCGACCGGGGTGCCCTGTTAGGATACATCCTTGTTGGTGTAGTGTTGAACATCCCCTTGTGACTCCATTCAGCCCACATTTCCTCGTGTGCTACCACACTGGGTGAGTCTAGACATATTCCCTATGCCTTTGTGGTATATCGGGAATCCCTCTCCTTTTTAATAATCGAGATAATCACCACATTAATAAAATTGACTAAGAATTTACCCACTCTCGTAATCACTCATCTAATAATCTAAAATTTACCAACTGAGACATTGCAATACTTTCACTGAGACTACACAAGCAACTCACATTTGCAAAGCACTCTCTTCATTTTGGCAATGGTCTAGTCTGTTCTTTTTGCATAAGTTAATCTCGCAATGTGTCTCGAATGAGATGTGTTTATTTCATTAAAACTTGCTAAGTGTAAATTTACTTGCAGTAGTTGGTGGGTAATCTTTAATTTCATTCCATTTCAAAACTCCTAGAAAATCTATTGCTTCGAACTTTCATAGTTAGAAACAACCTTAGATTTACTTTTTATAGGGTCCACCCCCCTAGGCTTTGCTAGGAGTTGGCCTAGACGGAGGAGTTGAGTATCAGGTGACAACACTTGGCTCGAGCTTGCCCCCAAGGTCGCACCCAGTGGCTTGAAGTTTTCTACCACGTTACCTGAGGTGCGAATTAGGCAACAACATACCCCGTATTGATAAAGTTACTAAGTCAATGGTTACTTAGCCAATTTAACTTTTGCTGGTGTATTTTGTTGAAGCTGTAATTGGCCAATGGCCACTTCCCTTTCCTAGATGCCTGAACCAACTGTGCCAATGAATTTGTAGACCCCAAATTCACTGATGGTGGTCACTAGATCAAATGTGGGGTGGTCACAAGAACCATCCAAATCCATCAAATATGCTCAATATGGCTCAATCCATGCCAAACTAATTAAATTATAGCCTTGACAACTGATAATAATTAAAAAATCTCATCGACCGGGCCGCATCGTGGCGAATTGAAGCATGGAATTATATGAGGGGTCCATGGGGACACCAAAATAAAAAATCGCAAGTCCGGATCCAAAATTACCGGGACCCCATTTTTGCCTTGGTCAAGCTAGTTTGACCAAGTCAAACTGCTCAAAGTATGACAGAAATGAAGCTACTAATATAAATAAAAGAAACAAAACATAACATCGATGTGCAACCATATTCCTGCCCTGCCATATACCTACTCTGCTGCCTAAATCCGGATGATGTTCTCTGACACTGATGGGCAAGGTAAAAGCCAATACTGATCTCTTTACATACCCAAGTGGACCATGGCCTAGCAAACCTCATCTCACGGGGTCAATGTGGGAACTACTGTGACAAGAGAGTCTGGAGTATGCACTGAGTGAACTTTGAATCTGGGGCATACTGCTGATAGTAAATGTCTCATAGCTTTTCTCCTGCTCATGTAAGGACTGGCTCTGTGCTCTGGTATTGGATCTGCATCATGGTGGCTCCAGCTAACATGGATGTGATAACATTGCTTAAGAACCGTCAATGTAGAATGGTGGAATCTGAAACATTTACTCACCTTGAATAATATCCATGAACACATGCTGGAAACTAACACTCATATTTTCGAAGGAAATCTTGTATTAACAAAACCCTTGATTTATTCCCTTGATGTGACATAGTCTAGTGGATGTGTTTATACATGTATCATAACTGCAGTTTCTCTCTTGCACTTAATTACATTTTATTCTTTTGTCATTTATGGGTGTCTTGGTCTACATGGACTACTTGTGTAACTTCTACTTTATATTTACCTTTTGAAGACTTTGTCAAATGATTACTCTTCTCCAATTTGTACTCTTATAATCTAATAAAAAAATAGTGTACAAAATACAGTTTGACATCCCCTCTTATGCTTGTATACTTACTCTTTCATTTCCTTTATTTTATGTGAGTATTTTGCATTGTTGTTATTGTGTGCAACTGCATATCGTTCCTGTTATAAGAATTGAACTTCTCATTCACATGAAATGCTTGAATTAACCAGTGACTTTAACTACGTCACTGATGTACTGTACAGAAGCATCATACCAAAATTTCATAAAATCCAGTTAATTTTCAATTGATTGTCACATGATTAATTAGTTGATCAACTTACGACTTAAATTCAGTTTTCCATATCTTTATTTTCATATTAGGCCATAAAGATTAGTTTATTGTGTGTAGAGTTAATTTTGCAACTCGATTCCAAAGGAACTTCATGCAGCTTTTACGAAACGCTGAATTTCAAGAATTATCAACCCAAGATTTACAATTGAGTTCAGCTTTGAACACTGACTACTTGCTAACTCTACCAGTTGACGTTGACTGGAAGCGTGCATCTTCATCAAATGCAATAATCTTCAGGTAAGCTTTGCAAAATATAGTTTGATTAACAATTATAATCATCATGGCATTTATGTTATTGTTATTTTACTTTATTTCAAAATAAAAACGTGAAGATATCACATGAAAGTTTTTAACATCATATATAAGAAAGTTATATTTGAAATGATTGGATATGAGTGCAAGTTAAGATCTCAAGAATGCAAGATCTTGAAGTCTAAATGTTGAATCTGTGATGGTTGTTTTCTTTATCCTTTATTAGTTTCATAATGATGTGAACTATTGATTGTGAAAATGGTAATTACGCAATCAACATCTCAATGCTCTTGTGAGGCTAAGTTGAGGGGAAGGTGGGAACATTCTATATCCCTTACTGGTCCTCTCTATCTCTTTTGTTTTCCTTATGAACGGTACACTGAGAATAGAGTAAGAAGGAGGTTTCTTTATCAAGCTTAGAATAGTTCATCCTTCTAACTATTTTGTTATATTTAGATTTTTTGGGATCTTATTGTTATAAGCTTTTTAAACGCTTTTCTTGTTTTAAGCTATGCATTGAAAGAAAAGCAAAGTGCAGAAATGAAAGAATAGTAAACTAAGTATTAAAAACAAATAAAGCAGTTGCATTATATTTCATTTTTCATATCTTCTAATTTTTATCTTATTTTCTGCATTAAACATAGAATAGAAGAGAGAAATAGAAGTGAAGATTAAGAATCAAATCAAAGCCTGACTAGAATCTCGATAATCATTTATAAAAAATGTTCTACTTGAATACACTCGTGACATAACAACAGTTTGGTATCCCTCTATGAATTGCTGGGCTGGTTTAATCTCAAAGCTTGTCTTCATGTTTTCAAGACCATGCTAAAACAAACAAGAATACCAAAGAAGCTATGGGCTGGAATTCAGTTCGTCTTCAAAGAGATGAAGAATCATATTCATGGAAATATTGTTTTTGCAAATTATTCACCAGTTAGTATTAAGCAAAACTCAACCATAATTAATTCACATTCTAATAGAAAACAACATATTCCTAAATATTAGGTGAGAGTTTTGACCCAAACATTCATTAATCTCATTGGAAAGCATCCTTGCTGTCATCAATGTTGTTAGATCCTCTAGACTGCATTAGATGCAATCAACAACATAATGATTCTTTTCAGTTAGCAGAGCTTTTGGTATACCTCTCTTTCTATCTTGGTCTCTAGGGTCTCTCTCATCCTTTATTTTTCCAGGGTTATAATCTTCAATGGGAAGAAGAAGACTTCCTCGGACCTTCCTTTCTTCTTCATGGGGGAGGGGATTGAGATCGCCAACACCTACACATACGTGGGGTGCAATTCTCAGGACCTTGCTTTAGTTTGCAACAGGTCCTTCAACCTTAGGTGAACAAGGGTTACGGATCCTTAGCCCTCCTCGAGTGATAGTGTTTCATACACCATTTTCAGGACATCTCATCCAAGATGTTCCTCGTGGACTCCCTTATTTTTGGTCCTATTGTTCTCTATGGATTTGAAATTTGGGGACTTGGATTGCTCGAGTTTGATTGGGCCATAGTCTAGAGAGTTCAGATCCTTCTCCTCTGATGCATCATCTGATGCAAGCAAACAATTTTGTTATCACACACACTGTAGCTGCCTCTAAAAGGTATCCTATCCAGGACGGTAGATGTCTGGGCAGCTAAGCCATTGACACCTCAAGAACCCTATCTACTTGTTATCCACTAAAATTGCACTTAGTGGATTTTCAGTGAGCCGCCGAAGTTATGAACAAGTACCTTGTTCATTATCAGTGCTAAGAAGTTCCATGGTTTCATCAGGACCAGTTGTGGTCCATTTTTTCGCATGTTCACATCCCCTTGGGGGAATTGTAATAAATTATATAGCATGGTGGTATCTTATGTAAAAGGTGAAAGATTTTCTCAGTTTCAGCCACCGGTTTAAATGTCAATTTTTTTCTCTGTATAATGCCCAACCCAGAAAATGTAAAGGCTGGAAATTGCACAATATTTCAGACTGATAAAACACTGCTGAAACTCACATTTAAAGACAAAAAATAAACTAATAAATGCACACCATAAATTTCAGACTTAGAGATTTTTGGCAAACTTGCCCAGGAAAAACCCACAAGGGGAAAACCTGTTAGGAGAGAGAGATTTTATTTTTCAGGAAAATATTACAACAAGACTAGGAAAAAATTTCAGACCAACTTATTTCAACCGGAGAAATTTTTCTGTCTCGTTTTCTGTGCCAAACAGGAAAAAATCAAACTCAGAAATTTTCTGTTTTTTGCCTCGATTTCTGTGCCGATGTATGGACTGTACCGACAAACCATACAGACCTCGAAATCCATGCCTAGTTTTTTTCTCTAAAATCGTGCCCAAAAATGTGCCAAAAAATCATGCCTGTTGTACTAAAAATTGTATCGTATGGACTGCACGAACCAACAATAAATGCTGCTGTTCTCTCCTCGATTTTTGTGCCCTCTTTGCTGCTGTCCTTTACTCGAAATGCATGTCAAGAGAAAAAACTTGCTGCTGCTGGTGTTTTCTCCTCTCTCTCAGAAAAATGGCTCTGCTCTCTCTCATCTCTCTCCTTCACTCTCTTTCTCAAAACGTAAAAGTGTTTTGCCTTTTCTTGCCTTTTTGGTGAAAACCCTAGGATTCATCTAATCCAACGGTGGAGATTAGATGAGATGAGTGGATGAGATTAAATGCTCGTTAAATCTCATATAAAATTAATTTCACTCACCTCACTTAAATTTTTCCAAAAAGTGACTTTATTCTCTAAAGTCAAATTAAATGCTCATCTCAAGTCATTTAATGCAAGGGTCACTTTATTTCCCCCTTTTAAGTGACCAAGGCTAAAGTCACCTAGGGGAACACTTTCCTAGGTACAAAAATCAACACTCCCTCTTACCAAGCAAGGTGTTTTGCACCACTCCCAACTTGTCTCTAAAGAAGAAAAACTTGCCCCTCCCCAAAGATTTCGTCGGAATATCTGCAACCTGCTCATCAATGGAAATGTACTGTAATGTCATTGCTCCTTTCTGAATATAATCTCGAATGAAATGATACCTGATCTCAATACGCTTTGACCGGTCATGAAAAATTGGATTCTCAGAGAGCTGGATGCAACTCTGATTGTCACAGTAAATCAATGTAGGCCTCAGCTCTTGATCAAATAAATCCACCAACAACTTGCGAATCCACAACACCTCGCAACTGGCCTGACTGGTTGCCATTTACTCAGACTCTGCAGAACTCAAAGCAACGGACTTTTGCTTCCGACTGAACCATGACACTGTTGCCAAGACCAAACTGAAACAACATCCGAAAGTGCTCTTCTGGTCTGCGACATTGCCTGCCCAATCTGAATCTGTGAAGCGAATCAACCTGATCCCATCCGATTTCCTGTAGTCAAGACCATACTCCACTGTCCTTGCAAGGAAATGCAAAACATGTTTTGCGGCTACCCAGAACTGACTGAGAGTGTTCACCGTAAAACACAAATCTGGTCGAGAGTTGACCAGATACATCAAAGAAACAATGAGCTAATGATATAGTGTAGGATACACCAACTCTCCCTCAGAATCATGAAGCTTCTTCTAGTTAGTGACCATCGGTGTAAACATTGGCCTGCAATCCTCCATCTGAAATCTCCTCAGAATATCAACTGCATACTTTCCCTAGCCCAGGAAAATATGTCTAGGCTCCGGCCAAACTTCCAATTCCAGAAAATAGTGCATCAACCCAATGTCTGTCATCTCGTACTCTGAAGCAAGATATTTCTTGCAAGCTGCAATAGGTCTCTCTCCTCTTGTGATAAATAACTCATCCACATACAACAGAAGAATGAATGGATCATCTCCAACCATGATGAAATAGAGATTCGGATCTGCCTCACTCTTTTGAAACCCCATCCGCTGCAAGTAAGAGTCAATCCTGGAGTACCAAGCTCTAAGAGCTTGCTTCAACCCATATAAGGCTTTCTTCAGCCTGCAAACATGAGACTCTCTCCCATGAATCTCAAAGCCCTGAGCCTGCTCAACATAAACCTCTTCCTGTATGATTCCATTGAGAAATGTGGTCTTCACATCCATCTGATGGATCTTCCAACCCATTTTCGCAGCAATGGAAATCAATGCCCTGATCGACGTATAACGAGTAACCGACGCAAAGGTCTCATCATAATCCACTCCCTCAACCTGTGAAAACCCCCGCACTACAAACCGAGCCTTGTACTTCTCCACACTACCATCTGCAACATGTTTTAGCTTGTAAAGTCAACGAGAAGTCACCACTAACTTCCCCTCAAGTCTCATAACTATCTCCCAAACATCGTTCTTCATGATGGAATGGTACTCATCCATCATGGCATCTCGCTAGACATGATGGTGGGAGTCCTCAAAAGTAGAAGGCTCTGAATCACGAAGACTAGCCACCAATGCCATACCCAATTTATCTGGCATCTTGATGGCCCTCATCGACTCCCTGGGTGTCCCAAACTCCTGTACTTCCTTAAAGGTTTCCCGAAGCCACTTAGGCTTCTTCTTCCCTGAAGATTGCTCCCACACTAGTTTGTCCTCATCTAATGAACTGCTAGAGGTAGAAACCCCAATAACCTGTGAACCAAAAGCTGATGTACCAACAACTGGTGAACCCTGTGATCCTGGTGCTCTATACGGTGAACCTGTAACCTGAGACCCAAAACCTGTCCCCGAAGATCTTGCTAGCTGAACCACTGAAACTGGTGAACTTGTGCCTATACTGTGTGGTCCAGTAACCCCAGAAACCTGTGAACTTGTTTGCTGCACTGACGGTACCTGTGAAACTACCTGAGGCGCAGGAACCTGCTGCTCTCCCTGCTCCAACTCTCTAGACTTGCTAAAGGCTTGCTCCTCCTCAAACTTCACTTCCCTTCTCACAACAACTTTCCTCTGAGAAGGAAGGTAAATACGAAAGGCCTTCGAAGTCTCATCATAGCCCACAAAGATGCCCTTCTCTGTGGTGGGCTCCAACTTTGTCCTCTTCTCAGAAAGGACATGAGAGTAAGTCAAACAACCAAATATGCGAAAATGGCTAACCTTAGGCTTCTTGCCTGTGAAACTCTCTTCAGGTGTCATGTTTCCCACGGCACGATGGGGATTCCTGTTCTGAAGATAAACAATGGTACTGCATGCCTCTGCGCAAAGGAAGAAAGGAAGTGACTGGTCATGTAATATAGCTCTAGTTGCCCCAACAATAGACCCGTTCTTCCTTTTTGCCACTCCATTATGCTTTGGAGTGTATGGAACCGTCAACTGCCTCCGTATGCCCTCTAGTCTGCAATATCTATCAAACTCCTTGGAGGTATACTCACCCTCGTTATCCGATCCGAGAGCTCGTATCTTCCTCCTTGTCTGGTTCTCCACAAGAGCTTTGAACTCTTGGAACCTCTGGAAGACTTCCTCAGACTTCTTACTCTTCAGGAAGTAGATCTAG
Source organism: Pseudotsuga menziesii (assembly GCA_001517045.1). Lineage (NCBI taxonomy): Eukaryota > Viridiplantae > Streptophyta > Pinopsida > Pinales > Pinaceae > Pseudotsuga > Pseudotsuga menziesii. The sequence goes on from LPNX010737020.1 coordinate 190,944, forward strand.
GTCTTCTTGGAATGGTCATCGATGAATGTCACATAGTACTCATATCCTCTCAGAGAAATAGATGACATAGGTCCACACAAATTAGAATATATCAAGTCAAGAACCCCTGCTGACCTGCTATCACTGTTAGGAAAAGCAGTCTTGGTGTACTTTCCCAAAGCACACCCCCTGTAAACATCACTCTGCTCTGTGCTTAACTCTGGCAAACTTGTAACCATATGTCTCAACAACCTCAAAGCTGGATGATGCAAGTGAGCCATCCTCCTATGTCACAACTCACAAAGCTCGTTGCAACTGCTATGTGCCAAGGCATGCTGAGGCTGAAATAAGAGCTTGTAAAACTTCCCACATCTGAATCCAATGGCATATGAAGCAGATGGTCCTGTAGTCTTGGGAAACACTCGCACATGTCCATCTAGGAAGGACACCCCAAGACCCCGATCCTTGATCATGGAAACTGAAACCAAGTTCTTCTTCAGCTCAGGTACATATAGTACATCTCTCAAAACCATGGGACTCATGGACTCCCTCTGAAAGGCAATGGTCCCATGCCCAATTGCTCTGACGACAGAATCATCTCCCAACACTACCTCCACATCAGTCTTTGCCTGTGAAAGCTCGGAGAACATCTCTCGAGCACCTGTCATGTGGCTCGAAGCTCCACTATCAATGTACCGTGTGCTGGAAGTGGATGCATTGTAAGAATGGTCTGTCAACAAGGAAAACTCCCTCTCACTATCAACATCCGCACTGGTGATGATGGATGCTCTCTCTCTATCAACATGTCCAGTGCAAAGAGAAAACTCTCTCTCAAATCTTGCTGTAAAATCCTCAACCTCTGCCGAAGCTACTGTCTATTGCTGCTTCTTCTTCTTCTTGTTTGGACACTCCCCAACATAGTGTCCCATCTTCTGACAAGCAAAACACTTTACAATGCTTAGATCCTTCTTCTGCCCATCCTGCTGCTTGGCCCCACCCTTCTTGGGACCCTTCTTGAACTTCTTCTTCTCCTTTGTTGTCAAAGCCACATCCTCCTCATCCTTCCTACTAGTAGAAGCACTGCCCTCCACAAGACCCCTCCGAGTTTCCTCCTGAACAAAATCATCACATATCCTGTCCCATGTAGGTAAGTTCTCCCTGGCTACCAAAGCCTCTACAAACACAACCCAAGGCTTTGAAACCCCATTCAAAGTTGTCCGCACTAGCTTTGCATTAGGAACAAGCTCCCCCACTGCTGCAAGCTCATCTCTCACCTGAGAGATCCTAGTAAGGTAAGATATCACAACCTCCCCTTTGACCATCTTGATACTTTTTAGCTTCTCCCTCAAAACCATCTTCCTATTCTTGTTTGAGCTCTGAAACAATCCGGTCTAAGCATCCCACATCTGAGATGCACGAGTCTTACTCGATATGTGAGGAATCACATGGTCTTTAACTGCATCTAGGACAATTCTCCTGGCCTTAATATCTTTCTTGTTGAAAGCAACCAATCTAACTGCATCAATAGTAGCATCAGGAACTACAATAGGGTGAGTTGTAGTGTCATGAACTACCTCATCCCACAACTCATTATCCTCCAACACAAGCAATATTCTAGTTTTCCATGGAACAAAATTCCCAGCCCCATCAAGCCTATCCTCCATTTAAGTCCAGGAGCCATTATCTCTGCTAAGTTCAAGTTTCAACAAGGGCTTCCCACAGTCAAAAGAAATTTTATTGAGTTCTGGAAATTACTTTCTGTCTGCAAAAATTTAATTTTCTTCCCAACCTTGCTCTGATACCATGAAAGATTTTCTTAGTTTTAGCCACCGGTTTAAATGTAAATTTTTTTCTTTGTTTAATGCCCAACCCAGAAAATTTAAAGGTTGGAAATTGCACAATATTTCAGAATGATAAAAACATTGCTGAAACTTACATTTAAAGACATAAAATAAACTAATAAATGCACACCATAAATTTTAGACTCCAAGATTTTTGGCAAACTTGCCTAGGAAAAACCTGTTAATAGAGAGATTTTATTTTTCAGGAAAATATTACAGCAATACTCAGAAAAAATTTTCAGACCAACTTATCTCAATTGGAGAAATTTTTCTTTCTTGTTTTCCGTGCCAAACAGGAAAAAATCAAACTCAGAAATTTTCTGTTTTCTGCCTCGATTTTTCGTGCCGTTGTATGACAGACAGTACATACAGACTGTATGGACCTCAAAATCTGTGCCCAGAATTTTTTTCTCGAAAATTGTGCCCAGAAATCTGCCTCGAAAATCATTTCCCACTGTATTGAAAAGTGTACTGTACGAGCCAGCAATAAATGCTGCTGTCATCTCCTTGATTTTTGTGCCCTCTCTGCTGCTGTCCTTTCCTCGAAATGCGTGCCAAGAGAAAAAACTTGTTGCTGCTGGTGTTTTCTCTTCTTTCTCAGAAAAATGGCTCTGCTCTCTCTCAGCTCTCTCCTTCACTCTTTTTCTCAAAAAGTGAAAGTGTTTTGCCTTTCCTTGCCTTTTTGGTGAAAACCCTAGGGTTGATCTAATCCAATGGTGGAGATTATATGAGATGAGTGGACGAGATTAAATGCTCATTAAATCTCATATAAATTTAATTTCACTCAGCTCACTTAAATTTTTTCAAAAAGTGACTTTATTCTCTAAAGTCAAATTAAATGTTTATCTCAAGTCATTTAATGCAAGGGTCACTTTATTTCTTTCTTTTAAGTGACTAAAGCTAAAGTCACCCAGGGGAACACTTTCCTAGGTACAAAATTCAACAAAAGGTTTGTCCTTCTTGAGACTTAGTCATCAAATTCATCGCCCTTGAGTGTTTTGTGCCTTGTTAGTTATATGACGTCTTTTTAAGCAACATATAATTTTCAAGTTTTTCACTTAAAATCCTTCGAAGCCAGGGTGGTGAAGTTGGTGATTATGCCTTAGGAGGGTTATTAAAGCCTAGAGTCTATGTATTATACCATGCTAATCATTATCCCAGAGTCTTGTGAACATGCGCTAAGTTCACCCTAGGATTTTTTAATTTTCAATTTTTAATAAAATCATTGATAAGGTGTATTTTATTTGTAGAATTTCAAAATGTCATAAAAGTGTGGTCTACAGTGGGATTTTTCTGTGGGGGTGCTCGTTTCCATACTCAAAGTACCCTCTTTACCCCAAAACCCACTTTTCCTGAGTTTTAAGTGATTATTTATCACTTAAGGGAAAATGTCTCCAAAAAAGACAAAAAGTGAATAAAAAATTAGAAAAAAGGAAAAGATGGAGAAAAAACACATCCCTAAATCAGTGGAAATTTGTCCTAGACATGTTCTAGGTTAACTATGGATGACGTTGGGGGTAATTGGAGACCAAATCAAGATCAAATCGGCTTGATTCCAATCAAATCCATGAGGGGGCGAATTTCTCCTTAGAGGGGCACATTTATCCATGAAAATAGCTCACCTCTTGTTGTATATGTATCACAGAAAGAGGGGGGCTGACCTATTGAAGCGGTAAAAGCTTCTTTAACGCTCGTAAATTTTCTAAAATGCCCACAGGTAATCTGAATCCCACATGTTGGTAAGTAATAGTAGATATTGGTAATAGATAAGATGATAATAGGCTCGCCTTCATAGGCTTGAGCTTGTGTAGTGAAGGGTTACACCCTTTCATTTAATAATTAATAACTATAATATATTATTTTATATTTGTTACACTCTTCGTTAAGAGATAGTTATTTAATTATTAGTAGTTATTTAGTGTTTATTTATTATATATTTTTGTTCATTACATTGCCTCTCCCTTAGAATTGCTTTATCCTCAAAGCACAATTATGGAAGACTTATCCCTTGTTCTTGCTCGTAACGCTTTCTCATGACATTGTGTGTTGGTAGTTGCAACACTTGACGAAATAAGACGATATGTTTTTTTAAACATTGTGTATTAACCTTTTTTAAGGAAGAGCTTTCTTCGTCTTTGCGTGATAATTCTTTTTGAATATCTCGATTCTCCTCTTCTAATTGTTGATTGCGTTGAAACTTATCCTTTGCCTTGTTGATTTGCAGAAGTAATTTCTGGTTATGATCTCTTAGACGAGAGATCTCTTCTTTTTTACCTACAATAACCTTGTTGAAATCGTTATGTATCGTCTGTATTGATTTCTCATTCCCATGCGACAACATCTTTGATACTTCTTTGAAGTCTTCAGATGATGCGACCTCTGATTATGTCTTCATGTTAATGTCTGACAATGCGATTTTTTTCTTTTTGTAGGGCAATGTCAGAAACGTTTTTCAGCATTTAAGATAAAAGTCCCCAATGTTTTTAGCCACGGTAATCCCAAAACTAGGTCACCGTTACTACTCCACAAGGATTTAACTATAAATTGCGAATCGCCAGTATAATCTCCAATGTTCCATTGTAAATCGCTTCTTGCATATTCTTTGTTATTCCAAAAGTCTAACCTTTCACTTATATTTGTCCTTGGAATCGCTAACTCATTAGCAAATTCATCACTAATATAATTATTGCATTCGTCGGGAGCAATAGAAATAGTAATGTCTTTCCCTCCAATTGTTCCTTTTAATTGGAGTAACATCGAAACATAAGTTTTTAAAGTGCTTGGAAATCTTCCTTTTTTTTCGTTATGAGATTCCATTTTGTTATGCTTCTTATCCCAAGATATATCAAAGAAAGACATATTTTATCGTGTATAGTATACTATACTTTTCAATAATTAGTTTCTTCCCCTAAAGACTTCTTGTAGATTGGGTGGTTGGGAGGTATGATTGTTACCTTCCCCACCTAAGTTCAAACCTCACTTTCTTCTTAGAAGCAATTATTATGCATTTTTAGATCCCCCCCCCACCCCTTAAGTTTTGTAAAATGGTGTAGATTGGGTGGTTGGGAGGAATGAGTGTTACCTTCCCCACCTAAGTTCAAGTCTCACTTTTTTGTTTGTTGTTGGAGAATAAACCCAAACCCACCTATTAAGAAACCACATGTTGTTTTACTTTTGCCTTTTATTTTTTTTCTTTTCTTTTAGGACAAGGTCCAATTTTTTTGTTTTTCCTTTTCCCCTCCTTATTTTTGTTTTTTTTTTATTATTATTTTTTTACTTTTTTGTTTTGTTTTTTGTGTTTTTTTGTGCCTCAATATTTAGAATGCTGAGGTGTTAAACTATTTGTCCTGTGCAACTTCCTTTTCTTCTTTTTGATCTTTGATCTCCTTCAAGTATGCAGCGGAATAATATTTTTTTTAACGAGATTTTGGATAGTGGCCAAGGAACTATTTATTTATTTATTTTTTCCTTTTTTTAAAATCTTGGTCAAAGACTTGGATTCAGAGACACTCTGAAATGTTTATCAGACAAGGTCTAATAGAGGGTGTGGCCAAGGGCCGGAATCAGAACTAGCTTTGATACCAATGAAGTGGTAAAAGCTTCCTTAACTCTCGTAAATTCTCTAAAATGCCCACAGGTAATCTGAATCCCACATGTTGGTAAGTAATAGTAAATATTGGTAATAGATAAGATGATAAGCTTTTACATTGAGGCTCGCCTTTATAGGCTTGAGCATGTGTAGTGAAGGGTTACACCCTTTCACTTAGTAATTAATAACTATAATATATTATTTTATATTTGTTACACTTTTCGTTAAGAGTTAGTTATTTAATTATTAGTAGTTATTTAGTGTTTATTTATTATATATTTTTGTTCATTACACGTACCTTGTGAGAAGTGGTGCTTACTACCTCTAGTTCACTCTAGTTCGCTCCCAATCATCCCAAAAAGCTCCAACACTTGGCAAATTCGCCCCCCTTGGGGTTTGTTCTCATTTTTCCTGTTTAAGCGAGGCTTTCTTTTTCATTTAGGGATGCAAATAACCTCTACCCGTTGTAATCTTGCTTTGTCTTGTTGATTAATGAAATTGAAGGATTTGGAGGCTCATGTGTAGCATTATCTTATGGTTATGCAATTGCATGATTTCTGAGGTGGTATTTAGCTAAATTATGCTTTTATCAAAATAGGTAGTATTGATCTAGCTTTCTTTTGAATGAGTATTTGCAGCTGTCAATTTGCTCATTTATGTTTTATCATTGGAAGATTTTAGGAGTAATAGATCCTATTCAACTATACTAATATTCTCCTTGTTTTCTATGATGAAATGTACTAGATTAACCATGCTTGTTTTCATACTATTCAAGCTCGGGATTGAGGACCTCTCTCTTCCCTCTCTAAATTTCAACTTTTTCTCGGTTACCGGTCCTTTATGCTTGACAAATGTTAGATCCATAAAATCTGATTTTGTTATGCATATATATCAGATCTAGAATCTCTTTAAAAGTATCATCTCAAACTAGATCTAGATTAGTGCTTAAAATGCTTGTTTTCATCAAAATTTTCACAAATTTCCAAGTGCTTGAGTAGTTTAAAATCTTGTATTATTATTTGACTAATCCATGAAATTCTAAAATCATTAGAGGAAATTTCAACTCATAATGGGCCTCCTAAGGAAAATAATAAAATAATAGTTAAAATAATAAAATAATATTTATTAGAAGAAAATAAAAAAACTACTTTTTTTGTTCGTATTTTCGACATATCTCTCTGTGTTTCTACTCAAATTTCAATCGGGAGAGCTAGTTGGATGCGGAGTTAAATTCCGCATCCAATGAGTACCTACTTGACATGCTTTTGACGGACCTTGCTACCCCAAAAACAAGAAATACCTGAAAAACGTGATGATGAATTTCGATCGGGAGAGCTCGTTGGATGCGGAATTGAATTCCGCACCCAACGAGCTCCCCCGATCGAAATTTGAGTAAAAGTATAGGGAGATATGTCGAAAATACGAACAAAAAAAGTAGTTTTTTTTATGATACCTATCCACAAATTTATATTAAAAAATTGTTTAAGACCTATACGATATTTCAAATTTAAAGCAATTTCATTGGCTAACACATGATGACATGGAATTTGAATTAGGGTTGAAAGGCCCATTTTGAGTTGAAATTTCCTCTAATGTGCTTGCTGGTGTTTAGCAGGTTTGAGAAAAAGGAGAAGGAAACGTTACCGAAAATCAAAACCTTTGACCATCCGAGGCACCCAAGATCCTTCTTTCTTCCCCCTTCTTCATTCCTTTTCTCTTCCAAAGAGTGTGTAAGCCTTTTGATCCATTTTCAAAGGTCAAAAGGCACTTTATTTTATTATTTCAACATTTTGAAAAGTTCTATGATAAAGCAAGCAAGTGGGCTACAGAATGCTTGTTAGACACAATGACACACTAAAAAGGGGGGGGGGGTGAATCAGTGGGCCAACACTTTTTACCAATTTCACTTCTTCAAATATTTAAGCAAAGATCATCATATGTATACAATCAATATTAATCAATCACATCACAAGAGACACATCATAAAATAAACTTGTAAACTTTATTATGTCAAATTTGATATTGGTTACATTGAAGGCCACCACTTTGGGGTAAGCATCAACTTCAACTAACTGAGAAGCACCAACTTCTATGCCAAGACCCTGCTTGGTTTTTTCTTAGATCCAACTAAGACTCAGCTTGCCTTCACATACTTCTGCCACTCATTCAACTACTGCTTGTCATCTTTTTGCTGTTCATTGATCACGCCAAGTCACCTGCTTTCTCCCTTCACTGTGTTCTTCTCATGCTTCTTATCCTCAACATCATCATCACCATACTTCAAACCTCTCACTGCTCAGTCAACATTTATCATTATCATGCATCAAACTGTTCACTATCACAGACCTTTGCTCATCATCTTGTCAGTCATATCCAAATGAAGCTATCATCTTGTCTTTGTCATGTCAAACCATGTCAAAGTCACTTCACATCTACAATTTACTCAATCTGATCAATACATCGAGATCATCAAAGACGTCTGTCCAAATAGTTAGATCATCAAGTCATCTAGGGTTTGTGCTCATGTCTTTTCTGCTTAAATCAAATTTCATCTATCATTGGTTTGGTCCTTCACAAACAAGTCAGCTGCCTCAGTCATCAAATTTCTCATATGCTAAAATGAATTGGCTTCACGAATTGTTTGCATGTGTAAAAACAAAACTGATAAGAATCATAAAAACATATTGCTCAGACTGTCTTCTCCTTCTGCGGCTGTATATTTCTCTTACACCCAAAGAAAAACTCAGAACCACACCACTGAATTCAAAGAACTATCAAAATTTTTGCTGCTGCTACTGTGAATCCCGAAAAACAGAGAAGGAAGAAGACTTTTTCAACCTGCGGCTACCTCAACTAGCTCGCTTGAGATCAGAGCTATATCTTCACTTCTCTTTTTTTGAATGGTGTTTTCACTCCTATTTATACTAGTTCCAACGTAGAAAAAAATAATCTGAGCCGACATGTCATTGAATAATTAAGAGTTTAATTTAATTCCTTTTTTCTTTAGCTGGCCTTGTCATAATAATTTTTCCATTCTTTTAAAAAGGGTATTAAGTGGACTGTGTATGCTTGCGTTAGGTGAGCTGCCACATCATCCTTTTAAGAGGTTTGTTAAGTGTTTAAATGCATCATCCACCAACAACATCAAATGTCTGCAAGGTATGTCCACGACCTCTTCAAGCATGCTAGATTATTTAGCATTGTTTCAAGCCCTCACACATCATTAGGTCCATCATCGAGTGGTGCCATGTACAATTAACAACAAATGTGTCCAAGTGCCATCAAACAACCATGTTTGTGGGTACCAAGTCTTTACCATGCCCTAGGACCATCTCCAAGAGTCCATGATCACAAATGACCACAGAATGGGTCATCTGCCCCATGTTCCAATACCCAAGTCATGTTCTTCTTGCCATATTCTTCATGTCATCCAATGCCCATATCATGTTTACTTGTTTTCCATGTCACCAATGCCTTCACATGTGTCTTGTCAATAATGCTCGCTGCCTTGTGATGCATGTCCATGCTTGTCATATCCTCAAGCCATGTCATCCACCTTTTTCATCTTGTCCTTGCCATGTCTTCAAGCCCTCCAATGCCATGTGCTTGTTCTTTGTCTTCCATTTCCATGTCTTCAAGCCCTCCAATGCCATGTGCTTGTTCTTTGTCTTCCATTGCCATGTCTTCAACTTCTTGCTTGTTTTGTCATGTCATCCATACTTATGTCAAGTTATTTGCCTTGCACCTTGCCATATCACCATTACAACCTTTGTCATGCCTTTCCTTGTCATTGATCATGTACTCCATGTCATCACTTCAGCCTTTGTCATTAATGTGTTGTCATCAATGACAACCTATGCTCAACAGCGCCCACACTCCATCCCCTTGGGGAGATTCACAGTTTCCTTTTATGGCATGTTTTTTTCTAAATAACACATGCACATGATCTGTCTTCTAGAAAGGCTCTATAAATTAAATAATCTTTATTTATCTTGGTTTTTAGCTTAACATAAAGTAAATAATTTCAAACCCGACTCGTTGCCACGAAGTATGCTCTCGCCACCAATTAAAGGGCTTGTCGATTATTGGTGGATGATCAGAAAGTGACACATAATCAGTGTTCTAGTTTATTTCATTTTTATCATTTGCTTTATTCGCATTAACAATATCTGTTGCTTGTTTCTAAATTGGAATAAGCATTTTGTTGCAAACTTCGCGTATGCTCTTTCCTCCTGCGGGCTTTTCTTGGTTGTTGGGAAATCAAAAGCGATTTGCGACACTCCTTAATTTTCACACATTAATTTAACAACTCATTAATAAAATTAATTCCTAATACATTACGAAAAATCCGGCGTATCGATATTTGTCATTGTGGGCAAATTCTTCAAAAGAAGCGGGAACCACTGGATAGTAACCTTAGGATACCGTCAAGCTACACCCCTGTTGGTGTAGTGTTGGACATTTCCTAAAGACTCCAATCATCCCACATTTTTAAGTGAGGAACCACCTTTGTCATAATCCGAACATATTTTCAGTACTTCACAGTATATAGAGAATCCCCTTTTCCATAACTCAACTCATCATTTAATAACTAAAACTGACTGAGAATACATTGCAAAACATTTCATCTTTTCAGCAGCATCACTTCTTTTTTACTTCGACTCCATTGTCACTGATCTACATTTGCAACAATATTTTACATTTGCTTATTATCAGTTTATCAATTGTTGCTAAATCACTATGTGTTGATGTTATCATTTACATGCTGATGAAATATTTATGATCTTTGCAATAATCTTGTTTCAGTGATTTTATTCAAAAAAACTCCTAAAAAAACTTACTTCAATCCATAACAATTAAAACAAAAGAGCCTTAGTAACTCTTTCTTAGGGACCACCCCCCTTGGCTTTGTTAGGAGTTTCGCCTAAACGAAGGAGTCAAGATCAAGTGATAGTACTTGACTCGAGACTTTCCCCCAAGGACACGCCTAGCAGCTTGAAGATTTCTGCTGCACTTAACCCCCACGTGTGTTTAAGGTGGAAACACCACCACTGTAGGAGCGGTTGTCACACCGGATGGGCACTTGTCATTTTAAGCCTACTCTTAAGTAAAACTAAGGGGGAGACCCTTGTCTGCCACTAGGGAGAGATCTACGAAACAAAAATAAGACACCAATAGAAGTAATAGACAAAAGGTAAAATAGAGATGTCTCAGAAAGTGAGTTCTAGACCACCAGATCAAGCTACTATGTGGTGAATATTGAATTCAATTTGATATTAATGAATTTAAGACTAAATAAGATCAGATTTACGATTCTTAGTACCTTGTACAATTTATGTCAGATCTAGGTCGATAAATGGTGTTGGAGTTGAATAGACTAGATACTACCCTGGGGGGAAATAGCTCAACAAATAAGAAATTGCCAGGATAGGCCCTAAATCAACGAATAAAAATCACTCTAACACAACAAAAATATTGCTTAGATGAGAGGTAAACAATAGGAGAAATCTCAAGCAAAACACAAGTTAAAACTGGAAGCCCTAACAAGCTAGCCAAGGGAAGGGGACACATTTCAAATCAGAGAAGCGCCTATTCTAAGGGTAAAATGGTGTCAAATGAACATAGAAAACAGGCCTTAGAGGTTTGGATACTGTCTTAGAAAAACCCAAGTGCTAGAAATTAGAAGATCCAAGTAAATAACTTGCCGAGAGTTTTAATGGTGTTGATTGAGTTACTATATTTTGATGACAAATGGATGAACTGTAAAACAAAGAGAAGATAGAGGAACTTGTTTTCTCAAAGGATTTGTTGAGATGGATGACAATTTACTTGCATAGAGATCAATATCAAGAAGTTGTTGAAGTTCCAGCTTGTATGCAAGCTTGCCCAAGTGACCAAGTGCGCCCTCCTCCTGAGAAGGACAAACAACCGAGCTTTAATTTGATTTCTAAGAAAAAGGAGAAACACAAACAAGAAATAGAGGGAAATTCATTGATTCAAGACAAAATAGAAATTCCCTGATGTTCAACAATTTGAGAGGAGGAAGAGGGGTTTTCCCACTCATGCGCCCTCCTCAAATCGCTGCCACTGTAAATGCAGGCAATTCACCACAAATTTTGCCAATGACTTACACAAAAATCTTCAAATGCAAAGGACAAGTAACATGCAATGATCTATCATCAACATTTAGCTATCAAATGCACAAGTTAACCGCTGCAATTTTTTTTTCTATTTCATTGTTTCAAGAGCCAAGAGTCAATACAATGAGTTGCTCTTCTCCTTATTAAAAAATGAGAAGGAAAGATCGCTAGCATCAATGGCTGGGATTAAAACATAAGTTCGAGTGATCAAAAGCTGAGATTCACTCTCAAAATATATTAGATGGAAGCTAGCAAAGGGGGGCGATTTTTCCCAAGTGCGCCCCCTCTAGAGTGAGAAATACATCATGGTTGAGAAATATAACATTAGCCAAGTCGTAGGGGGTGTCTAGTAACTGTTTTATCCTCCTAGGCATATACAATTAACCACAATGAGCTATCATGCCCAAACAATGGGGATGAGACCCCACAAGTGCGCCCACTCTAGATGCATGGTGAAGTCGTGGGGCCCATACAAATCAAAATGTATGTCAAAACATTATGAATGATGTATCCATATGATAATAATGTTATTCCCATGCTGATTCATTACTTACTTTGCCTTTTGGTTCGCTTTGCTAAGTCATGGTATGCTGATTTTTATTAATTCACTGTGCTTATAATTTCCAGATTGCAAAAATATCCAAAAATACTGACTTCCCTTGCCCGAATGTCTGCTCCAAGTGCATAGATGGATTCACAGGATACAAATCCGTTAGGAACATGTACGCACATGGCCTGAAACACCTTGAAAATGCTCTGGTATCAAAATCCATGTCCATGAATAAAAATATGGCCAGTTATAAATCATAATAATTAAAAATCTCATGAATTGTGGCCAACAACCACTAACCGAAGCATGGAACTACGTAGTGAGGGTCCATAGGTACCAAAAATACAATTTTGAATCTCTGTATCCAAATTTACCCGAGGACCAATATTATGACCAATCAAACTTGGTTGACCAAGTCAAAACTGGTCAAAGGATGTAGATGAGCACTATACCTCAAGAATATCTGCATGCATGGGATTAGAACTTGCTCTTTTAGGTATATAAGCAGTACACTGTCAAACCATAAGCAGTACACTGTCAAACCATAAGCAGTAATATACACTGGTGATAAAAAATACAATACAAGGATACAAACATGTCAAGATAGGAACAATAGTGCAATGCCAATAAGGTGTCAATTACATGACTGTTTTCATGTTCACCCCTTTGTAAAATAGAGTCCATCCCTAATTATTCCCTGATGAGGTGGAAAACACTAAAGCTCAGTCAAGGGATGTGATTGGGGAACATACTTGGTGGTCTCTCAGAGGAGATGGGAAAAAGGGGATCCAAGGTGACATGTGCAAGATAGGAAAACACTAGGGGAAAGGAGTGTCTCACATATGGGTAGAGTGTTTAGGATGTCCCCATTAGATTCTAGCAAGTAGCTTATAGCTCACTTCCAAGCTTGAATCAGGCTCCATGAGGATCTTTTCTAGAGCCATTGTGTTGAGTACACAACTAGCTGTATTTTGATATGGTTCTAGGGGACTCTTAGAATTAGCAGTCCCTTTACTCCATCTCACATCCATGCCCTTCTTGGGGCTCCATGAGGAATAATCATTATATTTCATTTCTTAAGATGTCCAACAGTTATTTTGAGTTTGCATTTGTTTTTGAATTGTTTTCATTTGGCCCTTTATTTTATTTCATTCTAGCCTTTTGGCTTGATTTGTCATTTCTTTAGCCTTTTTGGCTTGCATTCATTTAGATATAGCATGAATCACACTGATGCATGTACTGATGATAAGGCAACTTACTTGGAGGACTAATGGGGATACTTTCACATTCTAGAGCCGAGACAAAAAGTAAAAGATGGAGGCCTATCAATACACAAAGGTCATAATGGGGGAAATCTCTTTCATCACACCAGTCATTTCTATAGTCATAGGGTAGCCTTTCATCACACAAAAGAGAGGGAAATCATCTATCACTAGCAGGGACATTGAGGGTCACATGGAGCATTCCATGGTTGTTGGGCATTCGTTGAGTGCTTCCACTACTTCCTCCACTTGGTACATTGATAGTGGAGCTTCGAGTCACATGACAGGTAATCGAGATATGTTCGCCAAGATGTCAGAGATAGATTTGGAGTTGGAGGTTGTGTTGGGAGATGATACAGTGGCGAGAGCAGTTGGGCATGGGATGGTCTGTTTTGACAGGGAGTCCATGCAACCTATGTTTCTGAGGAATGTCTTGTATGTCCCTAGGCTGAAGAAGAACCTTGTATCGGTTTCCATGATTGAGGATAGAGGCTTTGGAGTATATGTCTTAGATGGGAAAGTTCATATCTTTCCCAAAGCAGCAGGTCCATCTGCTTCATATGCGATTGGAGTCAGATGCGGGAAACTGTACAAGCTTCTCTTCTAGCCACATCATGCACTGTCACACACTGGGAGTAGCAGTGAGTTGTGTGAGTTATGGCACAGGAGGATGTCCCACCTTCATCATCCAACTTTGAGGTCGCTGAGAGACATGACTACAGGTATGCCAGATTTCAGCACAGAGCCGAGTGGTGTATGTAGAGGGTGTGCTTTGGGAAAGTACACCAAGACTGCTTTTCCAAGCAGTGATAGCAAATCAGAGGGAGTGCTTGTGTTGACACATTCAGATTTATGTGGTCCCATGTCATCTACCTCTTTGACAGGTTATGAGTATTACTTTACATTTATCGATGACTTTTCCAGGAAGACTTGGATCTATTTCCTTAGAAGCAAGAGATTAGAGGAAGTCTTGCTTCGGTTCCAAGAGTTCAAAGCTCTTGTGGAAAACCAGGCAGGAAAGAAGATCAAGGTACTTTGATTAGACAATGGGGGTGAGTATACTTCCCATGCATTCGATGAGTTCTGTAGATAGGAGGGGATCAAGAGGTAGTTGATAGTTCCTTACACTCCACAGCAGAATGGAGTGAGTGAAAGGAAGAACCATTCTATAGTGGGTGCAGCTAGAGCCATGCTGCATGATCAGAGTCTTCCTTTCTTTCTATGTGCAGAGGCCTGTAGTACTGCTGTTTATGTATTGAACAAGAGTCCGCACCGGTCCTTGGGGTGCAAAATTCCTGAGGAGATGTTCACCAGGAAAGTGCCTGAGATAGGTCACTTTCGTATCTTTGGATGCCTTACATACTCACATGTCCCTTCTGAGAAGAAGTTGGAGGATACTGGAGAGAGGGTTATTTTTGTTGGATATGACGAGACTTCGAAGGCTTTTCGCATATACCTTTCTACACAGAGGAAAGTTGTGGTGAGGAGGGAGGTGAGATTTGAGGAGGAGCGAGCCTTTAGAAGGTCTCGAGATTCAAAGATAGAGGAGCAACAGAGTACTCCATAGGTGACAACATCATAGAGTTCAGCGAGTCAGGGCACAGGGTCACCGGTTTCAGGAGTGACTGGGTCACAGGTTACAGGTTCATCAGTTTCAAGGACTCAGTCTACAGGGACAGGTTCACAGATTACTAGTTCACAGTTTATACCTTCAGGTGATTCAGATACTCATGGTATAGGTTCAGTTTCACCAGGGACAGGATCTCAGACTGTTGATATTTCTTCAGGGAGACATTTGTTTGATGAAGATATAGAGGAGGGTTTGCGACAGGATGCTTCTTCTAAGAAGAGAAAGCCAAGTTGGCTTAGGGATCTTGTGAAGGAAACATAGGAGTTTGTCAGGCAACCCAGGAGGGAGGTCCAAGAGAGCAAGGCACCTGAGAGATTTTCCAGCTACATGGCACTGGTGACTAGCTTGCGTGAGTCTGTACCTACTACTTATGAGGAGGATTCCGAACACCAAGTTTAGAGAGATGCCATGATGGAAGAGTACAATTCCATCATGAAGAATGTGGTGTGGGAAGTGGTTCTGAGACCAGAGGGAAAGTCAGTTGTGACTTCCAAGTGGCTCTACAAGATCAAGCATGCTGCGGGTGGCAGCATTGAGAAGTACAAAGCTCGATTTGTTGTTGCGCGTGGGTTCTCACAGATAGAGGGAGTTGATTATGATCAAACCTTTGCGCCAGTGGTCAAATTTTCTTTGATTTGAGCAGTGATCTCCGTTGTGGCAGAGATGGGTTGGAAGATCCATCAGATGGATGTGAAGACCGCTTTTCTCAACGGTCTTCTACATAAGGACGTTTATTTAGAGCAGCCACAAGGATTTGAGGTTTTTGAGAGAGATTCTCATGTGTGCATGATGAAAAAGGTCTTGTATGGTCTGAAGCAAGCCCCTCGGGCTTGGTATTTGAGAATTGATCCCTATTTGCTTTCGATTGGGTTTTAGAAGAGTGAGGCAGATCCCAACCTATACTACATTGTGGTTGGTGGTGTGCTCATTCTTCTGCTATATGTTGATGATTTGTTCATTACTGAAGGAGAGCACCTGCTTGAAGCATGTAAGAAAGATCTTGCTTCAGAGTTTGAGACGACTGACCTTGGGTTGATGCACTATTATTTGGGGATGGAGATTTGGCAGGAGGATAGACATGTTTTCCTGGGGCAAGGAAAATATGCTGCAGATGTTCTGAAGAGATTTTAGATGGATGATTGCAGACCTATGTCTACACCCATGATGACCAACTGGATGAAGCTTCATGCTTTTGAAGGAGAGTTGGTGGATCCTACTCTATTAGTTCGTTAATGTATATGGTTAACACCAGACCAGATTTGAGTTTTGTAGTAAACACTCTCAGTCAGTTAATGGTGGAGCCCAGGAGAGTGCATTAGACTGTCGGAAAACACATCTTGAGATATGTTGCTGGTATAGTTGATTATGGTTTGGACTACAGCAGATATGATGGAGTGGGATTGGTTGGCTTCACAGATTCAGATTGGGAAGGTAGTGTTTCGGACCAAAAGAGCACTTCTGGTTGTTGCTTCAGTTTGGGATCAACATTTGTGTCATGGTTCAGTTAGAAGCAAAAGTTCGTAGCATTGAGTTCTACTAAGGCTGAGTACATGGTAACCGGTTAGGCTAGTTGTGGGGCATTGTGGCTTCGCAAGCGGATGGTAGACTTGTTTGGTCATGAGCTAAGACCTACGATTATACATTGCGATAATCAGAGTCGCATCAAGCTCTCTGAGAATTTGGTATTTCATGATAGGTCAAAGCATATAGAGATCAGATATCACTTTATCAAAGATTATGTTCATAGAGGAGCTGTGCAGTTGCAGTATGTTTCTACAAATGAGTAGGTAGCTAACATTCTCACTAAGTCTTTGGGTAGAGGGAAGCATGTCTTTTTTAGAGACAAGTTGGGAATGGTGAAAAACACCTTCCTCGGTAAGAGGGAATGTTGAAATGTTACCTAGAAAGTGTTTGTTCATCTAGTATTGCCTTGGGGCGGACAAGGACACTTTATTTGGTGACCCCTAGTCATGTTTAATTAATGAAGTCAGATGTACTTTATAATTTTAAAGGGACTTTATTAAAAGATAAAAGTCATGGTTTATTCTAAGTTCATATTTAATAAAAGTTAAGTGAGTGATTAATTAAAGGGGGTGCTTATACTTTATTAAATGACATGAGGTGCACTAAATGTCATTTATTAATTATTTAAATGAGCATTAATGAGAACCTCTCATCTAATCTAATCTTGACCATTAGATTGAAAGAGGAAGTTGCCATGAACAACAAGGGACTATGACAAGGCAAACTGAATCATTATTCACTTTTCAAAGAGGAGATTTGGAGAGAAGAAGAGAGAAAAAGAGGGTTTGAAGAGAATTTAAACCAACAAGAGAGAATAAATTATGGCACAGATTTTGAGGAGGATAGACTGGGCACAGATTTTGAGGAGTGATTCTATACAACAGAGTACAACACAAATTTTGAGGAGAAATTCGTACAGCAGTTTGGCATAGTTTTCGAGAAGGGCGTACAACAATACATATTTGGCACGTTTTTCGAGGACGAGTACATAAATAAATTTATGTCCATACAGGCAGAATTGGCACAGTTTCCAAGGCTACAGATTGCACAGAAATCGAGAATTTTACCCACACGTGTGAGCCATACAACACGGTTTTAGAGGGTCTATACAACAGTTAATTGTTTCAATTTTCGAGATGAAAAATGATAAGTACCGTTGTTTTTTATTTCTGTATTTTACCCTGAAGAAATAAAATTATCTCTCTCATGAACAGGTTTTCCATTCGGGGTTTTATCCCGGACCATTGGTCAAAAATATCTGTGTTATTTTTATGTGTGCATGTCTGTTATAAATTTTTGAGTTTGAAATTTTTAACTAAAAGAGAAAATTTTCGAGTTATTTAATTTTGAAAAAGAATTCCATGTGTTTCAGTTTAGTCAATTTTTGTGAAAAATTGTGCATACAAGGGTTTGGGCATAAAACCATGCAGAGAAGCTATCAAGCTTGAAACTGGGGTTGGGATTCTAAAATTTTTTCAGATCTAATGTCTAAAAGTTTCTAGTTCTAGTCTGCTTGAAAGGTACATTTAAAATTCTAGATCTAGATACTTTTCTCTTTTTTTTCGCAAGTTTAAAGTTTTGAAAATTAAAAAAACTTATTAAAGGAGTTTTGTGCATTTTAAATTTTTATCTAGCATTTTAGTGCTTGAGATTTGCTTGCCATTCTTTTCAAGAGGCAAGCAAAAATCCTAAGAAGGCAAGCTTCCTAGCTTGCCTTACTTAGTTTTTTCCTTTTTTTTATTTAGTTGTTACTTATAATTTTTTGGGCAAACTTTGGAAGTTTTCCAAAAAGCACTCTTAAAGTGGTTTTGGGCACATTCCACTTATATTTGTTGGCTGTTTTTTGCAGGTTTGTGATAAAAGAGAGGGAAACTTTGACAAATTTTCACAAAATTGACAAAAAAGAAGACAAATGAAGCTTCCCCTCACATAAATTATTCTCTTTACAAGTTGTAATCCTTTGGATCCCAATTTGAGGACCAATGTGCACTTTCTTTCGCATCATTGTAAAAGCAAAATAAAGTTTGAGTAGGCTCATCAGAGCTCGGTCCCCATCCCCCCTGTGGGGATTTGTGTTGGTGTCCTTTTTTCTTGTTATCTTTATATGATGTTAGTGTAGTTGTTTTCCTTTATCATTTCATGTTTTATTTAAGTTTTGCAAAAGTAATCTGAATACTTACCCTGTCACATGCCCCAATTTGCAAAAAACAATTTAATGTTATTTGAGGAACATTGTGTTATATTTTATGCTAAGTTTATAATTTATGACCAAGTGGGGTCAAGAATAATTAATGTAATTTAGAATATTTTATTTATAAATAAATAAATGATGAGACAACAGCTTAGGGAAGCTGTTAAAAGAGTGTTAACTGATGACTTGGTGGAGGAGACTGGGTGGAGAGTACACTAACAAGTGGTAGCATCCTCAAACTAGTTCCAACAGTTGCAGGTGGCAACTTCCCTATATTTGTGGTCATGATTCCCCAAGGAAGTGGAATTGGAGCAGGTGGCTCATTAAATGAAAGCTGACCCAGAAGATCTAGGCATCTCTATAAAATTTCCCATTGAAGACAGCTGAGGCTGCTCATTTCTGAGAGGTGATCATTCAGAGTGAATGAATTTACTCATGAGAAATTCGATGGAGGGGATTACTGAAGTGAGTTTGAGGGGTTAACTGCTGAGACTGAACTTATTGCAGCTATTAGGCTGAAGTTCTTACTGCTGTGAGCAGATTTGAATTACTGAGGTAATTGGACCAGTCAGGTGACAGAAGGTCTTAAGGACATATCCTCCACCTAGTATTCTACCAGGAGGACTAGGAAACAGGCTCGGGGGTCCTGAGGAAGCGCTATCTAAGCTTTCTCCAGGAGTTGGTTGGGAGGAATAGCCTCCTTAAGCTGTTGTCACCTTATCATTGACAGGTTCTATTTGTTTTCAGATTATGTTAGAAATAGTAGTAAATATGCTAAATGAGAAATAAATAGAATTAGAATTCCAGACTGTATTTTTCCACGCCTGGCTTAGGCAGTACTCTAGTATAGTTGGGTGTTTAGGTAGATATGATGATTTTCATTTAACCTTAATGAAAAATGTAACTGAAATATGAAAAATGTAACTAAAATTTTCCTATAGTTTGTTTATGATTTTATGCTGTAAAGAAAGAGTAAATACTTTATGTACTAAATTTAATTACTTCAGACAAGAACTGAACATAGGTATGTAAAAATATTTAGATATCGTATTACTTGTAGAACTATTTTAATACTAGTATTCTTTATAAACACAAAACTTACAGTTTAACAAATAAACATAGATATAATAAACAGACTATCACCTAGGGTTTAGGTTAAGATAATTTTCATTACAATCTTATAACAATTGATTTCCAGACAATATGTGTCTTTGATTTAAGACAAAAGTTTCTATTGTAACTTAAGTACAACTACCTAAGTTATTGAAAGATAAACTCAATCCTAATCTCAAGCTTGCAGTATTTAACCTAATCCTTCCTTTATAAAAATAGTAACAACTGTAAAAATCATTGAAGGAAAATGAACAAAACAGAGCTAAGAAATTACCATGTAAAAATTATGCTATTATCGAACTGTAGGGTATATTTAAATATCACCTTTATGAGCCAGACAAAGTAATAATAGTACTCTTAACACAGTAAAATTTACATAAATGTTTTGCACTGTAAATCCTTTTATTTACATGGTAACAATTAAAAACAAATTATTAAAAACAAAATCAATTAAGAAGAAATGGCTTATTGCCCTTCACGTTACAGGTTAAGGCTCAATCCTGCCCAAATCTTAGCTAAAACAAAATATTATATATATCAAACAGTAACAACTCTTTACTGACAGGTAAAAACCCTTAATCCATTTACAAGTCTTGGCTGATTCACAGTCTTTTCTTTGTTAGACACTGAGAGGGGGGGGGTGAATCAGTGCAAAGCAATATTAGAACTTTTCTTAACTTGTCACAATTAACTACTGCATAATCATTTCATAAACATCTTCCACTTCATCATTCACATATCATAAGCATTTGAATCATCAAAAACCATAACACAAAAGAACACAACACCATATAATTTTGTAATCTTTTTGTAATAGTTTTGGTCCGGCTACAACCATGAGGTAAAATCAGCACCTACTAATATGTAGAGCACCTACTCTGCATCTAGGACCCTGCCTGGTTTTCTTAGACCTTGCTAAGAAGGGTTTGAGGTATCCTAACCTCAAAAGCAAGACAAGCTTGCTTATACAATTAAAGTATACTTGTGTTACCATACTCATGTCATCATACACAAGCAATCTCTGTCACATCATCAACGCTGCTCATTATCTCTGCACATCATATCAACTCTGCTGTAACATTGCTCATCAGTCATCTTGTTCATTTGCTCACTGCTGCTCAACAACCTCTGTGCTCTAGTCACTGTCAAATCATCCCTGTAGATATCACTGCCACATCATCTTTCTGCCCATGTCATCACTGTCATATTAAACATTAATACTACTGGTCATCTACTGCTGCAACACTCTTCTGCTCATCACTCTCATCATCTTCTTCACTTGTCACATCATCATCATGTCTTCTGCTAAAGGTATCACTGCCATACTGCTATAGGTGTCAAACTGTCATCCTCATCATTGTCATGTCTTCTTGTCACTAGGATGTTTCTTCAAGTCACTCTTCATTATACTTAGACTTATACTGTGTATTGGCTAAGTGGAAGAGCCCAACACAAGTCCTAACTTGGTCTGTCAATACTAGAGCTGTCATACACTCACCAAGTAAGGGCTGTCATCTTCTTAAGCTGTGCATCAACCTTGCTCTGTGTGTCACTCTCATTGTGTATCATCCTTGTACTTTATCAATAGTTTCTAGGGCTGTCATCATGGACTGTCATCTTCATGCTTAAGCGTCATCATCAGCATGTCAACTTCTAGGGCTGTCATCATGGACTGTCATCTTCATGCTCAAGCCTCATCATCAGCATGTCAACTTCTAGGGCTGTCATCATGTTGCATGCATCATCATATCATATGCAGTGAATGGAGTATGCATCAACATAGTGTATCAATGGTGTACAAGGCATCATTAATAATGCACAAGGCATTATCATGGTTTACAAAGCATCATAAGATACACAACATCATTATGCAGTATGTCACCAAAGAGAATGCATAGGGTAGAATCAGACTATATTATTGTACTTACATGCACCACTGTTCATACCACTTGTCTACTCAAACACATCATTGTTTATGCTTCACTGTATGTACAGTATCATCCACGTGTAGACTGAGATGCCTAGGTTCATTGCACCAGCTTCCAATGATTGAAGTACACTCTCATTGCTTCATTAATATTCTCAAACTTGCAATAATACAACCAATACAAGCAAACCCCAACCAGTGTCCAAGAGGACTGTGTGCACTGTGAAGAAGACCCCAAACTCAGTCACCTTGGACTGTACACCTTCTCAGATTGTTTGCTTGCTAGCATAAACTTGAACTGAGGGTGTATATGGAATATCAAGCCAAGTTTAAAACCAAGCTCTCATTCCTTCATGTATATAAGTGTCAAAAACAGACTTCAATCAAGCATTAGATTTGACTGTGCATATTTCATACCTTGACATAGAAGATCCCAACTTTTGAGTTTTGACTGTAAAAGGAACAACAATAAAACTGTGGATGATCTCCAACTTTAAGTTAGGACTGTATGTGCGTAGAGGAAGCCCTAACCAATGTCATACACACTCAGACTGTGTATTGTGCTTGGAAGAACTTAGCACAAGTTCAACTTTGAACTATGTAGATGTTGAGAAGCAAATCAATAGCAGACTGAACTCAGATGGTGTTCAAACTCTAGGCTATCATCCCTTCATTCATACCAGACTGTGCATGATATTCAACAAAACTTCGGGACTTGGTGAGGACTGTGGAAACCCTCCAACAGTGTCAACCTCAGGCTATGAATGAACCCCAATCAAGTCACAATTAGAACTATGACTTTGAGATGGAACTTCGGTGGACTGCCTCCAACATGTGCACTATGTAAACAAGTCACAAAATCAGACTATGGAGAAAGGCTTTCAAACTCGGATCACAATCAAATTCCTTAGAACTGTGGATTGTGTATTATGCTTGTTGCTGTCAATTTGAGATTGTTTAGTTGGTAAGATAGACCCCCAGCAAGTCAAACTTGGCATCACTGTGCAGTGTATGATGTGTTGGTTAAAACCCCAGACAAGTCCAAGATTTGGATTGTCACATAGCAAAAGAAGAACAAAAATTCACTTTTCTACTGTTAGTTGCCTCCGAATTCACCTCAGACAACTTCAAGCTTTGCTGCAAAATTTGGACTGTTTTACCTTTGCTGTTGCCACCAAATTCACCATACTGTTGTAATCTCGGGTTTGCTACACTGCTCCCAAATTTAGGGCATCCACAAATTGGGGCCTGTTTGTAATTTTGTACTGCTGCAAACAATCACCAAAAAGGACTTCACTGCTGCTAAAATTCACAGAAATAAAATGAGTCTGTTGTTGCTATGTTTTAGTGTTTTTTCTGCTGCCCATGAGTACCTCAGGCCAGACTTCAAACCATCAAAAAATTGCAGTCTGCTGCTGCCCGAAAAATCAGTCTGCTGCTGCCCGAAATTACAGTCTGCTGCTGCCCGAAATTTGCCTCAGTAAGACCACCGAAATTTCCTAAAAGCTCCCACAAAAATTCTTTCATAAATGAGGACGTTACTTGGTATTTATACACATTTTAAACTCCAATTTTTATGAGGCCGACCTATTAAAAATGTATTTTTAATTTTAATATTTAAAGGTCTTTATGGAGCCGACTTCAAGGTGAGTTGTATTATTTTATTTTTATTTTCATTATTTTGTTTTGTCACACAATCACTCCTTTGCCACATCATTAGGGATGTGTCCACAAGTCATCAAGGGTGAAGGTGTCCTCCATAAGCATAAGTAAGGGTGTCCATTAAGCCACTAGGGCTTCCAAGGATGCCATGTGCAAGAGAATGGTTCCTCCAAAATTTGTGGTCTTCAACACATTATGACCACGGTTTATATGAAAATGTTTAATCAAATGACCACAACCATCATGGGTTCCTTCAATATCCACGTTAGTCAACAAGTACAAGAGGGCTTCTTCAACAAGGTTGTCATCATCTTTAAGGTCCATATGTGTGAGTTCAAGACCCAAGCCATCACATGCAAGGGTTTGTTTCATCATGCCATCTAACCACATCATTTTCACCACTGTTACAAGGGTACAAGAGCCATTAAACCACTAAGTGTGTGGGTCCAAAGGATTTCTCATCCCCTAGGGCCATCTCAAAAAGTTCCAAGACTTCATATGACCACTTCATTTTCATCAAGAGTACAAGGACCTTTAAACCATCAATTGTGGGTCTAAGGACCTCTTCAAGGTTTCTTCATCAAGTAAGAAGCTTCATAGGCTTCTTCAACCACCTGAACCTCACAAGAGGACCTTCAAGAGTCAAGATATCTTCTGTGGGGATGCTAGGTCTTCTTCTGGGGTACCATGACATCATCATAGCATGAATGACCACAGAATGGGTCATTAATGCTTCTCCAACCCATCTAGGGCTTCTCCATCGTCTACCAATGCTTCAAAACCATCTCAATGCTTCTCTAACCCATCTAGGGTTTCTCCAACGTCCATCAAGGCTTCAGGACCATCTCTAGGGTCTTTAGTATCATCAGCAGGGTCTTCAACATCTTCAACAAAGTGGTGGCATCAAAATCCAGTCTTGTGGGTACAGGGACCTTGTCAACTGGGTACAAGGTGCTTCAAGGCACAAACCACTTTATAAGGGGTCTAGGCACTGCAGGTGGGACTTGGTGGCATTAATGACATCCTGTGGGGCCACTGCAAGTCCATGTTGGCATCAATGACAATTTCATCAACATTCTTACCTACTAGAATCTATTTTAAAAACTAAAAATTAATCAAACAGAGGTCAACAGCCTCGTAGGGCTTAGAGCTGAGCTCTATAAATATACTAAAAGAAGTTACATTGTTCAGGCCGTAAGGAAGAGACATAAAAACCAGTTTCCATCACAACTACTAGAGCCGTCATCATCTTTGCACAAAGTACCCTCTAAGGGTTTCGAAACTTATACAAAAAACAAGCAAGCATTTGAAACTTTAAGCTAGTAGGTAAACCGAGGCCGTGCCTTTTCAACCGCAAGAACCAATCTTCCAACAACCACAACATTATGCAGGAAGAAACCCTCGTTTGCAACCGGGGCTTACCAAGCGTATGCTCAAGTGGAATGTTGAAGGGGTAGCTTGCTTCCACCTACAGAGCCGGAGCCGGAAGAAGGACCTGCAAGTTACAAACCATATTATTATTCAAATCTCTCTTAAATTTTGTAAAACCCCTTTCATGAAAACAAAAACTAAAATTGAATTTGGAACAATTCTTTACCTATAAGCTTCTCCTTCTGAATGAAGCTGAGGTAACCAGCCACCGTGGATTGTTTTGGCCCAGGACAGAAGACAATAAGACACTGAGTCACCACTGCAAAGGAAAACGAGAACACTGACTCAACCGGACAAAGAAATACTCTTGGCCGAGCTCTGTCAATTAGTTTGCAGGCTCAAGACAAGCACATCCCTCGAGTCCTGAAGAAAAACCGTCATCCAGACTCGCTGTAACTACTTCAACCATTGAAAAGACCGGAAACCACTCACGACCTCTCTCAAACAGTCACAACAATTGTTTAGGGAAGTAAGCTCCAAGCTTGAAGGTGGTTACAGTTCTCCCATGGCTGCGAGCTCTCAGCACGACCAACAAGACGGAGGAACCCTCGCTCTGCAAAGCAAATGAGTAGGGTTTTGGAGTTATAAGTCGACCCTTGTGTGGATGAAACCATCCCACGTGTCCTTCCAAATATTTCCTCAAGCGTGGGTAGAGTTCCATAGTCAGCGCTGCATCAAAACGATTTGCATTTTCAAACCAACTATCATTCGAAACTATACATCATATGATTGCCCATGATCTGATTTTACCATAGGTGATTTGATACTTAGGAAATCGACTATAGGTTATAATATTGGTACTTTTGTTTATCCTAGAAGTTTTCTTGTTAATCAAACAAGTTGAATAGTTATGTGCAGTAACTAGGTTGGTAAAAAAAAATAAATTGTGAGAAGTTCATATTATAACTTATAACCATAGTAAAAAGAAGAGCCATGGACTCTTGGAACTTAGCCTTTGTGTTATATTTTGAAGCAGTGTTCGAGGAATTGAAGACTAAAACGTTGAAGAATCTCGATAAAATTCTAACAACTCAATGAGAATTTATAATTAAAAACATAAGTAACTTGATCATTCTTTAAGAGAAGGACATTTATAGAGTCCTGAAGTGAAGGTAGCTACGAGAAACACCAAACAGTATGGAGTGAACCTAAGCCCAAAACCATGAGCTATATGCTCTCTACGAAATTTATACATAACCTTTACGGTAAACAAAAATAAACAATGTTCTTTAGATTTTTAGAGTATAATATTCAAACGATTTGAGGAACTTTGGAAAGTACTTGCTCTTGCAAGTTTTAACCCATGTTTATGTTTTTGGTAAAATGTCATTATGGTGTTAGCTATAAATACAAACTATGGAGTTGTAACAATGGAAAAAGAATTGACATTACCTCTTTGAAGACAAGCAGCATATTAAAACATTTTCTAAGATTAGCATCTTAATCATGCTAGGGAAGTAGCTTCTCGACTTGAATTTAAATAACACCTACTGGATCTTACGTTTACCTGCTAAACCTGTAAGGAACCAGCAATCCAATTGAGTTAGCTGAGCGCTAAGTAAGCCCCGATCACATACAAGAATTCTTACCTATTTGACAAAAGATAATCATCAGTATATCTAGCAGTAACAAAATGCAAGTCCTTTTCTAATTCAGATAGAATTACAGCTGTTAAGTCATTAATAGCACTAACACAAGTTTTCAAAATTACACCTTTTAGTTTACAGGTTCTTTTAAAGAAGCAGTCCCATGTTCTTTTATAAACTGTTTCATTTTCTGCTAACCTTTAGTAGGTACTTAGCTGCAACTATAGACATTTTATGTCACTCGAAAATTTTTAAATTTTTACGAATTTTTGGGATATTACATACCCACTACGCTATACCGAAGTACCATAAGGGAAAAGATTTGAGCAGAGTAGTAATTTTTTTTTAATTGTCATGCATTGCTGAGTTTAAAATAGACCCCCTCGCTTTCTCGAGTACATGTTCATGGATAAGGGCTTGCCCAAGTATTGAATCTGGAAAGAGTCTCCAGGGTTTTACTTTTTCTTGTAATCAGAAAACTTGTTCTAAAACATTTAAAAATTTACAAGGCCTTCATCCCCGTATGCTCTACTTTCACTGCAGCTTCCTCTGATCAGTTGGTAGTATCAGAAAGGGATTTAGGTGACTAGCTTAATTAGTTTTCCACTTCAAAATAATTCTCCCCACACAAAAATCCAACGCCTCGAATTAAGCCGTTGCGGTGGCAAAATCCACAAAGAAAGCGAGAACAGCTAGGCAGTGACCTCGAGACATTGTTAGGCTACACCCTTGCTGGTGTAGTGTTAAGCAAGTCTTAGAGACTCCAACCATCGCACATATTCCTTGCGGGGAGCCGCATTGGTTAATGGTTTTGGACATACTCCCCGTACCTCTGGGTATATTGGGACTCGGGAGTTCCCATCCCCCAAGTTAATCAAGATCATTACCACATAAATAAAATCAACCAACAATTTACCCACTCCTTAATCCACTCATCTACTTAATCTTAAAACTTACCAACGAGTTGTTATCACCAAACTTGTAGTTGCCTCTATGAGGTGGATCCAGGATGGACGGTAGAGGGATGAGCAACTAAAGAGGTGGAACCAAGATCGCCTTGACTCCCAAATGGATGGTTGTCACGCCAATCGAGGCAATCTTCACTTGATGTTATCCTAGCCCAAGACAACAATGGGGGAGACCCAGATCTCCTCCTGACAGGAAAGATCAGACCTAAACACCAGATTAGATCAAATGGACATTAAGTACGTAAGGTGTAAGGTGGAGGAAACCCTAGATCTATTGATGACGTCACTAGGTGAACTAGGGCTTGGATTAGGGTTTATGGGATGTGAGATTTGATCCAAGTTCGAGACACAATGACCTATAAGCTCAATACTAGATCCGAGATTAAGGTACTAGCAAAAGATGAAGATGTCCACTGCCTTGGGAAATGTGACCAATGTAGGGATGGTAAAAATAGGATTAGGGTTATTTAGTACCGAGGGATAGACTCGAAAGAAGGTAGACAATGTCAAAGCACCCGAGCCACAAGGAAAAGGTCAAAACGCAAGAGAAAGAGGCAAAAGGAAGGGTAGCGCTAGGGTTTGAAGATCAATGCCTTGGGATTTGGGCGAATGCAGTCACTTTTAGCCTAGCGTTGAGGAAGACCCACTTAGGGTTTGACCCGATCTACAAAACCCAGAAATGGTTTGCCTCGAGATCAAGCGATTTGATCTATAATATTTTTTTATTTTTAATATTTAGGGTTTCAATATAAAAATGAAGATGCCAACGGATTGAGATCTAGAAAAGAAGCACTAACCTGTAGATCTTACCTGGAAAACCTTGTAGATGCCTTGATAGTGATGATCTATGCTGTCCCGATCAATTTGAGAAGATTTGAGGGAGTTTCTATGTCCAACGTTTTGCCCAAAGAAGCCACTGCGCCCTCTCTCCCGCACAGCAAATGTCAACCATATCAGATTTGCTGCGTCATGAGAAAAGAACAAATGCTACAGAAAAATAGCAAGATGAAATCTTATATCGCATTGATACTAATGAAAACCCCTTTATACAAAACACATCCAAGCCAAGCGAGTTTAGGAACCCCTGCAAAAACGCCCAAGTTGAAGTCGCCCTCCTGTAAACAAGACAATGTTTCCTGAAAAAAAATATATATCTCACAACAAATACCCAAATGTTAGGAAGCAATAGATTTTCCAATCACCATCTAAGAACACCAGATACAAACGAGATCCAAGAAATTTCCACAAGAAAAGTTTTTTTATTATCCAGATCCAAGGGCCAAAGACCCCTTACAAATGAGAAGCTCTCTCCTTTAAATAGGAATGAGAGAACCAAAATTCTAACCATTTTTCAAATGGGTGGCTAAGATTAAAAGATACAAATGTTCTAATCAACGGTTGAGATGAGCTCAACATACAATACATTGATCAATACAATAATATAATATAAAAGTGGACTAACTCACCCTAGGAGAGGGGATCCCACTCAACAAAAAATAAATGAAGCACATGGTGGGTCCAGGGAGTGTTAATTAACTCCCTTTGGGTGTCCCCATGGCACAATAAAAAAAATATAATTTTTTAACTGTGAAATTGTGCCTCCTTGAGGAAATCGTGAGCCTCCAAAAGCTCCATAAAATATGCCAAAAAAAATAGATATGGGCCCATCCAAGTGTTGCAACTGCTGGAGAAGAAGTGGAAGGCATCACCTTCATCATCAGAACTCATCCCATGCCATTTTCTTGCTTCAATAGCCAAATCGAATTCTTCAGTAGCCATTTTAATTATTTTTAATCTGCCTCGGGAAACGTGATATGCCAGAAACTGCCTCCTAGGGTGCCTGCGTTATCCAACTAAGCCCACCAGGCTCTCTGGGAGGGGGGTAATATGGTACAAACAAGTGGCTAGACCCCCCATGCCTCATACAACGCCCTAGGAGATCCAAGAAAAATATCTCCCTGCTCAAACATGCCATCCAGTATAGTAAAACTGCATTAGAAGGGTAAACTGAGCCTAATCATCTCTGCAAGTGCCCGAAACTGAAAACAAGCTGTCTCACTGGACTCAGAGAGTTCAAATCCATCTAAGGTGTATACTCATACCCCCTCTAGGTTTCTGCATGATAATCTACAATATTCAGATAGACAAAATAATAATTTGTAAATGACCATATGACCAACAATATAACTCAGTCTAGCATCCATCTGCTACAAGTGTTCATAGGTCAAGACATGCTCTACAAATCATTCAAAATAACACTTATAACAAGTAGTAATCATTTCACTGGCGATCTATCAACCAAATATAAAGGATTTCATTTATTAACTATAACTCAGACTAGACTTTCAAGACCCTATTGACTTTATAGTTGTAATCAATTTGCTAGTGAAGGGTGAAGGCTAAAACTTCGGAAGGCTAGGGCAAAGGATGACCACCAACTCGACATTGTGACACTTCAGATATGGAAAGGGAATACTCACTCTAGCATATGATAGACAAGCAACAAAAAGGGGACGACAGTGTTTCACAAATGGGTGAGTTACTTCAGAGGTGCTTATTCACCTTGACAAATGCTCACAATCCAACTCAATACAAGTAAGGCCAGCAATTCTTAGATATAACTTTAGGAACCATTGCTTTTTTGGGCCTTTGATTCTCCATAGCCTTGGTCCATGTTTTTATTACACGGATTTTTATTATTTAGGCTATATGCATTCATGTATGTTGAAAAACACTACTTTTCATGAATGTATTAAGATATTCTTTTCATTGTACTTCAAAGCCAATTTCATTAGGCTAGCCTTGCATTCACGCATGTTTAAAAACACTACTTTTCATGAATGAGATATTTCATAAGATATTCATTTCATTTCCAAATACATTGTATTGATGGCAGCGCTACTTGTTTCAGGTTACACAACCTAGGCAACTCAGAGCCATGACACAAATAACAGGGAGGCTTGTCCAACAAAAGCTCTAGTGAGGAAAGGTCCTCCATGCCATAAGTCAAGTAGTAGGTCGGGTTGAGAACTTCACTGGAAGGTAATGGATGGGTGGAGACAATGAATGACGAAGCCAACGTATGGTGAGAATGACTACCTCTATTCTCCTTAAGGAGGGTAAAACCAATGAGTATAGATCAAGAACTTCCAGGTTTGAGTAGGGACATCAATACATCCAATTCCACGTATTTATATGACCGCCGGATCATGACACTAAATACTAATACATGTCACAAGAATGCGTATAAGAGCAAATGATAACCATAACACAAGATAATATAAGCTAAGTCATAAACATGTAAATAATCCATTTGAACCAACATCAGTCCAATGAGAAAGCACTGATACAACTCTGGGCACCAATAACTGCTCTGTAAATAGCTAAAATGACTACATTAGTCTCCAAATTTCAGTGTCCCGAGACTCTGTCATGGCATGGGAGAGTACTATAGTCCATCAATCAAATCATGATCCATCATAGATGCTCATCTCAGCATCTCATATGTAGGGCAACTGGATGAACAATGTACTGAAATCTGAAAAATAGAATATGGTAGCCTGGCTACTATATATGTGATAACACGAGTCATTGCAATATTTATCTGAGACTACAACAACAACCCTCATACACAAGCACTCCATTTCACTGGCAATGGTCTTCCTCATTTTATATTGGTTAAATCGATTTCCGCATATGGTCATGAATGGTGTTTGAATGATAAATGTTGTTGTTATTATAATTCATTTCTGTAGTAACTCATTGTTAAGATCTTAAACGCCTAGATTCAATCATTTCTTTCATAACGTAAAAGCCTTAGATTTTACTTTTTCTTAGGGTCCACCCCCTTTGGCTTCACTAGGAGTTGGCCTAGACGAAGGAGCCGAGTATCAGGTGACAACACTTGGCTCGATCTTGCCCCCAAAGTTGCACCCAGTGGATGGAAGATTTCTGCCACGTTACTCGAGGTGTGAATTAGGCGGCAACAATCTGGCGCCGTTGTCGGCGATAAATCATTCTATTCCCGGAATACGACTTTTGAGTTTTCATTCGTGTTTTCGCTTTGTTTGATGAATGTTATAGTTTAATCAATTTACTCAGATCATTTGGAGACTCCACTACCTTTAATTTTACCAGGGCGTTCTACAAGAAGAAACTCTGAAGGCTTGCTTCATCTCATTCCTGAGCCTGAAAAGGTTTACCATAGGAGGAAAAGCAAGTTAGCTTCTCGTAAGATCCTTAATGATTTTTCATCTGATTCAATCTTAGATATTCACCTTTTATTTGTTGATACTTCTCAATCAAATAATTCACATAGTACCATGGGTACTTTATTTAAACCTCTAGATTATTCTGCCCTAATTGGGCAACCTCATAACATCCCAGATAAAGCCATTGAGAACGTTCCATCTTTTTATGGAAACGATGCTATAACTGCTAAGTCTCATTTGTTGGTTTTTTCACAGTGCTACAATAAATGGTGTCACAACGTCAACCATGAAGATGTAAAGATGAGGTTGTTTGCCTTATCTCTTGAAGCTGATGCCTTCGAATGGTTCACCTCCCTGAATGATGATGGTATCAAGACCTTCAAAGAATTTGAAACTGCTTTCAATAAAAGATGGCGGGATAAGAAAGAGAAAATGCACCTTTTGGCTGCCTTAACAAACACTAAAAGATGGAAAACGAAACCATAGAAGAGTTCAATAAAAAGTTAAGTGATATGGTAGGCAGATGCCTGACTGATATTAAGCCATCAGATACCTCAATTCTCATATATTACACAGAAGCATTCAAGGGAGAAATGAGGTACCAACTTAGAGACAAAGAACCCGACGACCGAAGAAAGGCATGGAAATAGTTGAGAAGATAGACAGAAACATGCAATCTGCAGGAAAGTCTAACATTCCATGATTTGTTAGAGGCACTACTTCATCTTCCAAAACTCAGGATACTAGAGGAAAAGCAGTAGAACCTGAAGGAAAAGATGAAGGAAAGGAATCAATGAAAGAGGTAGCTGACATGATGAAACAAATGATGATAAACTGTACTTCCTAGATGAATGCTATGCAAAATAGGATAAACAACATGGAAAAAGCATGGGTTTCTCAAAATCATAAAAACTTCCAACCTAGACAAAACCAGGAGTGGAAAAAGAAGTATCCTTCTTATGAGAAGAGACCTCCAAATCAACTTGAAACAAACAACATGGTGATTGATGAGGTTCCTCCCTATTGTTGGCCTTGTGATGAAATTCATGAAGAATATACTTGTCCAAAAACATAATCCCAACCAAGTCAAGTCAGCATATGCCAAAGGTAAAAAATCCTCCCCTTTTAGATCTAAACATTGATTTGGGTAATTGGCTATCAAGTGCTAAGATTTTTGTCCCTGTAATTGAGATCCTCAAAATTCCAAGTCAAAGAGATATTTTCATGAAAACCTTAGCAGAACCTAAGGAAAACACAGTTGAAAGTCTAAGGAAACAACTACTGATAAGCCTAAAGAGAAACTGATCAACTCAAAAGAAAATGAGAAGGATAAACCTAAAGAAGATTTGTCCGAATTAGGCGTTCTTATGCAAAGTGTGCCCCCCTTTGATGTGGTCACCTTGATCCATGTATTGATCTATGTATTTGTGATCTCCACCGTTGATGATGTCTTAAGGTCAACTGTCGGAGGATAGTTAGGTAAAATGTGTACACACTCTCAAGCTATTGAAGAGAGGTGATCCCCCCATTGTAAGGCATGAGCTTTGGCATTGGAACTTCTGAGTAAAGAGATTTTTCTGGGATTCAATACTTGTGTATCTGTAGATGAATGAATGTGGCGATGATTGAAACTGTTTCTCTTCCACTGAGTTTTTCCAGTATAGCATCTTGTATCTTCTTGTACGCGTTATGATTTGCAGGTGAAGGGGGCGAATTGAAGAGAGGCGCATTGGTGGGGGGACTCATCCTGACGTCATTCTTCAGTTTGGTTTTATCAGGGAGTGGGTACTTCTTTATGATTCTCCGTTTCCTCTTTTACTTCTTATTTGTAGATCCTGATCTATTTGTCATTACTTATTGGTTTTCCCTTCGTGTGGCAGGTAGAGAGGACGCTAGGGTCATCGATCAAAGCATTTGTATTAAGATTTTCTCCGGATTTCTCATTTGATCTATGAGGAAGCAATCCTCGTCATTTTAAAAGTGTCTACAGGTCTAGGTAAGTTTCTCAGCTAATTTCTTTGCATTTAATTTTTTTGTGCATTGCCCATTAGCTAGTTTTATTGAAAAAACCCTTGCTAGAAGTAGGAAAAATCACCGGATCGATTTGCACTAGGAATCTGCAAATTTGGTGATTTGGGTTTTGTCGTTAATCTCAAACAATATCCTCTCCCTCCTAGCCGTCAGCTATAGACTCCATCCGCCCATCTCCAGGCACTGATCCTTAGGGAGAAAAGCGCCCCTTCCAGTCTGGCAACTAGTTCCCTGTGCATCTTTTATTCGGTTTCACTTGGATTTTCTGATATTGCTGAATCTTCCATCCAAGCAAGTTTATTGAAAGCCTCAATTCTTTGCATCAACCTCATTGTGGGAATTTTCTATCTTTTTGCTTAAATCCCCTAGTGTCCCAGGTTTGATCATTTGAACCAACACACTAATCCTAGATTCGATCCCAATTTCCATAAGTCACTACGTTATCTTGCTTGAGTACCATTACCATCATCTTTGACCACCTCTACTCAAGCACTCCTTAATTTGTGGCTTATCCCTCAAATCTAGGGTTTCAAACATTCACCTTACGTATTCTTCGTTAGGATTTGATCTGGTGATTTGCTTTAGGTCTGTCCTTTTAGGATAGGTTTGGGTCTCCCCCATTGTCATTTGGGCTTCTTTTGTGGCATAAAGCGAATGGAATCCTAACTGGCGTGACAACCATCCATCTTTTGGTGGTTAGGGTTTTCGTGGTTCGTGGTTTTAGTTGCCTGTCCCCTCTACCATCCTATACAAGATTACTTTACGGGGAAACTACAAGATTTGTGATGATAAGAGTAAGCGGTGCACACCTCTTTTCTTGGCTCTTCTAGGGTTTTCAAGGGATAAAATTTGATGTTCAAGGTTTCTTTACAATCTTTTAGGGCTTGTATAAGGTGAAAGGATTCTTGCGAGGCTACTCTCTTCTCTTTTCTTCCTCAA
This sequence comes from Pseudotsuga menziesii, assembly GCA_001517045.1. Lineage (NCBI taxonomy): Eukaryota > Viridiplantae > Streptophyta > Pinopsida > Pinales > Pinaceae > Pseudotsuga > Pseudotsuga menziesii. The sequence continues at coordinate 225,518 of LPNX010737020.1, forward strand.
TTGTGGTAATATTTTTGAGTCTCTTGTCTTGCATTGGCAGAGGTGTCCAAGGTAAGAGTAAGCTAGGGTTTTTATTCATGATAGTATAGTCTTGTAAATGAGACGTCCCTCTTGAAGGGTTTCTCTTGTTTGGGTCTTGGCTTCTTTCTTTTCCCTAACATCAAAGTTAACACAATCTATGGTTTCTTAGGTTTTCCCTAGTTCATACAAATATTGAATTGCCAATTCTTAGGAGAAACGTTAAACCTGATTTCTCGGTGCTCGGAAGGAATAAGACTTAGGTCTATTTCCATCATCTTCACCAAAAATATTTATTTTTTGTCGTTGAAATTATTTTAGTTGTTAATTTCTGAAGTAGTTACTACGGGAATAAATTATTGAAGTAGTTATATTGTTGAAAAATCCAATAAAAGTTGAAAATGTTTAATGAAAAGGTGTTTTTTGCATCTAAAAAAGCCCCAATTTAGGGTGGTGTCAGCTCTAGGGAGGGTGACGTTACTCTTTAAAAGTTATTGCAGATCTGCTACATGTGTTTTGTAGGTTTATTTTGACAAGAAAATCAAACCCTAACAAGTGGAAAGGGTTCCTAGTTCATCTCCAAGTTTTTGGGTTTGACCTATGGGGGTTTTGAACTGCCAATTCAAGCCTTTCGGCCACTATTGCAGGGATTGCAAATATGAAGGTGAAATCAATCCCAAAATGCAATTTTCATTTGTTAAGATAAGTGCACCGTAGGGGGGATTGAGCCTCTTTTGGGTAGTGATCGCTGAGAGGTACTTTTTGGGACATTTCCATGGTCAATTTTGGGTTTTCTTCCAAGTTTATGTTGCTGGTTTTTACTGCAGAAAAGTGATTCACCTTTCTAACCAATCAGCTTCAAGTTTTAATGTTCCTTTTTCTTCCGAGTCATTGAGTATTTATTGAATATCTTGTTGACTCCATTAAGACATTGATATACTAACTCAGTGGAAAGGTCTTGTAGAGAGAGTTGTTTTCGTTGCATATCTTATAGGTCTATTTCTACCATATGTGGGAAGTCTCTGGTGCTCCAAGGAACAGGCTTAAAGAGAAAGGAGATTGCATTGTAGTGACATTGGGTGCATCTCCTGAAAATTTGCCAATCTTAGCAGTGGTTGGCATGACCTAATCAGAAGGGTGCTAATTTGTGAGGTAACACAGTGCATGCATTATAAACCAGTCTGATTCCGATCCAAGTCTAGTTGAACCCTCAGTTGGTTCCGAGTCCAAGTTCTACTTTTAAAACATTGAATATTAGTACACTTAGTTGGCCCAACAGTAGATAATATATTTTTATTAATGTTCAACAAATGACCAAAAAATGTAGGCCAATGGGACTAAATAAGGACAATCAGTATAATACCAAGTGGGAGTGCAAAAGAAACATCTATATCTAAGCTAACAACAAGAAGAAAAGATCTAAGATATAAAGCTAAGAAACTTGTCCAAGAAAGAAAGAGAGATATAAAATGAAATGAGTACAGAATCTTAATCTCAATATGAACACATGTGGTTTTGGAACTAGATCATTTTGTGTGCATTCTATACCTCTTTACCATACATAAGTTTCCCTGAAGTTCCCCATACATAAGTTTTCCTTCTTAGGTTCCACACATGATTGTTTAATGCAAGTTGTCACTATTTTTTTGACAGAAGTAGACAATGTTATTGTATGCCATCCGGTTTTCAATCAATGACGAGTTAAACAACCACATGGAATGAAGTACAACTACAACAAAGAAATTTAGGATAAAACTATAAAATGTCGATATAAGGTCCTAATGTAACCATAACTTGTATGTTGTGTTCAACATTAAAATTGATTAAGCTAGAATGTTCTGTCAACTAGGATACTCTAAATAGTGAGAGACAAGTTCTATATGCAATTTATTTTGAATTGTTTCTAGGTAGCTTGCCTATGGTTATGCTTATGCTTATGTTAATCTATATTTATTGAAATTAGCACAATTTTTTTCTCCAATATTATATCTTGTTAACTTTCCGACTTTATTCAAGACTATGTGCAAGTGGTTATTCTGATTTAATTTAATTGTTTGGATGTATATGTTATCAAATGAAGACGTGGATACACTACCGAGAGACAAGAAGGGTTACTTATTGGAGAGAAGTTTGATTATTTGCAATCTAGACTCTTGCAGAAAACATTCAGTAGCTTGTCACAACCTCTTTTAAAGACTGGCTTGTGGATAAATAAGGTTATTCACTTGCCTTACAAAAAATAAGGTTTTCTTCAATTTTTTGGTTAGTATTATTTTGTTTCATACTTCTAAGTTGTGTAAAATAGACAAGAATATAAATGACCCAGTCTAACCTTTTATGGTATACGAAATCTTGCATTCATTACACTTTGTATTCTTTCTTATGGTCAGGCTTCTCTTTGTAATTTATATTTTTAGCTGGATACATCGGTTGAAGAAAAATGATGTTTAAAGTTTCTTCAATCAAGAACCAAGTTATTTTTGAGGCATGAGATATAATTGGTGTCTGAGATCCACAACAGTGATGACTGTTGATTAGCTGAAGAAGGGATCGACTGCTCACCATGTCCAAACCTATCAGTGATAAATGGCAGAAATTTATGATTTTCGATCTTTTACTTTGTATTGGGCTTCCTAAAAGCTTTGAAAATATAAAAGTTGGCTGTGGGATTCACTAAGGCATGCCATTGATTGGTGAGAGGTTCAACTCTTTTGGAGTGTTGGTTTGTATTATTATATTTTGAAAGGGAGATAAATGAGGTTACATGGAAACCTAACATTTAAGGTGAAAAGGACTTGTGAAAAATGTGTTTTTGTAAAGCTATTGGACATGTTTATGCACAACCTAGCGGCCAACTGATTGGCAAGAAATCAGCCACTAACCTAACAAAACTATGGAATTCCCCTCCAAGGTGTTACTACTGGAAGAAACTCCTCTTTTAGGTTTCCTAAGCTTACAGATGAGCAAGCCTAGTCTAACCAAAGGAGCGATCCTAACCAGGCTTTCCCCAAGGTCAACTACAAGGGTTTGATTAACCTAAGATAATGATCTAGCTACCTTTTTTAGAAAGAGGTGCCTAGCTAAGGTAAGAGATTAGGATCAAGACATACTTTAGTTAACAATTCAAGGATGTAGATGAAATAGTTACCATGAAAGGAAATGTATGATACCTAAGTAAAATAAGATTTGATCATTAGCAAACTATGATTTGTCTTGGCAATATATCATATAATCATTGATATAAGTCATGGCACTTTACAACTTAAGCAAGATAAGGCAATGAAAGATCAAGATCCTAGCATGCTATCATCCATGAATCATTATGTTGATGAACTATCTTTGATAAAATTTAGTAACAACTCATAAAATGAAGGAAATCCATGGAAGAGCAAATTACCTTTGTTGCCGCCTGTTGCCCACCTATTTCGACTAGGTGGCAACTCCATGTACATGAGGTGTACATGATTGTACCTTGGAAAAATCTGAGGATTTTTTTCACTTTTGCAGGGCAATTGCCCCTTTGTAAAACGAAATGTCCACTCCCCTGCGTGGGATAATTAATGTAATTGTATGTACTAGTATGGGTCATATGGTATG